>JAVYIG010001265.1:0-68251 GCA_035222895.1 Strongylocentrotus droebachiensis
CAATCTCAAATGGGACACTCATGATTTGATAGTGCTTATAATACATCCACATGGGCATCCAAATATATCAAAATTGTAAAGAATCACTTTCCACCCAATTTTCAAAATTCCCCCAAACTTTGTATTACCTTTAAAGGTACTATGTCCCATTTGCAGGCCAAAACAAATGAAAAGGTTAAATTCCAACGGCATTTGAAAGATAATACTAATTTAAAATTGCCCTAAAGAAAGTGGGGCTTGAAAAAGTCTTCAAATGGGCCAATAAGTAACAGTCTTGATTTTCAGACCATTGTACCGAATGGTCATATGTTTTATGCTGCGCAAAGATTCAATCAGTTTCATTTTGGCCATCACAAGAAGTGGGTTATTGATGTAGACAAATGCTCATGTACCCTTACAGATCATTTCATGTATGTTATTACCAGAGAAGAAAAAAAAGCCAGTCAGTCACTCAATAGTGTCTGACAGTGAAGTCTAGCAAGTAAACGGGTTTCCTTGCATAATTTGAATATTAGGACACTGCTAACGTTTATATTTTACAGAGAGGACATACATGACATATTCATAATTCCTGCAAAGTTCTACAGAATTTGAGGTTGGCTGCAAAAGGGACATAGTAACTTTAATATGAGGATTTTTTTTATTTTTTTTAATTTTTATATATATATATATATATATATATATTTATTTTTTTTGTAGGGGGGGGGGGTCTTTAGTAAAGATTAACTTTACTTTTATACCTCTGGCACATATTACAGCAGGAAGCATTAAGGTTAATTGTTCAATTTTTCTTTGAAGAAATACACAACAGAATTTAATCAAATTTGGCAGGGATCATTCATGAGAAATGATAGGTTGTTGAGGTACCTGCCCCTCAACGGAAACCCCGAAAATGTCCATACATGTATATAGCAATTTCTTTACTTTGATTCTAAAACTTAATGCTGGCACTCAATAAAATTTGACATTTGAGAGGGGATCTGAATTTGTTTGCATTGATTACCTTGCCCTCATGAGGACTCAGGGGCAGTGCTCCCCTAAGGGTCTCAATTGTGGAAAATTATTACTTTTAGGTCTCTTGTACGTAGTGTTGCCAGATGTTTATGTATGGGGGGGGGGGGGTATATTAAAAAAATAATCATCTGTGGTACATTTTCGATGTAGTTACCCAAGGGCACAAGTGATATATAGTAATATAGTATAGTAATTGATGTGGCCACTAATTTCACAGGCTCTGTTAAATACAAGGTCCATTGATCTCTTGTTATACATGTATGTTGTAATCAAGGTATTGAAATGATATTGATACGCAATTATGGTTTAAGGGGAAAAAATATTTGCATTCATTCCAAAGTTTTCTCTCCACTATTTATACATGTAAATTGTTTAGCAATTGTTCAGTTCTCACATTGCTGAAGCAAATGGTCATTTGATGCCATATAAGATACTCATGTTTGCAATTTTCCATTCTCAAATAAGCAGGGGCGGCGATCCCTTGGGGACGAGGGGGGACACGTCCCCCCCCCCCTCAATTTTTTTAGGGGGGATCGTCCCCCCCCCCCCCCCCTGAAAAATTGAAAAAGTGAGAAAAAAAGTGTATAGCAAATACTGACTAAAGACTGCAACAAACTTTTAGGCTCTGGAGGGCCCTAGAGTGCAGCGTTTAGACAAATAAAAATGCAAAAATCTTCTCGCTCCGGAGCTACGCTCCCCCGCATAATATTCTTCGAAGTGTACAGTAAATATTCTAGAAAAGTGAAGTGTGAAAAAGGTATATTGCTATTCTTTTGCTAATTAAAGTATGTAATTTGTTAATACAACAAAACTTCAAAAACCTGTGAGGGGATAGTCACTTCCGTAACCTCTACCCCTCTCGTTCACTTTGCTCTCTCGCCTTGGCGTAATGATGAGGGGGGGGGGGGGGCTTGGGGGCAGTTGCCCCCCTAATAAAATTCAAACTTGATTTATTTCTAACTCGATACCAGTGATTTACAAATGTTGCTGAAATGGCATGGTTTTTCCCTGAGCTTCCGGGGGGTCTGCCCTCTGGACCCCCACCAGGGGCTCTAAGACGAGCCCCTGGATGCTCATCTGACCGTTATTAAATGCCTAAAACCCCTGAGCTTAATGGGCCTACGCCCCCGGACCACACGCCAATTTACGCTCCACTTGCTATGCTCGCTTTGCTCTACCTAATAAAATACTTTAGCCTCCCCTCTAAGAAAAACGTTCCGCGAGGCCTGCATGTACAATGTTAGAGTGGGGATGCAGATTTTTTTCTACCCCCCCCCCCCAACGTTTTTGTTCAATATACGCCACTTCTCCCCCGTCCCTCGCATTTCGTCCCCCCGGTCATGAAAAGAAATCGCCGCCCCTGCAAATAAGCATTACCGCCAATTATGTTATTAAATGTACTTCTTCTGTTTTGTCTTTCACACTGAATAGATGGGCGTTTAAGCACATTTTTTGTTTATCTTGAAAATCTATTACAAAAGCTGTGTGTATCAACTACAGATCTATTTTCCTATGTTCATACTTGTTTATACAGTTTATATTAAAATAACCTAACAAATGTTACCATAATCATGTTTGGTGTTGGTTATTACTTCATGTGTCAACATGCAAACACTACACGTTTCAAGTGTTATCAGTTTTTGAGAGGTTTCAAGAAATGTAAAGTGTTAGCAGCCCAAATTTTGTGGCAAAAATTAACACACATTTCTGCAAATATTTTTTAAACAAATATGTTTGAAGATGAATATTGATGACAGAATGCCCTATTTGAGTTTACTGTTGTAGGCAGAAAACCCCAATTTCAGTTTCTTAAATTTTGCAGCAGTTTTTGTTTCAATATCACTTTATTAACAATCATGATTATAGTACATACACTTGTATAGATACTACAAGTAGAAAAGAGAAGAAGCCCAGGTCATGTTTTATTATTAACAATGCAGGGCTAATACTTCATATTATTCATAATGGAATTTGTGATGCATAATGTAGACAAATATTAACAGACACGTTTAACATATCGTCTGTTTGGGGTCACAAGGGCCCTGACTCCATGTCAAAGTAATACAGATCAATGCCACTGTGGCTCCAAACAGACAATGTTACATGCATTCAAAATGAATATATAGAATTTAGAAACAATATATGTGACTGATATGTGTAAATTACATTATAGAGAGAGAAAACAAATTGATTTTATCTGATTTACTCGACATTCATACAAAAGCTGTAGAACAAGTATGAATGATGAATTAAGCATAACAAGAAACGGGACCAAGAGGAATGATAGGAAGCAGAAGGAGAAGAAGAAAAAAAGAATGAGAGAGGAAAAGGGGTAGGAGAAGAAAGAGAAGAAGAAAAATAGACAGAAAGAGAATAAAAAGAAGGGAGAAAAGAGAAGAAAGGAGGGGATCAAGAAACAGGAAGAAAAAGAGTAAGAATGTGGAATATGCATTTATTAAGACTTCAGAAGGCTGTGGCTCTCCCAACATGGCTTATCCTTAGAGCAGTATATTGAAAAGGAAGAAGTTACTGCAATCTTTGATACGGTGTAAAATACGTTCAGAAATTATACAGACGTGTCCTTGTAACAAACACAATCAAATAATTGGATCAAATTACCATAAAAAATGAGTGCTTCAGAGCATGTTTGTGGCTTTTTGAAATGATGTTGCTGCATATAGAGTTTTGGCAAGAACTGGATTAGGAGTTGAATGATCATGATCGATGATCGTAACTTGGTCAACATCCCAATTAATTCCTAATTTAATTCTTCCTTTTCTTTCTACCGTGATTCACAAGAGACCAGACAGCTATAATAAAAAATAGTGGACACAAGATATATCATTTAAACCATGAGCGTTTATTCAAATCCGTGCTAAAATCTAGCCGGGAAATATTTCAATAACAGTCACATGTTAACAATTAAGGTAGTCTATTTATAAAGCGAGAGACCGGGTGGGGGGGGGGGGGGGGGGGGGGGGGGGGTGGTGGTCTGCACCTCCTCAGTCTTATGTACTGGATTCTCCACAGTCACTCCATTTTTGCCTTGCATGAATGTGTAGGACACGAATGATATCACATGATGTATCCGGTTTTACTTGGTGAGCATCACGAACCCGGCACGTGACACCTATGGTTGGTCACGTGATCTGGAAGCGTATCGAGAGCTGTAGATGCTAATTTATCACAGTGACACAGCATTACTCAAGAAATACATGTAAGATAATCCAGGATTCTCGAGCGAAGGGGGCACACATTAGGAAAAACACAGCCAAGTAATAAAAACAACATTTTACTCATCTTTGATGTGTCTATTAATTAATCATATATTTGGCAAGCAAAAATGAAGGGAAAAAATGATATTGTTTCCACACAAAAAAATAATATTGGTTAGGTACAAAACTGTTTGCATACTCAATGGAAACTTTCAATTGAAAGAACACCCTATACATTCACACGGATTATACTTTAGCCTTAACTAAAATTTTAAAAAATAAACCTCTGTAACAAACAGGGTTCTTGAATAACTTTTTTAATAAATTCAGTTTCCAGATAGAGGATACAAACAGTATCCGATGGTACAAGACACAAAAGATACTGATGAATATGAATGAAGTCTTGTCAAGTTGGGTCCGACAACCCCCCCCCCCCCCCCCCCCCCCCCCCCCCCCTTCAGCCCCCATCAGAAATGTTCAAGGTCCCTGTATTTTACAGTTCTGTGCCCTGCCTGCCTGTGTACCCGAGCGTCATAAAGTTGGTGGGGCATTGTGGGGCAAGACGGTCGACACAACGGACACTGTGAGCAACAGATGGCAGTATATATAAATCTGATATAGTGTCAGTTGAATACTCTGCCTTTGAGTTTTACAAGCAGTCGTCTTGATTATGCCCCCCCCCCCCCACAACACACACCCAAAACAACACAGTCTTTCTGCCAAACTCATTTTACCGAGGTCTACAAAATAATGACCCCTAACTCTTATCATGCCACAGGGCTAATCCCCAGTGTGCCAAGCCCCAAATCCCCCCGTGCCAGGTTGTTTTGGAGATAATCTGATTAACGCGATGGTTCTATGAATGGCGAGTGCAAAACACACAGCACAGTCCAATGAGCATGAACAATAACTGCTATCACGAAAGCGTCCTTGCACGCCTACATGGCTTCAATAGGTAGCTCTCTCGCGCATGTACGAAGCAGCATAGCGATAGCGTGCATGAAGCCTTATGGCAGGCTATAAGGTTGTACACAAACATTTTGAGAGGACACGCTTTACTTTGCTCCAGCAGCAATCATCTCCGCTCGGAACTCGGTCACATAATCGTCAAACTGAGCAATGTAAAAGTTCCCCGCGATGGACGCCCCTAGTCCGTACTCCTCAGCGAATTTTCTGGTGTTCCAGGGCTTGTGTCTCTCCGGGCTACGGGGGCGGTAGGAATCATTAGGGGTGATGGGTTGAGACTGCTTGTAGATGAGGTAAACGTACCTATGGATTCCTGTGCCGAGAGAAGAATTAAAGAAGGAGAAGGCAGGGTTATAGAAGTTTTTTCTTGGGGGGGGGGGGGTCACATTTACATAAAATCTTTTTGTAATCAAGAGAAAAGGGGGAGCTGGAAGATTTTTTCATTTTATTTTATGTATTTATTTAAATTATTATTATTATATATATATTTTTGTTTTGTTGGGGGGGGGGCCTGAACCCATAACCCTTCCCCTCTAGAATTACTTCTGTCATGGAGTTCAAATATATCTCTGGGGGGGGGGGGGTAGGTGGGGATTTGACAGTTTAACACGATCGCGAAGACTGTCGGAAAATCAATTTAAGACAATTTCAACAATTTTGCCTCCAGCACCTAATGAGCAGATGGAATATTAGATTGCAATATTAAGGTCATGAAATTGCACTTCGGTTGATTTCTCAAGTCTTTGCGATCGCGTTTGTTTTAAGGAGAGTTGGCATACCTAAATGAGGTAAATTTGTAGACAAGGTACGTGTTTCTTATTACTTTTAGGACCTTTTTAAAGATAAAGACCAGTTATGGTCATTGCAACAATGCTACAAAATATTTCATTTCATATGGTTATAAAGAAATGTATTTCAAAAAAAAATTAGGAATCAAAATTATAAAAGATATTAAATCTGATGTGATTTATAATGCACCTGGAAAATAATAAGCCCTCGGCCCTTTTAGGGTTTAAAAAAAAAAGGAGCACGTGCCCCAGCCCCCATGTGCCCCCTGGATCCGCCCTGTATTTACCTGATCCTTCCCTGGGTCCTGATTCAATGTAAGCAGCGTGGACAAGTCCCTTGCTGACGTCACAACCAGGTATATTGAAAACCAGCCAATGAACGACCTCGACTCGGTTCGGATCGGTTCGAGTAGGCGAATCAGGATCTGTGAATAGAATGGTATAGAGGGCGTCCTCCTCCGCCTCCCATTCCAAAACCGACGGTTGCTTTTGTACCTTTGGATATTAAAAAATATGGTATGGTAGGTAAAGGTATTTTATTTTTCAAATTACGATATAAAAAACTCCAATACAAACAAAATAGAAAAGTACATTTAAAATCAAGAATATAGTGAATGGCTGGATAGCCCATTCAGCTTTGTTAATATGACAGAACTGTTCTTCCTAAGGGTCCACAACATTTAATGAAAAGTATGCTTGCAATTAACAATTATTGAAAAGAAAAAAACACACACATATAAACAAAAAATCTGGTCATTTCAAGTCATTAATGCAGACTAGTGTTATTGTATATTTATGACAACTTAAAAAAGCTGAATTTCACAAAATCATGAAAATTCTTTGACATTTTGATTTGTTGATAGAGGGATAAAAAAGGAAAGAGAAAGAGAGGGGAAAGAGAGGGGAAAGAGAAAACATGTGTGAGAGAGATATATATATATATATATACATATATATAGAGAGAGAGAGGGAGAGAGAGAGAGAGGGGGAGAGAGGGGGGCGGACACATGTATGATGAATAATGCAACGACCTAGGCCTATCAATAACTTCATTTGAATTGTCATTACCCATAGATAAAAATTGCATCACCTTATCAAAACGAGTGGTTATCAAAGATAGAATGAATGTTCGGATACATCTTTACAGGTGATATTGTGGATAAAAATAATGGTTCGCGGTTTGAGTCCCAGTCACGGCACTCACATCCTTTGGCAAGATATTTTTCTACTATAGTACTACAACTACTACTATTAGTACTACTATTACTATTAGTTCTACTACTATTATTATTACTACCGTAATACTTCTATACTGCTGCTACTACTACTATTACTACTACTACTACTCCTCCTCCTCCTCCTCCTACTACTACTACTACTACAACTACTAATACCTCTACTACTACTACTACTACTAATACTACTACTACTATTACTACTACTACTACTACTATATTTACTACTAATACTACCGTATACTGTACTACTACTACTACTACACCTACTCCTCCTACTATACTACTACTCCTACTTCTACTACTACTCCTACTCCTCCTACTATACTACTACTTCTACTACTACTACTACCGTACTTATACAACTACTGATACTATACTGCTACTACTACTTACTTGAGTTGGAGTAAGTTCATTACCAAGCATCTGACGTCATCGTTTCATTCCACTCTCAAGATGGCGGGTGGTGGTTCATCCAACACGTGTGGGACAATCTTGTGTTCGTCACATCTATTTCATGCTTGTAGTCAGTAGCTCCTGCAATAATAACATAAAGAATACATTTTTGAATACACAGAGAAACAGACTTTAGAAAATTATTTGGCAGAGAGATTTTCAGGATTGAATACAAGTTTGATTTTGCTTCAGAAGTTTAGATCTATCACTGCATCAGTGTCATAAATTATCAATTATCTCCAAGCTCCGATACAGTTTTACATATTGTTAGTGTTACCACGGTTAACAGTCCGTGTCTGCATGCATGGGCCTGGCCATGTACAATTTGTTTTAATTTTTTTTAATGAATATCTTTCAAACCCTGCTCTGCAGTTGCAGTACCATCACTCTGGAAACAATATCCGACCTAGGCCACACATAGCAGCATTAGTGTACTTTTTTGTATTAATTACCTCTATTGATTCTCAACATTTTAAACAACATGCACTGTACAAAACTCAACTGAGATCACTCAAAATAAATTGGTACTTTAGTGACAATTGATGACACCTATAGCAGTAAAATAGTCTTTTCAACTAACCGATGTTAGAAAAAATTCTTTGAAAAATCAAATCGTGAGTCTACTGTCAAACTTGCCGATCATATCAGCCACTTCGTACTCATTGTGTTCACGAGTGTGTAATTGTGTGCAATTGATTGCCCTCTCAGCACGGGGTCCAGACAACTCACCACAAAGACAACCCGCCCCAATACCCTGGGGCTCGTTCCTAGAAACCAACGACAAGACAGTCATAACTTTATCTGCCAACGACGGAGATGTCTCTGATCTTCCTAAACCGTTTCACGAAGAGCTTACTAATTAGTATCTCGTGAGATCGATACTATCGGCGAGAAGAGGAGCCAAAACTTAGCCTTAGTCGCAATACCACCGGATTATTACAAAATTAATATTAGGGAAAATGCAATTATTTAAATGAATTAGTAATGAAAAAGATTGAAAATGATACCAAGAAATAAGAGATGCAATATACTTCCAAATTTGTGTAGATTGTACAATATAAGTACTTGTAACATATAATTGTGAGTATTTCATTACATGACCGGTGAATCAGTTTGTTTCTTGAGATGGGTACCCCCCGGATATTTTAGTTTGATAGTTTATAAAAATACACCAATATATTATTCTTAGAAAAATACGATGTAATGAAGTTTGTGTCCAATGTTTTAGGTATCAGTTGAATAATCAAATGACAAAACTTCAACATTCCAAAGGTTAAAACACATCTTTTAAACTGTGCATTTTACACATTTGAAGATAGAATTTATCTCGAAAGCAATATGGGTCTGAAAACTAAAGAATACACTTCAAACTATGGCTTGCCTGCTGTGGCAAAATAGCTATCCCTTCGACGATTTTCCAATGTAGAAAATAAAGGTGTATAATCAGTTTATTTAAGTGGAAAAATCCTTAAATACAAACATGGCATATTTTCATGAGATTATCAAATACAAAAAACGATAACTCACTGTTTAAGTGAATTTGTTGAAAAATCATAGTTGTAGGATTTATTGTCCTTTTTTGCCAGCCATAGTCTACCCAATAAATGACATGTGATGGCGCTGCCCATCGACTAAATAGTTATGACAGAGATACGACGGTGTCAGAGGCGTCATAACTCCTTAGTCAGGATGTTGTCGTTGATCTTGGCAAAGAGGGCTTGGTGAAACACGTAGCGGACAAGTTGCTCACTAACGCTGATTTAGTCAAGAAGTTAGTCTTATGACGGTTTGTAGGAACGGGCCCCTGGACATCTCGCCACAATACCCTGGACAACTCGCCACAGGCCAGTTGTCCAGGGTGGGGTGCCTTTTCGGACAATTTGCCACACTTTTTTCCCCTCATGATTTTTAGATCTAAAATGATATGAAATTGTCATTTTTCATGATTTTCTATAAACACAGTCATTACAAAAAATAAAGAATAAAGCTGATTTCCCTTGCAACAATATGTACTTTTGACAAACCAAAGGGCGTACGATCGCCAGATCATTGGGATAACTTCTCGGTATTTAGATAGAGGTCTATAACAGCTGCATTTTTCTGTCCCAGAAATTTGTTAATGGTAGGATACTGGAAGCACTGGCGTACTGATAGGGGGGGGGGGGTGGAGGGGGTGGGCAGTTGACCCGCGAAATAAAATTCTAATGTGGTTTATTTCTAGATTTTCTGGGTTAGTTTCGTCAGAGGCGGCATTCTTCGTTGGGGGGGGGGGGGGACACTGTGCCCCCACTTTTCAAGGTTCCCCTTAAGTGCCCCCTTATCCTTTGTACATGTCCTTTTCCCTTCTGATAATTTTTAATGGTAGGAATTCATGGAAGGATAGGCCTACTGGAAGCACTGGAGTACTAATGGGAGAGGGGGCAGTTGACCCGCGAAATAAAATTGAAATGTGGTTTATTTCTAGATTTTCTGGGTTAGTTTCGCACTTTTGCCCACAGTCACAGGCGGCATTCTTGGTTGGGGGGGGCACTGTGCCTCCACTTTTTCAGGTTCCCCTAAAGTGCCCCCTTATCATTTGTACATGTCCTTTTCCCGTCTGATAAGTGCCTACTTTTCTTTCTCAGATGTTTTAATTATAATGTTACTCATAATTACAAAGTTACAAGAACTTTTCTGTCTTTCTTCATTAGATTGTCCTTAATATTCATCATGTAATTTTTCAAATGGGACCTTAAACTTTTTCCTTGCTTGCTCGAAAATCGATATTCAATCCATCACACCAAATTGCGGAGTACGTTGCATAAACAATATGTTGTTCCACGTAAAGAAATAAACAAATATTGATGTCATTCGTGGTAGTGTATTTACAATCTTGACGAAGGCGTAGGCCTATAGACAAATATCTAAAAATGGTTTTTATTATTGTTGATGTGTCCCTTTGTAGGTGCCCCTTTTTTAAGAAATCCAGCAATTCTTGCAATCATAGGCGCCAGAAGTGGGGGCAGGGGACTCGCCCTCCTCCCAACGAAAAAGTGTGTGTGTGTGTGTGGGGCGGGGGCAAAACGAATTTCCACTCCCTCCCCCCCCCCCCCCCTAAAAAAAAAATCAGCAGTATTATTGATTACTATTTAGTAACCAAAAAGATCTAGATCTAAAAATCATGAGGGGAAAAAAGTGTGGCGAGTTGTCCGAAAAGGCACCCCACCCTGGACAACTCGCCTGTGGCGAGTTGTCCAGGGTATTGTGGCGAGATGTCCAGGGTATTGTGGCGGGTTGTCTTGGGGCGGGTTGTCTTTGTGGCGAGTTGTCTGGTAATCTCTCAGCACGTATGCAGCGCTATAGAGGTCAATACGCATTAGCATTGTCTACTACTATGCTTTACTTGAGTGACCTTGGCTAGGCCCTAGCTTAATTAATAATTCATGCTGTTGCAAGCATTGAAAAAAATATTAAAAATAAAATGTCTGCCAATGCAATAATCACTGGAGGCATAGAGCCTACGACTAAATCATCTTCAATACAATACCCGCCATGCGAGCAAAAATAGTTAAGGTTCTTTTTCGAACGAAGCACCACTCAATGAAACGACCGGAATTAGTTTCAACAGGATCACCTCACACTTCCGTATACTGATGCTGAATACACCAGTTTACGGTTGTATCAGTGCGCATGCGCAGACAGTTGACCTCGGGTCATTGGCTTTGAAACAAAGCCAATGACCCAAGGTCAGTGGTATTTATGCGTAAATTAAGATTGCGCCAATGCAAATGATGATGTGAGCGCACAACGCAGCGAGTATAGGCAGCATGTCATCATAATTTGCATGGGCGCAATCTTAATTTACGCATAAATACATGACCTCTAGGCCGTTGGCTTTGATTAAAATGGCGCACACAACGGTAAACTGGTGTATTCATACAATCATGCATTATTCTATAGCCTGCAGCTAGTGCACTAGAATGCTACTACTAGATCTAGGCCTACTAGACCTACTAGTAATATTCTGCTATAGCCGCTGCTACCTATTAGTTAGTATTAGTACTACATCGACTCTGTCAGTCTTTGTTGACTCAGTTTGAGAAATTGAGTGTGCTAGTACGTAGGCCTACTAATAAAAGTAGGCCTAGATCTATCATCTAGATCAATTACATTACTCAATAGATTCCATATTACAACATGGAAATGAATGTATGGGAAAATGCATTGACTGATTGAGTGCATCTAGACCATTAATTGCATAGTCTACCGGGTAATTTTTCCGCTGTGCAATTACTTTTATCCCTATCTTGTCAAACATAAAATACAAATAGATCTAGAGCATAATATGAAGTTAAACCTACCATTTTCACAAAAATCATCGTAAAAACGTCTCGTCATAATAATCAGCTAGGGCTGGTTTTGTTTACGAAGCGCCCGTCGGGAGAGTACACGATAGAGTACACAGAGTACACGATAGAGTACACGATAAAATTGACGAAATCGTGAACTTTATATCGTGAACTTTTCACGATAAAATTCACGATATTGTCAATTTCATCGTGAAAAGTTCACGATAAAGTTCACGATATCGTCAATTTCGTGAATTTCTTCGTGAAAAATATGCGATAAAATTGACGATATCGTGAATTTTATCGCATATTTTTCACGATTTAGTCTATTCGCGATGTCCCTTCAGAGCCACCATATACAAGGCATGACGTTGATCTTTGACATGTTTGACGCAAATAAAAAATCTGCGAGTACGATTCCTTTAGCGTTCCGTAGATCGACATCGACTGCGCACGCGGAATTTGTCTTTTTACTACCTAAATGGTGCTATAGCGACCAAATTGGTACGTAATATGTTTATTCGGTCTTTTTTCTGTCCCGAATGTTAACATGGACGATGCAATCCCATTGAAATTATTGTAATTCCGTTTAAAATTGTTTTATTGATAACTTAGACCATTAAATGTGGGTGAATATTTGTTACTGCTTACTGTTGTCCCACATACCGATATTTTTGTTTTCACGAAACATGCATTCACCTGTATTCACCCACACATACGTGCATTACTACCATGGAGAGTTAGGCTAACTCGGACCAAAGACAACTCGGCCAAGCTGCAAAAACGGTCAGATTTGGCAGGTTTAGGGTTAGGGTTAGAATTAGGGTTAGGGTAGAAAATAGAATGACAAAAACTGACCGTTTTTGCAGCTGGGCTGATCGCCGAGTTGTCTTTGGTCCGACTCTGAGTTAGCCCGGCCCGGATTCTATCCTGGCTGTGTATTAAAACCTATTGATTCTCAACATTTCAAACACCACTGTACAAAACTCAACTGATTTCACTAAAAATTGGTACTTTACTCAAGTGACGATTGATGACACCTAAATAGGTCTAGAGACTAGAGTCTAGATCTAGACCTAGATAGCAGTAAAATACAATTTTTTAAATTTCCGATGTTAGAAAGAATAAAAAATTCAAATTGTGAGTCCACTGTGAGTGACTGTCCTGCTGTCAAACTTGCCGATCAGCCGCATCGGGATGATTGTGTGCATCTGTGTGTTAATATGAGTGTATTGACTATTCATGTATTCAAATGCTGCCTATTATATTAACACGCAGTGCAGTGCTAGAGCCCGAGGTCAATACGCATTATCGTTGACTCTTTTAGTCTTGGACAGAAATGACCATCTGGTATGGGTCATTCTTTAATAAACTGACATTTGTCGTCATTCCCCATACACAGACGGTATGACCGTAGGAAGTATAGGCTATGTGGGGAAGATATCACGGCTAGATATTAGTCATTAGGCCACTCCCACAAACTTGAGGAGAAATGCATCATTTCTCCTTGATTGCAGTAATTTTCTAGATATCATGACTGTCGGTAAGAGTTCCTTTTGTACCCTCCCCAAAAAATTGAGGGGGAAAATGAAATAAAGGGACTTACCAAGCTTTTGGCTGCTTCTCGATGATCCACGTTAAGCCTTCTGACCAACAGAAATCAAAATGGCGGCTTATGAATATTCAAATACGATATGCGGGATGGTTGACCTCCGCGCGTCTGGTGAAGCAGACAACACGAGAGGGACCTCTGCATATGCAATGTTCTTAAAAAAGGTGTTATTATCTCTTCCACTTGACTGTCTTCAGACTGTGACTTTCGTCAGCCATCTTGAATCAAAGTAATGGATGATCGACAAGTTTGACAGTAGACTCGCGATTTGAATTTTCAAATTATTCTTTAGAACAAAGTAACATTGGTAAGTTGGACAAATTGTATTTACCTTTACCTTTACCCGAGATTCTGGAAGAATGCTGTGTTCTCAGCAGTCGGGCTTCCAGTTCAATTTCATTTTCTTCCTTCTCGTACTAGTTGGGTGTCTTCATATTGGTAAGTTTTACTGCTATTTAGGTGTCATCATTTGTCACTTAAGTCACTCCAGCAAAGCATAGAGAGTCAATGCTAATGGGTATTGACCTAAAGTGTATAGCACTGCACTACATGTTAAAAGGGAGCATTTACACACATGAATAGTCAATACACTCTCAATACACAAATGCACACAATCATGCCGATGTGGCTGTTTAGCAAGTTTGACAGTAGACTTACAATTTAAATTCTTAAAAGTTACTGTGCATGACTAACTTTCTTGTTATGATTGCAGAGCCTGCATTGTATGATGGAAAAGGACTGTCTACTCAATGTTTTAGGGATTTTAGATTGAATAGCAAAATGGAGAAGACGGAAGTGCTAAAAGTCTTCTTTCCTGAATGTCTGTTGAATGCAGGAAGTGGGCTTTGCCTTGGAACTATACACCCAGCCAAAAGGTCCATATGCATTCTCGCTATCATACACACATCAAAAGAAGAGGATGTTCCCAAGCTAGAATTTGGCATCCCCGTCATTGGTACTTACACAAATATATGCAGAGACTTGAGACAATCATCAGACAGGAACGGCTGGAACAGCAACTATATCATTGAAATGGAGCAAAGACATCACAATGAGATCCCAGCATGCAAGATCATCCAATCACCATGGCAACACTCGGCTGATACTGGGGATACCAGACTCCTTCTCATACTGTTTAATGATTTTCATGTAATAAATGCCCAATATATCTGTTTAGATAATGGCAATCCAGGTGAAAAGGGTGCTGCTTATGAACCTACCCTATCTTTGCTTGAAGAACGTCAGAAATCCACCACTCATCAATGTGAAGCAGTGGATTTCTTATTCTCAGCAGTCCAGCAATTTTGTAGAACTTCACACTCCCTCTTTGCATCTCAGAGTATGCCCATGTCATGTTTAAGAACAGATTCCAGGAGTAAAGGATTCCCATTATGCAGTCAACTGTATGGACTTTGCTGTATCTTACCTGTCTTCATCACAAGATCTCTGTTTTACTGTTTGGACAACATCAAGAAAACAAGGTAAGTGTGAACACAGACATGTTTCAAATTAATATTTTGTTTAATTTCATTTTAAATTGATATTTTTCTTATTTTCTGCTCTCACTCAAGGCAACTTGGTATTCAAATGTAGCAATCACCTGGCCTGATGCACTTGATGTAATGGGGTTCAGCTTGCTATACTCTAGTCAACCTATGACCTTCAAATATTTCTTCTACATAGAGATTTTTTAGTTTAAATGCACTCATATCTAGAATGGGGCACCAGTTGGACTAAAGTTTCGTGTGAGCCCTATACGGTACACAGGGATTTATTTTATACAGTAGGTTTGCGGTTGCACCATGTGTGTGAGAGAGAGAGAGGTTTGAGGAGTCCTGAACAGGACTCTGACTCGGTAATCTTTCTTGGAGGAGTGTAGTCCTGAAAAGGACTGTTTGTTATCTTTCTTGGCATATAGTTCTCAGGAGAACTATAGCGCTTGGAGAGGATGAGTGGCTCGACGTTTCGAACAGGTTGACTATCCGTCGTCAGGGGAATAGCTGGCGTGCGTGAGCTTAAGTCACCGGTGTGCGGACGTCAGGGAAAAATAGGTGACCGTATGTCGGCTTGAGTCATCGGGTGGGCATGGATGGTCGGCTGGTAATTCGTCTGACTATCCGTCTGGGCTGGAGTCTCCGGGTTGCGGACTTAGGAGAGTTTCGAGTTGATGAGTGGGGTGTGTTGTCGGCGAGACGCTGTGTGTGTCCCCGACGTAGGCGGCGTTGTAGTCTGTTGTCGTCTGCTGTGCAGTGTAGCTGCGAGGCTGGCGGCTGCTTTGAGGGTTCGGCGGGTGGCGGTGGTTGATGTACGGGTGTCTGTCGGGGTGGTGAGGGCGGTGCTGGAGGCGGTGCTGGAGGCGGTGGTGGAGGAGGAGTGACCGGGTACTTGTTGATGAGAGGTTTCCAGATGTCGTTGATGTATAGTCCTGAGTCTTGGGGCACGGTGTTGTGGCGGTGAATTTCGATGGCTTCTCGGATTCGGCGTGTATGCCAGTGTTTCATTATGGAGATGAGATGACTGTTATCCCATTCGATCGTGTGTTCGTGTTGCTGGGCGTGTTTGACGATGGCGGACTTATCCCAATCGCTGAGTATGATGCTGGTTCTGTGCTCCTTGAGTCTTGTTTCCAGATTTCTCCCCGTTTCACCAATGTAGACTTTTCCACATTCGCATGGTATTTTGTAGACTCCAGCTTTCTTGTGGTTTGGATGCTTGTCTTTGTGGGAGTAGAGTATCGAATGGAGTTTGTTGGAGGAACTGTGTCGAACTTGGATGTCTGCTGCTTGAAGGATACGTTGAATCTTGTGAGAGGCTTGACCGATATAGGGAAGAACAATAGTTTGCTTCGGTGGTGTAGCTGCGGGTTGGTTCTCTTCAGGGGTGGAGTTAGCTACGGGCTTGTTGGCGGGAGTCTTGGATTTGATCTTATGTCTTGGGTATTCGTTGATGCTAGTTAGGGCTGTGGTGACATGCTGGATTTCCTGGTCTAGATGGTCTGCATCGCTGAGTTGATGGGCTCGGCGGATGAGGGCGTTGGGGACTGATTGTAGTACGGATGGATGGTGGAAGGATCTGTAGTGAAGATATCTATCGGTGTGTGTGGGTTTCCTGTAGACTTGATGAGCGGGCTTGCCGGATGGTGATTTGGTAACGAGAACGTCTAGGAAGGGGTGCAACCGCAAACCTACTGTATATCTACATCACCATGCAAGCCGACACTTACAAGCGGGATTTATTTTGTCCTCTATTTTCCATATAGAATGGCAGATAACGTTTGTTTATGTTGTTATTTTACATTCTACCTATACTTCAGTTGAGCTGATTGGTACACTTTAAGGGTAAACTGCACACAGAGGAAAGTTTAAAAAGTAAACCATGTTCCAATTATTGTTGACAAAAGAACTCATTTTATTTCTCATGAATATAACCCAAGTTTTGGCTCAGTCAGTAGAGCGTCCGCCTCACAGCCGGGAGGTCGTGGGTTCGAACCCCGGCCGCGTCATACCAAAAGACGTTAAAAGATGGCAGTTGTTGCTACCTTGTTTGGCATTCAACAATAAGGGATAGAGCAACGTCGATCTGGCACTGCTCAGTGGCTGCCGGGCTCACAATCAATTGGGCAAAAAGAATTTCCTTTTCGGTTTAATAAAATTTGGAGTGGACTATTAGGCTATTATTATTATTATTATTATTATATACATGTATGATGTAAATGACATTGCATTTCAGTCTGTTCTTCAGTATAAAAACTATTCCTGAAATAAATGTGAATTGTTGAGCCATCTACATGTATAATACTACAATGTCATGTACTATTAACTATTTTGCATAATCATAGATTCTGTCAGAATGACCGACTGTACGAGTTCTTCACATTCCCAACGACTGGATCTCATCTTGCTAACAAATCACATCAGTTCTGTGAGTTTATGAGAAAGGAGAAGGATGATGGGAAACAAGGATTATCCCAAGAGGGTATAAGATCAAACGATCATTTCATCAGGTAAGAATCTCATGTCAGCTTAGATTGTAGTATTACAATGAATGCACTGTATATGACTGCTCAGTCAACAATTGCTCTCAGCTCAATTTCTAACACTCGTCGTAATAAGAAACTTAAACTCTGGACCCTTTTTCCTAGACCTGCAAAACACAGTAAATACTTGATAGGAAAGCCCAGAGAAAATTGTGGAGCAAAGGGATTTCTGCAATATTCTTCACATTGCCTAAGTTATGAGGAACATTTTAGATTTTTTTTATCATTCATAGAATTGGGATTTCTTTAAAATATATTTTCTTTCCAGATAGAATAATAGAATATTTATATTTTTGAATTGATATAGAGTTATATGTCTATATCTATGAGATCAAGGGTATTAATGAATATTCATCTCTGTTTATCCGGATGTGATGGATAGATTACATTTATAAGAACTTAAATCTTTAAGAATTTTACGGCAGATGAGATTAAGCTAGGGTACAGTATTATTAGAAAGAGGTCATAGTTAAAGTGTCTGGTTTTTGTTAGTAGTAGTAGTAGTAGTAGTAGCAGCAGTAGCAGTAGTTATATTTGGTGTTACCTGTGCCCAGGAGGGCAAAAGCAAACTGAATCGCTGTGACCCTCGGGTCTTTCATACTGGTATAACTGATTGGAATATGCAGGTGGACCACTAGGGTTTCCCCAAACTCTTATAAAAATAATGCAGTGGGCAAAGGTAGTGACTCTATCCTATCAGAAGGACAGTGTTATCCATTGTAACCTACTCTGCATCTATGAATTAGGAGGGCGTGTTAACGCACAATGCAGGGTTCGCTAGTCATACTCCTGGACTGGATTCAAACCTAAGATCTTTATCATCTACATACATGTGTACATGCAAAATCCCCTATACAGGAATGGGTTTTTTAAAGGTATTTGAGTGTATGTTGACAGGTGATTTACTCATTTTATATTATTTTAGATTCATTGCAATATAAAATTCAATTAATTTCTTTCAGGATAGGGAATTCATTTTCTACTGTGATGGTGGATCTTGTACTTGGTGTTTTATTGTTGATATGGATGTACAGTGCCGATCTACCCGTCCTATTGGCAGACATTGTCAAAGATAGGGCTGATGTAAGTATATTGTAGTAAGCAGCTTGCCCCCTGCAAAAATAATTGATTCCCCAAATCTGTTTTTTTACACAATCATTCAAGTATCACAAGTCGGTGCAAAATTATGTTAATTTACAATGATCAAAATAGAAAAAGGAAGCATGTAACAAAAAGCAGAGCTTGTACACATAAATAATAATGATAATGATAGTAATAATACTAATAAAGATAAATGCATAGTGCACGATGAGCTGGGAAGTCTCACCATGGGCTTAACAAGGTATGTTAGAGAAATGGTCTTTTTCAATGCCATGAAAAGGTGTTTGAATGTAGTGCATGTGTGTCGTTTAAGGCTATCTTTGATTGTAAATTTGTCAAAAAAGTGGGAATCAAAGCATGAGAAGAATAGTGTATTGAAGATGCCATCTGGTCTTGTGAAAATGATGGGAGGGGGTTGGGGTGGGGGGGGGGGGTGAAATAAGAATGAGCAAGAGGCAGCCAGGCATGTGATAGTTATAATGTTTTCATTCATTTACATGTAAGGAATTATTGATTGTTTGTTGATCAGCAAACAGGTATTGGTCTTCAGCATCTGTTACACTGGTTGATGGGTGCACCGGCTGGTCTAAAACTCAACACATTCTTGGCTCATTTCTTGGGAAACTTCTTCCTCTATCATGTCTACCTATGGATTGGTGAGTAAACCTTTCTTACTTTTGATGAGAAATATTAAATCAACGTTGAAAATACATAGAGACTTTAAAAAGCATCAAGGTTTGTATGTGTTTCTAGGCATAATTTGACCCTCAGGTAAGGTGTTTGAGTTTAGAGATTAAAATTCTATAGATTTCTATTTAACATCACTGTTCAGATTAAGAAGTTGTTATCGTAACACTAATACTTTGTTAATAATTCATAATGTTTTAACTGTAGATCTCATTGTATTATATGAGCATTCCATTGTTAACAATCTGTCTTTGATTGAGACTAGAGTGCTGTAAGAAACCTCTTGCAAATGGATACTCTCTAGTGGAACAGGGGGGTGTTTCATAAAACTGTTTGTAAAGTTACGCATGACTTTACGAATGACTTATAAATGAAAAGCCAAATGGGATGCTCAATCATTTTTTAACTGCATCAACTAAAGTTGAACTGTGCAGATGTAGATTAACATTCTTATCATTTATAACAAACATTTTTAATACAAAATATATTTTTTGCCATAATTTAATTGAGGTTATTGAAAATATAGTCACATTTGGTGAAAACATCAGGAAAAACTTTGGGCATCCTATCTGGCACTTTACGAACAGCTTTATGAAACACCCCCCAGTACTGGTAGGTTTAGATTTCACTTCTGGACGGTAAATACTAGGGTAGCTACTGCCGGATCAGAGAGTGCAGCACATCTCATCTACTGCAAAGAGCCAAATTTCACACATTGGCTTAGAGTAGTCATTTAGTTTCCTGTCTTTTGCTTTGTAAATGTTGATTTAGATTTCATCATAAATAATGATGTAGACTTGCTAGGTCTTTTTCTACAGAAAATCTAAAGTCACATTTATCAAATCTATCTGTGAAAATGAGTATTTCCTAGGTAGGCCTACTCTGTGCCTCTTTGAAAAGCCAACAGTTTTTCAAATGTTAGCCTAGATTTATGTTAAGCCTAATTTCCTTCAAATCTATAAAAACTTAAAACTAATGGTTGTTTGAAATAATCGTTCTTACTATTTTTTTTACCCACAAACACCAACACTGACCATGAAATAAATGTTTCTTTGTCTGTAGGGGTTTAGTGTCAGTCTAATGGAATGTGAACATGAATTAAACACTGATTGCCTATCACGGTTTGGCAGTTGACATTTGACATAAATGATCATCAATGACTGGAACTATGTCAGAAAATCAGAGGTCAACACCTAAATTTGAATAATGTTTTGTTAGTGTTAGTTCATGATTTTTGCGCCAAAATAAAGACTAATGCCAAACACCAATATCGAGTGTGAAATCACCCCATGACCAACGTCCACTTAAATTTCACTTTTTATCATCATTTGAAGGAGTTGCCGCGAGACAGAGGGGTAGAAAAGTATCCTCCATATTGTTAAGTTTTATTTCTCATGCGTCTTCAAATTGTGTGATGAATCAAGTATTTGTTTTCCTCAGATATGTCAACAAGTTTTACTTTCCACAGATAAAATAAAGACTAATACCAAACACCAATATCGAGTGTGAAAACCTCCAATGACCAACGTCCACTTGAATTTAACTTTTATATATTTAACTTTTATATATACTTTAATATATTCCACAGATTACTTATTTGTTTTGTGCCTCTAATTATCTTCCAGGTTATCTAAGTGTACTGCTTCCCATCATGACTTCATTGCTTTGGTTTGTAGCAGGAGCAGGGGTCCTTGGGTTCTCTGTTCAACTAGCGCTGGCTTCAGACCTGTTATCTGCTCTCACTTTTCATATCTACTGTTTCTACGTCTATGCTGCAAGGTAAGATCTGACCTTCTCTATATATCTGTTAATAATAATAATAATAGCGCTTAATACAAAGTTTCTAAGCGCTTAACAAAAACAAAATTAAAGTAATGTTAACCTACAAATTAAAGTTAAAGTTGAGAAGAAGTATTTGTATTGAATCCTGGACCTGATGGGTAGCCAGTTCAATTGATGAAGGATAGGTTTCCTCTGACAGAGCTTGGGTGGACCTGTGGCAAGTCTGGCCGCACCATTTTTAATTCGCTGTAGTTTGAATATAATCAGTTGCAATTCTTTATAAGTCATATAATTATTTATATCTCAAAGTCTCCCAAACAAAATTTTACAAAATATCCTCCCATTCAGAATCTACAGTCTTCAGATATCAGGATTGCTTTCCCTGGCTCGTCTCTTCCAAGGCAAGAAATGGAACGTTCTTCGTCAGAGGGTAGACTCATGTTCTTATGATGTTGATCAATTGTTTATGGGGACTCTTCTCTTTACGATGCTCTTCTTCATGTTGCCAACCACAGCTCTGTTCTACGTTGTCTTCACTGTGGTAAGAGAAAAATTCTGAAGAATAGTGCTCAATGAGAAATTATAAAATTATCGGGTGACTGACTGACTTCTATTTTCCTTTGGTAATAACGTACATAAAATGAGTTGTAAAGGTTACATTAGCATTCGTTTTGAGGGAAGTTCCAAATTAGTATTATCTTTAAAATGCCGTTGGAATTTAACCTTTTCATTTTTGGGGCCTGCAAATTGGACATGGTACCTTTCACACCTCAAACACTACTCTATTCAGTATTAATTTTCATATGTCAACAGTATTCAGTTCTACTAAATGATGCTGGGTATCATCTTTGTCATAAAAGGTGAGAATGTAATGATACATCATGTGGAATAGCAGAGTAACAAAGCATTTCTTGTTTTGATGTTTTGCATTTAGCTTCGTCTATTGATCCTCTTGATCCAAAGTCTACTGACCCTCCTGAGGGAGCTACTCCATACCTTCCCATGGTTCTCTCTGTTGCTATGGCTCGCTGGATCAAACATGCTCAACCAGGAAGTACACTTTCAAGTGCTACCAGTATTGCCATGGCAACCAACTTCTCTTTCTCTTCAGGTAACCCATTTCTGCTGATCAGAGAATTGAATAATAGTAAATTTGAACTCTTAAGCAATTATCAATTTAGAATAATTGCCTACAATTGAGTTTGCACCCTTTTGCCTTGCAGAAGATGAAAGCCATTATGTGCATGTTAAAACTTGTATAACCTGTGTTTTCCTTTTGCTATATAGATGCAGCTGATGACTTTGCAAGAAGCCCTTCAAGTCGGCCATAGCCTGCCTGTTACTCTCAAACCAAAGAAGCTTTCTCTAGCACTGATGTGTAGCAAGCTTGTCAGAGGTCAGCTGATTTATCCATGGGGTGGAGAGTGCAGTTAAAGAGTCAAGATTTAAAGTGATAATTCAGGTCCTCTACAGATGAATCAACTATTTTTCATGAATAGCCAATCTTAAAAAGTATTTATGCCATCAGGAATGGTATGTGTTTTTTAAAACTATTAATTTGTCACTTTCTTCATGGGCCTAGACTTTCTTAGGCAGAATAAAAATTGATGCTCTTGTATTTGAATTTCATCTAGAACTGTAGCAATACATCATATGATGTCAGGCTTTTACAATTCATAGCCAGATATTCTTGTCCAGGGGTGGTATTCTGAACCCTGTGTTATCTCTAATATTGTTGTATCTTTGGAGATAAGATAAAGTTGGTATTCTGAACATTGTTGTAACTTTTGTGTTATCTTTTGTTGTATCTTTTCTCTCATCTTATTGGCCGCGCCTGCGCTCATACTTTGGTGCGCCTGTAATTGTGCGTATTATTAATAAAGTGGCATTTAATCCTCATTTGCATATGCGCACGGGAGATAATATGTCGAGATAATTGGTATTCTGAAAGTTGTTGTATCTTTTATCTTATCTTATCTTGCATGGTATTTACAACAATATTTACAACAGGTAGGGGGTTGTTGTATCTTTCGTGGTGATATAATGGCGGCAATATTTTTTGCCCAGAACCAACCTCGTGCCAATAGATGAGTTAGAAGAAGATTGTGTGTTGACCGGAAACATCACAGATGAGAACTTTCTAAGATATTACATGCTAGGATATGACGATTTTAATGCTCTCATCTTAACCAATATAGTGAAAGCGTGATTTGTCTTCATGATCCACATTCAACAGCGCATAATGATGACGCGCGTAATAAGTGCTCAAATAACTAATTACGCCCAAGATTAATTTGCGCTAGGCGCATCTTCAGATATGGCATAAAGTATTCCTATTGGTTGACCTACTTATCATGCTTATATAAAACAGATTTTGATTGGTAGGGTCCATATAAATGGGCGTGTCAACAGTGGTCAAAGATAAGATAGAGGCGGTCCTTCAAGAGATAACACAGGGATAAAATGATGTTCAGAATACCAACTTACAACAATATTAGCGCTGTGTTATCTCTGGACAAAACTTACAACAATGTTCAGAATACCGCCCCAGGGCCCGGTCTTATTTCAGCTCTCCTAGAGTTACATGCCTACAGACTCCCTGCTGCAGACAATATATACAAATGTGACCCCAAACATCTATCATTACAAACTGGTATGATAATGACAAAGTATTCCAGAAAATTGAACTCTTTGTTTCGATATCATCAGACCAGATATCAAACAATCCATCAATTGATGAGATCATCTTGATCCTAATCATTTTGCATGCAATGTTGCCAAATGTTCAATTCATTTCATTTCATTTTTCATTTGATGTAAATGTTTTCACAAACATGTTTAATGAGTCTTGTCAGAACTGTGATACCTAGATATCTTCTTGTGTTCTTGCCACACTGTCCTCATTGGCATGTGTGTGAGTTAGAGGTATCTTTACAGGTGTGGCTTACATGGTAAAACAATTTAATTTGGAGATGTTCTTGTTAACCTACCATTGTACAAGGCATTCCTTTCCTCCTCGTAACATATTGGACATTAGTCTTGGGATTAACGTCCTCTGCTTTCTTTCCAAGTCAATTTCATGTTTAAATTTATTCAAGCTAAAAAAAACACCAAACCTTTAATCTATCCCATAGCAGGCTGCTTCTCAGTTTCACATCCATCTGGTTTCAGACTCTAGAATGCTGATTCTCAGATCATTCCTCTTTATAGATTGCTTTACATCATCATTGATCAATCTGTCACACACAATGAATAGGAGGATTTGTGTGTTCTTTTGCTGTATTTATTCACATCTTTTCCCACTGCCTGTATAATGGCTGGAATAGCAACCTTCACAGCTGGTCAAATCTTCCAGCTTTTGCTCAATATTGAGATTAATGAAGAAGCCCCTGTGCTCATGCTTGTTAGGACCTGTCACTACCATTCTGTAATGTGTATGGATCTTGTGATATAGGCTGTTTATCTCCTTGTTCACAGCTCTTTTGTTTTGGTATTTCAGGAATGTAATGAGAAAGAGTCAAGTTGCAACACAGATCTTGCATTAACCCTATTTAGCCCGGGCTATTTTGAAACTGCATAGCCCGGGGGGGGCTTCTCAGGGCCCCCCCCCCCCCCTATGATCTCGGCCGTGAAACGCCCGATCGCCGCGAAAATTTGCATACATGTCAAGTGAAGTGTATAGAATACTATGGTAATTTCAATTTTTTTTGAAAAATTCACTCATTTGCATATTTATGGTAATTTATGCAAATAAGGTCATTAAATTCACATTTTTGCCCATAAATCAGACATTATTCAGATTTAAGCATTCTTTCTCACTACATATATTTGTTAGACCATTTGGAATAATAATACATCACAAAAATTTGAAAAACCAGGGTTATTCCTTATGTTATCTATTGTTTTGATAATTTCTTATGTATTTCTTTGTTTTTTTTACTTATGTATTTCATTGTTTTTGTTGTTTTATTTCATTTCCAACTATAATTCAACTATTTTGACCCCAAAATAATCACCTTAAATCTAAACAAGACCAAGTAACCAATGTTTTACCTCTTTATTTGAAAAATGAGATTTCCCTATGTTTTGTACACAAATCACAAAAATGAGCGATTTTCGGGCTGACATGCGAAGACAAAAGGACACGTGACTTTGTAATGGTAGGTCCGATTTTCGAAAAATTTCTTTCAAAAGTTGCGCAAGACTCGAAAGAAAAAAGTCACAAAATTTCAGTGCAAGATTTTCTTGCGTTAAAAAATTATCGCGAAAAATGTCGAGGGGGGGGCTTCTCAAGCCCCCCCCCCCCCCCCCCCCGGGCTAAATAGGGTTAAATGGGAGTGACGTAAGAAAGTCATTTTAATAGTTTGATAACTGGGAAGGGGCTAAGAGCTTGAAATAAAGGAGCATAGCCGTAAGAAATCATCTTCATGTGCTATATGGATAAATGTTATTGTTCCAAATACATTTTTTGTTTTTGTTGTGTCAGCGTTCTGATCAGTATTCTGTAAAAGCGCTTAAAGGTACTCGGTAAAGACCAGTATTGGAAACGCCCCAATTTCAAAAAATGAAATCGGAGCTCCTATTACCAATCATGTGAAAGAATATGTTTTGACTAATACATGATGATAACAATTTTGCCGGGAAACCGCCTACTAATTGATATATTTGGTAAATTAGTTTATCTATTGTTATGTGAGAGATAAACACACGTGTCGCACACATGTGCGTAGTCCCATATACATCTTTCTGTGTACAGTGCTTGTATTACTTTACGAAGACTGGGCCAAATTTCTTATCATTTTGATGATTCCAGAACCTTGCAGTACACACCAAAACTTATATGCTAGATGATCAACCTTTTCTGATCGATTCCACAATGTTTCTTTCACAATGCAATCGCATGACCATAACTGGTCTTTATCTTTAATAAGAATCAATTATTATTGTTATTATTATTAATCATATTTGTTATAGTGACAGACTTTCTTAATGGTGTTTGTTGGGTTTTTCTTTTAATTCAATTGTTAGTGCAATCAATCTTTTTTAATCCACCTCGCGTCCATATCTATCCTACTACCCATCTATACAAGGATTATGCTCTTAACATGGACTAACTGAGGTCTTTGTCTTTCAAGTTTAAATTGCATATGTAGCTCATGTTACCTGTTTGTCCCCTGCAAATAGGTTGGAAACAAATTATAAGGTAATGACCCTGTTCTTTCTTGACATTAAATCAAATTATAAGGTAATGACCCTGTTCTTTCTTGACATTAAATCAAATTATAAGGTAATGACCCTGTTCTTTCTTGACATTAAATCAAATTATAAGGTAATGACCCTGTTCCTTCTTGACATTAAATCAAATTATAAGGTAATGACCCTGTTCTTTCTTGACATTAAATCAAATTATAAGGTAATGACCCTGTTCTTTCTTGACATTAAATCAAATTATAAGGTAATGACCCTGTTCCTTCTTGACATTAAATCAAATTATAAGGTAATGACCCTGTTCTTTCTTGACATTAAATCAAATTATAAGGTAATGACCCTGTTCTTTCTTGACATTAAATCAAATTATAAGGTAATGACCCTGTTCTTTCTTGACATTAAATCAAATTATAAGGTAATGACCCTGTTCTTTCTTGACATTAAATCAAGAGGAAATGTTAATTGTACATAATGCGAAATCTTGTAAAAAAAGTGGAGGATTCATTTATGTTGAAAAATAAAAGTGACGACATTTATCATTAAATGTTATAGTTCATCGGTTCCTTATTTTATGGTTGGAATCAAAGAGAGGATCATAATTAGAAGCAGAAGTAGTGATGAGGTGAAGACTGGTATTTGAAGTGGTAGTGGTGGTGATGGTGATGGTTATATAATGGTGTAAGGGCACAACGCCCCCCCCCCAACTTCTTCAAGTACCCCAAAAGTGCCCCTTTTTACATAGAAAAAGTGCCCCTTTTACAATGTAAGAAATGCCCCTTTTTACATAGGAAAAGTGCCCCTTTTACTTCTCACCTCTGATAAGTGCCCCTTTTATTTTGACACGTGCCCCTTTTCCTTCGACAAGTTCCCATTTTACTTTGCAATAAGTGGCTATTTTACTTTCTCATAAGTGCCCTTTTTAATCTCTAGTAAGTGCCCCTTTTCTGGTATGAGAAGTGCCCCTATCACTTTTAATAAGTGCACCTTCACTTCTGATAATTGCCCTATTCAAATCTGACATGTGCCCCTTTTCCTATGTAAGAAGTGCCCCTTCCCCTTTTAATAACTACCCCTTTTTAACTCAGATAAGCGCACCTTTTTCACATGTGCCCCTTTTCCTTTCTAATAAGTGCCTCTTTTCCTTATGATATGTGCCCCATTAGAAAGGAGCTCCTTCCTCTTTACATAACTGCCCCTTTTCACCTATGAAAAGTGTCCCTCTTTATTCAGATAAGCCGGTGCCCCTTAACCTCTGATAAATGTTCCTATTCAAATCTGATCAGTGCCCCTTTTTGTTCAACTAACCATTTTCCTTTATCATATCTGGTCAGTGCCCCTTTTTCAGGTGCGATAATGCCCCTTTCCACCTAATAATTTCCATTTTTATGGATACGTGCCCCTTTTCCTTTCTAATAAGGCCGGGAGCTACACCTTTTCATAAATACCCCTTTTCACCAAAATGTGATGGGTGCCCTTTTTCATCCCTGTTGAGTGCCTCCTTTAAAATGCCACTCTAACCAAAACGGGCTTTAAAAAAATGAAAAAAAGTCATGTACAATACTAATAGATTTTGACGGAGATTCCGAACATGACAATGATTTTTCTTAGAAATCATCAATAATTCTGGAATTTAGCTTTAAAAATGACGACTTTTTGCGCAACTATTTATGACGTCACTGCAGGCGACTCTCCGGTGAAAATGAGGGTGATTATTATTATTTAGGCATTAAAATGTCTTTAAAAAGGCAAACAATGATATTAATTGGAACAAAAAAGACATTTATCCGAAAAATAATATGCACTTGATAATCCCAGTAAGTTTCTGGCAATTTCGTCATTCCTAATGTAAGATCCTTAGTTGTAGGTCAAATCGGACATGCCCGCAATTACCTCAAATGCGTCATCAAGGCCACGTGACCATATAACCTTTTTTCGAGGGGCGTATAGCCCAGCAAGCGTGAGATTTGAAAAATGGATGGTTTTTATCATTTTTTTTGGTCAATTCAGAGATTTTCTGAAAAATCAGAGGCTGGAATATTAATAAATAGAGGTGTATTCATGTTTTAATAGTTGGGTTAGAGTGACCCTTTAAGGTGTAAGAAGTGCCCCATTTTCAGCTCTTATAAGTTCACCATAGTACTTTGACACGTGCTCCTTTTCATTTATAATAAATGTCTTATCCCTTTCGATAAGTATCTATTTTCCTTTCATCATTAATTTAAAGCGATTAAGAGCAATTTCCCCAAAGCTCACTCGCTACGCATCAGCTCGCATTTATAAATAATTGTAATAATTATGTTATTTATCGAAGGTCTTTTCAGTCTTCCGTTATGAGAATGTGCTTATAACCCCACCATTCTGAAAATAATTTGAAGGTTCTAGGACCGGAAGAACTTAAAGTAGCTGAGCGACAGTTTCAAAAGGCTTTTAACCTCAATAATGTTGGTATCATTGCAAAGGTAATGTTACAATCTTTCTAATAATTCATATTCATTTTTCAAAAATTGTTATAGAATTGACTAATCTGCTATTAAAAGTGTTGAAATTGCTACCCGATTATTCCGCCCTTGATCGGCCCGCTATTGTGACTTACGGTTTGTGGCGTAAGAGGTTGGGCACATGAGCCAGAGTGCTCCCAAGAGCTTTGACACAACTCTCAACTGCATGTATTATACGTATACAAACGCCACTCGAACGCTAAATTTCTGATCAAAATGTCCGAGCTCGAAGAAGAAGTTCTACTCTGATTTAGAGATCGAACGGTTGATGAGCACAGCTCCACAACTAGTGACAACGGTACTGGTAGTGATTGTGATAGTGATGGTGGTGATGATAGGGATGTAGGAGAGATGGAAGAAAGAGGACAATTCGGAGAAGACGGCGTCGATGGTGCAAATAATGTTTTGAAACGATTACTTATACACCTGTATTAAGTTTGCTATTCATCAAATGGATAATAATAAAATGGCTTATTTCTATGCACACGTATAAACAAATATACTGTATGGCTTTATTTCGTATTGATTACTGATTTAAAAAACTCAAGTACTGTAATATTTCAGCAAATTTTGAATGGTCTTTTATAGTATTTATAAATAACCTAAAACACAATATTTTATGCAAATGACAGCACAGTTATGATCCAGAACTTGTTACTTTTCTTGCAGTCTCCCTGTTTCTCTGTGTTCTCCATGTCTCTATCTGGCATTATTTTATGATGCAGTTAAGCTTCCTGTACATGTATGTTCGAACTTCTGTCATTTGTTTTTCTTCATGTAATATTATTATCCACATTTTATGTCAAGATGTTTGTGCACCCGATCAGGTATAGGAAGGAATGCCTGTAGTCCGTGTGCCAGAGGGGGCTACCGTGCACCCCCTCTATGATCCTACTTCTTGGGTGTTATTATTGTTCATTGGGATCCATGTTAACAGAAAAAATATGTTCCCATGAAAAAAATCATTTAGACAATGTTATTTTGCCCCTTATTTGAAGATATGTAAACAAAAAATCCCTTTCCGGGTATTTTCTCTTACTCTTCCTTCCCTTCCCTCAGAAGTAATCCATTCCATGAAACTTTGCGAAATTCACTTAAATGATACGTATAGTTAATGAGCGTACGTCATTTTTAGCGTGGAAATCGTTTCTTTGGACTATTTTGATCCTCTCCGCCGGAATCATGGTATTAAATGATACACTATAATGATAATACGGAATCACTGTATTTAATGATACACTATAATGATAATACGGAATCATGGTATTTAATGATAAACTATAATGATAATACGGAATCATGGTATTTAATGATAAACTATAATGATAATACGGAATCATGGTATTTAATGATAAACTATAATGATAATATTCAACACGTCTCATGCCTGAACCTACATCTAAACATCTAAGGGTTTTTTTCACAGCCTTTAAAGCAAGCGAGCAACATGAACTGACTATGAGGCGTAGGTAGCCCGAATGGTAATTTCAAATTTTAATTCGGGGGGGGGGGGGGGCTGCATTTCCAGGCCCCGCCCGACCACATTCCTTATTTTCTAGGGCTTTAACTTTCTTTCTTTTCTTTTCTCATCTTTTTGTTTTTTCATTTTATTTTAATAAAACCTTTAGTTTCCTTTTAAAACAGGTATTCTCCACGTTACTATCATTTCATTTCTAAAAGCAAACGATTATACGGGGATTGTGTGAAAATAGTGTTTCCAGTTTTGTTTTCGTATTGTACTAATTATATTGTATTTCTAATTTGTGGAAAATTGTTATTATGTAGACAATTTGAGAATAATTTGTACCTTCTGTTTTGAGTAAAAAAATATAAAAAAAACAATATGCAGCAACGAAGATATCGTTTATCTGTAATTTGTTTTGAACAAAACATGTAATTGTTCCTTCTTTTTATGTCCATGCCTTGGAAAAGAATTGTGATTATAATATATCAAAGAAAGAGTAAGAGTAGATAAAGGGGAAAATGTTCAGTTGAAGGAATGTCTTGTCTGAGATAGGGTGATATTAGGGTTTGTCAGACACAAAAGAATTAATTTGAGCATATCATCTATCCTCAATCCATGCCATTCCCATAACCTGAGTTGATTGTTTGGAGTCAAATAATGATCTTTTCAAGATAGGAGTAGTAAATAATCAAAAACTGAACTTTTCGTGATCTTTTTATAACATATCTTTCTCGAAAACTGAGTGTCTTAAAGTTGCTCAAGCTTGGGTATATAGAGGGCAGCACACAGAAGTGCGATACCAGTAGTATACCATCTTGCGAACCCGTTGGCTCAGTGTTATGTATAGTGATCGCCAACTTGCCTACTTCACGAACGACCGAGTCTAGTCGTGTGCGCCCGATTTATCCCGAGCTTCGATTGACTGTTTGTAATTTATTGTTAGAATATCAAATTTATTGATATGTGATTAATTGAATACATTAAAAATTGCACATTATTATATTTCTGTAAAATATATTTATTTACAATTTAATCTTGCAAGTTTTATTTGATCTTTGAGATCAAAGCCCGGAGCAAGCTCCTCCAATCAAGTCAACAGACACCAATTGAATTATTCATTCACATGTGATGTTTTGTATTTTTCGTAACTCAAGAATGGGTGACTGGTTTAATTAAGGCCTAATTAGTTTAATACCTTTAGATTTAAGCCTATGTATTTTTAGATGTATGCTTGAGATGTACATGTATGTCTTTTAGATGTATATTTTAGTAATCACAATCACAATCTCGCGGATCTAGGGGGTGGGTTCGGCGGTTTAATCCCCCTCCCCCCCCCCCTTGGGCGGCCAAGTGAAGAAGGAAAAAAGTAAAACAGTAAAACGGTGCGATTTTTGGAAAATCCTGGATCCGCCACTGGGTCAACCCCCCCCCCCCCCCCTCCCCTTCTAGGCAAAAAGCTAGATCCAAATTTCTATATAACTCAAAACAAATGGCAATGTGATGTTATCAATGAAACTTGTAATGCTTGTTTAGTTTTGTATAGGCCTATCTGTTAACGTGTTATCAATGTACGTTTATGCCACGTCATTTTTTTTTTTGCAAATTGAACAATTTCAGGTATCAGCTGCATGTTCGATGATTTTCATCTCATTAATCGAATACGATCCAACAATACAATATACAATGTCTCATTCTCAATAAACTTAAAGCGGGACAAATCAAGTTTTCATATAGGCTACTTGAGAAATTACCAACAAAATTGGAAGGTATTATAATATAGTATACTGTCGTTCTTTTGGTTGAGATTGCAATTTAATTTCATTTAGGATGGATTAGGATCAATCGGAATTAGACGAGTCCCTGGCCCCCTCCTACCATGTAATGGTAGGCTGCAGTGTGGACGTGTTGTATACTATATCACTCTACTCCAGACGACTATATTGGCTTGAGGCCAAATCAGACGACGGTCAAGTTCATTCACTCTCTCTCTACACGAAGCGGACCTCCCACGGACCTCCCACGGTAGAAATCCCAAGTGTAAGCTGCCACTGGGTATTCAGGAATCGTGAATGATCGAATGGTGAAGAGGGTCAAGAGCGAAGAAAGTCTCACACAAATGGTAAGCTATATAATCAGTCTTGAAAAAAGAATCTTATAACTTGAAGACGAAAAATGACAGAGAGAAGAATACAAAATTCCAAGAAAATCGACTGCTGAGTTATGGTTATGAAAAAAGAATCTTATAACTTGAAGACGAAAAATGACAGAGAGAAGAATACAAAATTCCAAGAAAATCGACTGCTGAGTTATGGTTCAGCGTACTCTCTGCGAGGTTTACTCTGCTTTGTTTATGTCTGCGTGGTGTTCCCTCTCCCTCCGTCACTCTCTTCTCTCTCTCTCTCTCTTTCTCTCTCTCTCTCCCTCTGTCACTCTCTTCTATCTCTCCCTCTCTCTCCGTCACTCTCTTCTCTCTCTCTCTCTCTCTCTCTCTCTCTCTCTCTCACTTTCTTTGTATTTTCCTTTTCCTGTCAATCTCAATCTTACTTGCCTCATCCCCCTACTTTTTCCCCTCCTCTCTCATTTACTCAAAACATCTCGAGCTTTCCAAACCTCGTTCGGAAATTCAAGACCGAATTCAATATTACAAACGAAAAAACTATGTCATCAATCATTAATTTTATCTCTTTGTTGTATAACTTTCACTTAAAACTATCTCAATATGGGTTCATTATTATTGTCTGTTGGTAAGCATTATCTTTTCATATAAGATCAATTTAGAAATTCAGACTTCTAAGCTGGGCAAATGAGACCTCGAGACGAACTTAACTTTTCTCATTCTATCGTTTGTCTGTGAACATGATCTGACTCCTGAAAATAATCGCCTCTTTTCATTTAATTCATATTTAATCATAATAAATTTTGTTTGACGTCAGTGGCTCCTAGAAGTGCATTCTCATATGGAATGATAATCAATGGCTATGAAAAAATGTCGGTGAGCCCCTTTCTCTCTATTTTTAGAAATTTAAGTACATATTGAGATTGGTGGTCAGATATTTGAATCTTAAACAGTCCGGAAAGATTAAACAATCTCTAAGCTCTTAAATAGTTGGGAACATGAACTTTTAAATCAGATCGGGGAAAAATATTTGAAAAATCTCATAAATATGATCATTTTTTTTCTGCTAAGAAAGTATGCGTATGCTTGATGGTAAGCAGCCAGGGGACGGACGGCTCAAATTATGTAAGGTCCACTCCGTGGGATTTGGTAAAGCCTTATCAAAGCGCATCGACTTGGTTTCGAACCCAGGATCTTTCAAGAAAGAGACCCTTTCTTTAAGATTTACAGAATCACTTCTCCAATCTAAGGTTCATCGACATCTCCTGCCTGAGAGCAGAGTCAATGACTGTAGCCGCATTCTGCGAAATGCACTTGATTTGTCCTTGCCTAAGATGAGAACTTCCCCCATCCCATCTTTCACTCGATCCTTGAATAATAATAAATAGAGGCTTAGGTAATTATCAGAATGTTGTATGTCATGTATTTCAGTAATAATATAATTATGTGCAATATTAATTGTCATGATGATTGGCACAGCAGATTCTTCCATTCATTCATATTTTGATGTTGCATGTAGTTTTATCCTTCCTCTCACTCTCTCATCCCTTTTCTCTATCTGAACTTGCTACTTTTCAAATTTCCTTTTCTTCTTCATTATTGTGGTCTTTCCTGTCTATTTCTAATTCAGTCCCATTCCCTCTCTCTCAGCTCTGTCTCTCTGTCTCTCTGTCTCTTTGCTCTCTCTTTGCTCTCTCTGCCTCTTCCTCCTCATCCCTTTGTCTATCCTTCCTCCCCTCTGTTTCTCTCTCACACTTTCTGTCCCTCCCTCCTCCTCTCCACCTCTTTCTCTTATGATGATGTTTTACAGTACAACATTCTATAATTATATGTTATCTTTACTGTGACCAATAACACCTAAGGAATTCCATTTCTTTTAAATAATGATAAATTGAGGCTTAGGTAATTATCAGTATGTTATATGTCATGTATTTCAGCAATATAATTATGTGCAATATGAACTGCCATGATGATTGGCATAGCGGGTTATTCCATTCATTCGTATTTTGATATTGTATGTACTTTTATCCTTCGTCTCACTCCCTCATCCCTTTTCTCTATTCGAACTTGCTACTTTTCAAATGTCCTTTTCTCTTCTTCAGTTCTGGTCTTTCCTCTTTATTTTTATTTCACTCCCATTCCCTCTCTCTCAGCTCTATGTCTGTCTCTCTCTCTCTCTGCCTCTTCCTCTTATTCCCTTCGTCTCTTCTTCCTCCTCTCTGTTTCTCTCTCTCACTTTCTGTCTCTCCCTCCTCCTCTCCACCTCTTTCTCTTTTGATGATGTTTTACAGTACAACATTCTTTAATTATCTGCTATTCTTACTGTGACCAAGAATACCTAAGGAATTCCATTGTTCTCATGTGCAATATAATTTTATCTATTATACTGTACTCATATCACGCTTGTGATTAGCACACTGCCAAGACCCAATTGTAATACTTTTTAATACTTTTTAATACTCACTATACCTTCTGAATGGAATTTGTATTGCATTTTATTACAATTTTTCCAATGTTACAGTTAATTGAATCAATCCACGTGTATACATTTTATTTGTTTTGATGTAAACATTTATTCATTTTTGCTAGCAATATTTTTTTTTTTTTTTTTTTTTTTTAATCTTTTTTTTTTTTTTTTTTTTTGTTGTTACTACTTTAATGTTTTGATTTAAAAATGTATTCATATATTTGTCCTCATTTGCTATGTTATCTTGATTTATATGTACATATGTTTTTGAATGCTTTTTATATTGATGTAAACTTGCATTTTTAGTCTTCGGACTTGTTGACAAGTCATGAATAAGACCTTATTTGAACTTGAATGCCCAACATAATAAAAATTCAATATGTCATCAGCACAATTATTGTCAGGTTATTATGCTGCTTTTAAAACATTAAGACCGCACTAACACTACTACTACTACTACTACTACTACTACTACTTCTACTACTACGTCTACGTCTACTACTACTACTACTACTACTACTACTACTAATACTAATACTATTACTACTACTACTACTACTACTACTACTACTACTACTACTACTACTACTACTGCTACTACTAATACTGCTGCTACTACTACTAGTATTACTACTACTGCTACCAGGCGCGGATCCAGGGGGGGCCGAGCGTGCCTTGGCCCCCCCCCCCCGCAAAAAAAAAAAAAAAAAAAAAAAGGAGAGAGAGAGAAGGAAAAAAAGAAGAGGAAGAAGAAAAGAAAAGAGGGAAGAAGGAGATCGGGGGGAAGGACTTGCCTCCCCCTCCCCCCCCCCCCAATAAAAAAATAAAAGAGAAGGAAGGAAAGGGAAAGAAAAAAGATAAAGAGGAGATAAAGGGAAGGACAAAATAGGAAGAAGAAAAGAAAAGAAGGGGGATATCAGTTGTAATTTTCCCGCCAACAAGTTGTGGATCGAGGGGGGGGGCAAAAGACCCTAGCCTCCGCCCCCCCCCCCCCCCCGTCCCCGCTAAAAAAAGAGAGAAGGAAGGAAAAGGAAAAGAGGAGAGCTAAAAGGGAACAAAAAGAGAAAGAAAAAAAGAAAAGGGAGAAAAGAAGCGGAGATCAGTTGCGGTTAATCCTGCCAACAATGTGTGTAGCGGGTTGGGGACCAAAATGACCGTGCCCCTCTCCCCCCCAGCAAACCTAAAAGAGAGATAAGGAAGGGAAGGCAAAGTGAAAGAGGAGAGAAAGGGAAAGGAAAAAAAAAGAGAATGAAGAAAGGTAGGGGGAGGGGGAGGGCACTGGCATACTGATAGGGGAGGGGGGTTGGAGAAATAGAATTAAAACGTGGTTTATTTATAATTCAATAATGGTGGTTAACAAATAATGCTGAAATGAGATAATTTTCCTCACTTCATGCGTTTGTTGGAAAATGACAAATTCCTAAATTTACAGCCAGGCAAGAAAATGCTTCTTGAGATGCCTACATATCAGGGCCCGCGGAACGGCGGGGATCGGGATCCTCGAGCCCCTCCCCCACACTTTTTTTGAAAAAGTATATTAAAGAGAAATAGAAAGAAAGAGAGCGAGAAAGAAAAAATAGTTAACTGCCAGCGTCACATTATAATGGGGTATCAAAATATGCTCATCTGATCATGATTAAAATTAATGCCTAAAATCCTAAGGGCTCTGCCCCCTGGATTCCACCTAGGGCCCTAAGGCGGGCCCTTAGATGCTCATATGACGGTCATTTAATGCCTAAAACCCCTGATTTCTGGGGGCTCTGCCCCCTGGACCCCACGCCAAATAGTGTCCTGCTAGTGTCACAAATAATAAGGTATCAAAAATGCTCATCTGACCGTAATTAAACTTCTAAAACCCCTGAGCTTCTGGGGGCTCTGCCCCCTGGACCCAACCAAGAGCCCTTAGGCCGGCCCCTCGATACTCATCTGACCGTAATTGAGTGCCTAAAACCCTTGAGATTCCGGGGCTCCGCCCCCTGAACCCCAAGCCAATTAGTGACCTGCCATTGTAACAATTAGGTATCAAAATAATGCTCATCTGACCGTAATTAAATGCCTAAACTCCTGAACTTCCGGGGCTCTGCCCCCTGGACCCCGTCTAGGGCGCTAAGGCGGACCCCCTGAATGCTAATCTGACCGTAAATTAAAACATTAAACCCCTGAGCTTCCGGGGGCGGACAAGGTATCAACATATGTTTATCTGACAGCAGGCGCGTAGCCAGGGGGCGGTGGGGTGGTCCCCCAATAAACGCCGGCCAAAAAAGAGTCAATAAGTGTTTTAGAATGCTGGGTCACACGAGTAGGAATCTCAATCAACTGTGACAAAAGTGATCCCTGCATTACAGTCATAAGAGATCGTGTCGATGAATCGACATTGTCAGAAAGTAGGTCACAGTTGAGGTCCCCCAATATAATCAGTTCACAATCAAAATCTAGAGCATTACTCATCATAGCAGACATTAAATCAAAATAATCAACTGAAGAGTTCGGCGGACGGTACGTAACACAAATTAAAAATGATTTCACGTTCCGTACCTTGGTTTTTATCCAAATAGTTTCTAAGTTTAACCCAAGATCTTTCACATGTTGAAAGTGGAGGGTGTTCTTCAAATAAATCATCACGCCCCCACCATGCCTACTTCTATCTTTCCTTAGTAAATCATAACCATCAATATGCAGTTCGTTGTCACTAACCGTGTTATCACAATGGGTCTCAGTAAGGCCAATGATGTCGAAGGGAGAATTTCTTAACAAATACCTGAGGTCTTCAAGTTTATTTGGTAAGGAATTAACATTCAAATGACACATACGTAATCCTCGTTTTGAAATAACTGGTATACTTCCATCATCAGCAAGTTCAAGATAGGCTTCTTGATTGCTATTACTGTCTGCATTGTCACTATTTCGAACTGAATCACTTGATCGATTGAAGTCATCAATATCTTCATGACTATTGTCTAATCTATGTGACTGTTGAGGAGTCTCCGGGCTGTTTGTAGACAATCTAGCCAGTCTCGTGGGCCGAGGATATTCGTTATCCAAACTAGCCGGATCAGAAACATAAACAGTAGCTGAAGGAAACTGGTCGCGATGAAACGCAGGGCGGGATCCTCGAAGATATGCGATGATATTCTGTGCCAATACACGTACTCCGTAGCCGTTTAAGTGTACGCCATCAGCGGCGAGGTGTGTGTCAGGAGTGATGTTTTCATTGTCCACGACTCCCCAGCTGCGGCGATTGGCTAGAAGTTTCAACATTTCATTTACACTGCGCGCTTTCTATAATAATTTAATGACGTCGAAGCTTCCGCGCTTCGCGCGTAAGGGAATTGATTTAGACAAGGATTAAGAGTCGAGAACGGTACGACGAATCTTCCTCTTTCTCTAATGATTTAAGTGAAAGCTTCCGCGCTTTGCGCGGGTGGGGGAAACTAAATTATTTTCGAGAGCGGAACAACGAATCGTCTTCATTCTTTAAAAATTTAATGAAACGTCGAAGCGGGGGGAAAACTGTATTTAGACAAGGATTAAGAGTCGATAATGGTACAACGAATCGTCTTCTTTCTTTAATGATTTAATGAAACGTAAAAGCTTCCGCGCTTCGCGTGGGAGGGGGGAAACTGAATTTAGACAAGGATTAAAAGTCATAACGGTACGACGAATCGTCTCATTTCGCTAATGATTTAATGAAACGTAAAAGCTGTATTCAGACGAGGATTTTTTTCGAGAACGGTACTACGAATCGTCTTCTTTCTCTAATGATTTAATGAAACGTAAAAGCTTCCGAGCTTTGCGCGGGAGAGAGGGATGAATTAAGACGAGGATTAAGAGTAAAAAACTGTACAACGAATCGTCTTCTTTTTCTAATGATTTAATGAAACGTAAAAGCTTCCGCGCTTCGCGCGGGTGGGGGAAAAACTTTTTTTTAGACGAGTAGGCACGTACAGAAGGGGGTTAGGGGGTTGACCCCCCCCCCCCTTCTGTTTTTATGTGTGTATTTTGGAGCAAACCCCCCCCCCTTTTCTGTGATTTTTTTTTTTTTTTTTTTAATTAAAAAAAAAAATAAAAAAAATATGCCAATGGCTGACCTAAAAAAGGTGACCTCACCTCCCCCCCCCCCCAACGGTACAAAATGTCAAATTTTCAAAAAAAAAGTGTCCTCTTCCCCCCCCCCCCCCCGCTTATTTAGCGGCTGGCTGAGTCGTTACAATTTTTTTCGGACCAAAAAAAAAAAGTGGGCCCCCCCCCCCTAAGAAATCCTGGATCCGCGCCTGACTGCTACTAAAGCAACTATTACTACAACTACAACAACAACTACTACTAGTAATACTAAAACTACTGCTACTTCAAATACTACTACTAACAGGCGCGGATCCAGGATTTCTTAGGGGGGGGCCCACTTTTTTTTTTTTGGTCCGAACAAAAATCGTAACGATTCAGCCAGCCGCTAAATAAGCGGGGGGGGGGGGGGGGGGGGGAAAGGACACTTTTTTTTTGGTCTCGAAATTTTAAAAATTGACATTTTGTTCCGTTGGGGGGTTGAGGTCACCTTTTTTAGGTCAGCCATTGGCATTTTTTTTTTTTTTTTTAAATTAAAAAAAAAAAAAAAAAAAATCGCAGAAAAGGGGGGGGGGTTGCTCCACAATACACACATAAAAAACCGAAGAGGGGAGGGTCAACCCCCTAACCCCCTCCCCCCCCCCTTCCGTACGTGCCTACTCGTCTAAAAATAGTTTTCCCCTCCCGCGCAAAGCGCGGAAGCTTTTACGTTTCATTAAATCATTACAAAAAGAAGACGATTCGTTGTACAGTTTTTTACTCTTAATCCTCGTCTTAATTCATCCCCCTTTCCCGCGCAAAGCTCGGAAGCTTTTACGTTTCATTAAATCATTAGAGAAAAAAGACGATTCGTTGTACCGTTCTCGACTCTTAATCCTCATCTGAATTCAGTTTACCCCTCCTCCCTCCCGCGCGAAGCGCGGAAGCTTGTACGTTTCATTAAATCATTAGCGAAATAAGACGATTCGTTGTACCGTTATGACTTTTAATCCTTGTCTAAATTCAGTTTCCCCCCTCCCACGCGAAGCGCGGAAGCTTTTACGTTTCATTAAATCATTAAAGAAAGAAGACCATTCGTTGAACCGTTCTCGACTCTTAATCCTTGTCTAAATTCAGTTTTCCCCCCGCTTCGACGTTTCATTAAATTTTTAGAGAATGAAGACGATTCGTTGTTCCGCTCTCGAAAATAATTTAGTTTCCCCCACCTGCGCGAAGCGCGGAAGCTTTTACTTTTCATTAAATCATTAGAGAAAGAGGAAGATTCGTCGTACCGTTCTCGACTCTTAATTCTTGTCTAAATCTAACCCCCCCCCCCCCCCCTTCCGCGCGAAGCGCGGAAGCTTCGACGTTTCATTAAATTATTATAGAAAGAAGACGATTCGTTGTACCGTTCCCGAAAATTATCCTCGTCTGAATTAAGTTCCCCCTGCCCTCCCCCGCGCGTAGAGCGGAAGCTTTGACGTTTCATTAATTCATTAGAGAAAGAAGACGATTCGTTGTACCGTTCTCGACTCTTAATCCTTGTCTGAATTTCTTTGTCTATTCCCTTTTCTTCCTACGTCCTCTTCCTTTACACTCCTCTCTTTTTTGGCCGGCGTTTATTGGGGGACCCCCCCCCCCCCCCACACCGCCCCCCTGGCTACGCGCCTGCTGTCAGATGAACAAATGTTGATACCTTGTCCGCCCCGGAAGCTCAGGGGTTTAAGGTTTTAATTTACGGTCAGATTAGCATTCAGGGGTCCGCCTTAGCGCCCTAGACGGGGTCCAGGGGGCAGAGCCGGAAGTTCAGAAGTTTAGGCATTTAATTACGGTCAGATGAGCATTATTTTGATACCTAATTGTTTAAATGGCAGGTCACTAATTGGCTTGGGGTTTAGGGGGCGGAGCCCCGGAATCTCAAGGGTTTTAGGCACTCAATTACGGTCAGATGAGTATCGAGGGGCCCGCCTAAGGGCTCTTGGTTGGGTCCAGGGGGCAGATCCCCCAGAAGCTCAGAGGTTTCAGGCGTTTAATTACGGTCAGATGAGCATTTTTGATACCTTATTATTTGTGACACTAGCAGGACACTATTTGGCGTGGGGTCCAGGGGGCAGAGCCCCCAGAAATCAGGGGTTTTAGGCATTAAATGACCGTCATAATATGAGCATCTAAGGGCCCGCCTTAGGGCCCTAGGTGGAATCCAGGGGGCAGAGCCCTTAGGATTTTAGGCATTAATGTTAATCATGGTCAGATGAGCATATTTTGATACCCCATTATAATGTGACACTGGCAGTTAACTACTTTTTCTTTCTCGCTCTTTTTCTTTCCATTTCTCTTTAATATACTTTTTCAAAAAAAGTGTGGGGGGAGGGGCTCGAGGATCCCGATCCCCGCCGTTCCGCGGGCCCTGATATGTAGGCATCTCAAGAAGCATTTTCTTGCCTGGCTGTAAATTTAGGAATTTGTCATTTTCCAACAAACGCATGAAGTGAGGAAAATTATCTCATTTCAGCATTATTTGTTAACCACCGTTATGGAATTATAAATAAACCACGTTTGAATTCTATTTCTCCAACCGCCCCTCCCCTATCAGTATGCCAGTGCCCCCCCCCCCTCCGATCTACACCTTGTTGGCGGGAAAATTGCAACTGATATCCCCCTTCTTTTCTTTTCTTCTTCCTATTTTGTCCTTCCCTTTATCTCCTCTTTATCTTTTTCTTTCCCTTTCCTTCCTTCTCTTTTATTTTTTTTTATTGGGGGGGGGGGAAGAGGGGAGGCAAGTCCTCCCCCCCCCAATCTCCTTCTTCCCTTTTCTTCTTCCTCTTTTTTTTCCCTTTCTCTCCTCTTTCCCTTCTTTTCCTTCTCTCTCTCTCCTTTTTTTTTTTTTTTTTGCGGGGGGGGGGGGGGGGGGGCCAAGGCACGCTCGGCCCCCCCCTGGATCCGCGCCTGACTACTAATATTACTACTATACTACTACTACTACTACTACTACTACTACCACCACCACCACCACCACTACTACTACTACTACTACCAGGGGCGGCGATCCCGGGGGGGACGGGGGGGACACGTCCCCCCCTCGATTTTTGTAGGGGGGGATCGTCCCCCCCGGAAAATTTGAAAAAGTACACAAAAATAATGTACAGCAAATACTGACTAAAGACTGCAACACACTATTAGGCTTTGGAGGGCCCAAGAGTGCAGCGTTTAGACAAATAAAAAATGCAAAAATCTTCTGGCTCGGGAGCTATGGTCCCTCGCATAATATCCTTCAAAATGTACAATTAATATTGTAGAAAAGTGAAGTGTGAAACAGGTATTTTGTTTGTTTTCATACTATAGTTTTGCTAAGGAATATAATTAACCTTGACCCCTCTCGTTCACTATGCTCACTCATTCGTGCTTTGGGCAGTCCCCCCCCCCCCCCGATAAAATTCAAACGTGGTTTATTTCTAATTCGATACCAGTTACTAATTTACAAATGTTACTGAAATGGCATGATTTTCCCCAAGCTTCCGGGGGCTCTGCCCCCTGTACCTCACTAAGGGCCTTAAGGCTTGTCCCTGGTTACTCAGCTGACCATAATTAAATTCCTAAAACACCTGAGCTTCCGGGGGCTCCGCCCCCTGGACCCCACCAGGGCCCTAAGCGGGCCTCTGGATAGTCATCTGACCATATTCAAAAGCCTAAAACCCTGAGCTTACGGGGGCTCCGCCCCCTAAACCCCACCAAGGGCCCTATAAGGCGGCCCCTGGATGCTCATCTGATCGTAATTAAATGCCTAAAACCGCTGAGCTTCTGGGGGCTTCGCCCCCTGGACCCCAGTACGATTAGTGACCTGCATGCAAGTGTCACAAATAAGGTATCAAAATATGCTCATCTGACCCTTATTAAATGCCTAAAAACTCTGAGCCGGGCTTTGCCCCTGGACCCCACGCCAAAGTTACACCCAACTTAATTGCTTTGCTCTATCTGATCGCAAATACTTTATCCCCCCCCCCCCCTCCAACTTTGAAAAACGGTTCCGCGGGGCCTGCATGTAACATTTAAGAGCGATGATGATGCGGATTTTTTTCTCCCCTCCCCCCAAAAAAACGTTTTGGCTCATTACGTCACTCCTCCCTCGTTCCTCGCATTTCGTCCCCCCCGGTCATGAAAAGAAATCGCCGCCCCTGACTACTACTACTACTACTACTAATGCTACTACTACTTCTACTAATACTACTGCTCCTTCTCCTCCCTTCCTGTATCCTTCTGCTTCCTTTCATCCTTCTTCTCCCTTCCCATCCTTCTTCTCCCTCCCAATCCTTATCAGGTGGGCTGTATATAATACAGACCACCTTATGTTTTCGTTAGAATATTTTTCTTATTTCGACCCACTTTTTTGTTAGCAGGATAACTTGAAAATGGCTGAATCAAATGCCTTGAAATCTGGCACACATATGTATTGGCATGAGGAAAGAGCACAATTAGGTTTTAAACCTTGACCTTGACTGATAACGTCATCTATGCGCCATTTTGTGAAAATAAACATATGATCATATCTTCACAACGAAAAGTTTGTTCTCATTCATATTTATCATGATCAAGGTCAATATCAGTCTGGTCAATTTCAGGTCCAAAAACGCGCACGTACGCCATTATTATCAAAAGCATTTAATAAAGAATCGCGCGCGCATTTTCGTTTGTCACGGCCGAACGCAAAATAATTCCTCCTAGATTTTTTTGACACGATATTCCTCATTTTTCCCCGAACAATTTGATACCATGTTTATCTCTTTATGACCATTAATAAGGGAATGAGCGTCCGTTCAAGATAAATGTCCGTGCGTGCGGGCTCTTGTAATACATAGCATATATATGCAACAACATGCCTATACAAAACCCTTATGGCTCTTTGGGATGCACGGGAACCCTCAATTGTTTCATATTCGGATAGAGTATGAGTCGGAGATATGATTTTATGTCTAATTTGGCCATTAAGTGTATCGTGTCATCATCATATTGACCTAGGAACTCAAAATACGAATTTGCATATTATGACGTCAGCATATTTATGTAAAATTGATTGTATCTTTGTAAATATTGATCAATTTTCTTCCAAATTTCGATATGTTGTAGCTAGGACAAATCTCTACAAGCTCAATATCTATTTTTCCTCTGGTTTTATAATGATCGGACACAAACAAAGATGATACTGAAACCGTGCATTTTCTGTTCATTTCATGCCACATAGGAGATACAGGAGAGTTGATGTTCCTTTGTTTAAATTTGAAGTTATAAGAGTGCAGCTACCTTGTTGATTTCCAAATCATTATGTATGGATGTACAAAAACAAAATATGATTAATACATGTATGAACTTTGTAAACATCAGCCTATTTATGTGGAAAAAATGAACGATGCTAGACACTACAAAAAGAGAGTGGCTTCAAGTGTACCTACCATACGCACCCGTCCTCATTTAATAGTCTCAGGTGGTTGTTTTTCCATAAGACAGGCTTTTAAAAATCTGTCAACAATCAAATGTCTGGAATGGTGTATAGAGCCAATTCATTGGTTTTTGATGATTTACATTCACCTTAAATGTAATTAAATTGTAATAATATAGTTGGGAGATTTAAGGAATAGATCTGATCAGTTTGTTCCTATTGTTATCATTAATAATGGTCTGTTTTCACTCAAATTTCATATTATCTTTAGTTGTGCATTTAGCATTGAAGTCACTACCTTAACACAATTTTCTCTCGTCTGAATAATGTTACCAAGTCCCTTTGAATAAAATTTTAAAATCCAAATTTCAATGGGCAAGTTTTATCATTTTACGGCAAATTGTAATGCATGATATTGCTTGCTTGGGGATCACATGTATTTAAATGATAATGATAATAAGTTAGAATAAACTACAATATCTGTACATTGAATCGTTTTAATTAATTATGAGGAGAAAATGCATTTTGCATCTTTCCATCTTGCCTTTATTCAAATGTGTGGAGGCTACCATTGTAAGGTGATTAGTATTAAATGCACTATATAACCATGTTAAATTGGATACAATTTAGTATAATTTTTAGTTTATTTTACAGAAACAAATATGTTGGATGAGGAAAAATAGTGTCTGATTGCAGTGATGAAAGGTAAAATAGTACTGTACCACGGTGGTAGAGTGTGCTTTGTTGTATAGTTCCTTTCCTCATGTCGGCGTTATCAGGTGGGCTGTATATAATACAGACCACCTTATAATTTTGTTAAAATTGTCTTTATTATTTATTTATTTATTATTTATTTATCAGGTGGGCTGTATCTAATACAGACCACCTTATATTTTTGTTAAAATTGCCTTTATTATTATTTTTATTTATCAGGTGGGCTATATAATAAATACAGACCACCTTATGTTTTCGTTAAAATATTTTTCTTATTTCGGCCAACTTTTTTGTTAGCAGGATAACTTGAAAATGGCTCTGTCAAATGCCTTGAAATTTAGCACACATTATGTATTGGCATTAGGAAAGAGCACAATAAGGTTTTCAACCTTGACCTTGACTAATAACGTCATCTAGGCGCCATTTTGTGAAAATCAACATAATGATCATATCTTCACAAAGGAAAGTTTTTTCTCATTCATATTTATCATGATCAAGGTCAATATCAGTCCGGTCAATTTCAGATCCAAAAACGCGCACGTACGCCATTACTATCAATAGCATTTAATAAAGAATCGCATGAGGAAAAACACAGTAAGGTTTTCAACCTTGACCTTGACTGATGACGTCATCTAGGTTCCATTTTGTGAAATTTACTGAAAACTAACTCATGACCATATCTTCATAACGGAAAGTCATTTCTCATTCATATTTATCATGATCAAGATCAATATCCGTCCGGTCAATTTTAGGTCAAAAAACGCGCGCGCGCAAAATTTCAAAATGCTCCAAATCGTCTCAAATTCATTTTGGATAATTATGTTTTATGCCATTTGAAACATTTCGCAAAAAAATGCGCGCGCGTTTTTGCGCGTTACACCATTACACAACATAGAATCGCCATTTTTTACTTTCATGATATTTCTCATATTTTTTCGAACAATTTGATACCATGTTTATCTCTTTATGACCATTAATAACAAGATGAGCGTCCATTCAAGATAAATGTCCGTGCGCGCGAGCTCTTTTAATACATAGCATTTATAGGCAAAAACAGGCCTATACAAAATCCATTATAGCTCTTTAGAATGCACCGGGGCCCTCAACTTTTTTTTTCATATCTAGATAGAGTATGAGTCGGAGATATGATTTCATGTCTAATTTGGCCATTAAGTGTATCGTGACATCATCATAATGGCCTTGGAACTCAAAATACGAATTTGCATATTATGACGTCAGCATATTATGTAAAATTGATTGTATCTCTGTAAATATTGATCGATTTCTTCCAAATTTCGATATGTTACAGCTAAGACAATTCTCTACAAGCTCAGTGGCCACCATTTTTCATTTTGATGACGTTATCATAGTGAAAATTACGATTAAAGGGCACATATCAGAAATTTCTTAAGTTGCGTGTTATGCCTACGGAAGGTGAATTTCGATCACATCATTAATCTACATGACATTGTTTTTTAGCAGTATCTCGCTTATTTTTGCTCTATTTTGTCTCAAACTTTAGTTGGACCAGCCCACATATACTTGTTCCAAACAAGTATTACATGTCTAGTTCTCCCTTCATCTTTTCCCTCTTCTCTTTCTTCTGATGTGTCGTGATGCAGTGGTTCATCCACTTAACTTTCAATGAAAGGGATGAGGGTTCGATTCTCAGCCGGACACCCGGCACTAAGGTCTTTTAGCAAAATATTAATCCATATGTGCCACTCTCCACCCAGGTGTTAATGAGGTTCTGGCAATGCTAGGGTAATAATACTACATGGCATACAGGATTGAGGAACTCTAGTAATTCTTCTTTAACTAAATATACGCCCCAACAAAATTCCTACACTCATATCTCAACCCCCTTCCCGATTTTTTGAGGCTTCGGGTAACAATTGGTTTGCTAAAAGAAATTAGAAGAAAAAAAGACTTCCCAATGTTTTTTTTGCATCGTGACTGACTGACTGACTGACATGTTGTAAGTCAATCAGTCATGATGCGTGGAAGCCTTGGCGTAAATGTGACGTAGGTTTTCATGATGGTATGACGAAAGAACACCGGCTCGTTTGTGATGTGCGGGGTAGAAATATTTTCTTCAGAAACAAAACATGGAATTTCCATGGTAATACGAACTAGGGAATTGTTGCCAATTCAAAAACCTCTTTACATTGCCTTGCCATGATTTAATCGTGATTACGAAGAAGAAATAGGAAACATTTTGACCCAATATTCTCTTAACAATTTATTTGCAATAACTTTCTTTAAACGACTGAACTTTTCATCAAAGCTGGAATGTAGGAACAATATATGATATTGTCTTATTTTGACAAGGGAAAAGAAATACGACTTTGGGAACATGGCATTTTGACTCCCATTAAATACAAGGACAGCTTAGTTAGACAGCTGCAATTAGGTAGAATTTGTCTTCTTTTTTCTGAAAGGATTACATATTTACATTACATTATCTGCTTGTCCTACAAATCTTAGTTTAATAAATCACGCTAAATGAATTTCATTTGAGAGATTTATCAGCCGATTTCTTTGAATCCCCAATGTTTTTTACACATATCGCTCGTTATTTTCTTCTTTTCATTATTCTAAAAAAAAAAAAAACGCTTAAATTCTGTTTACCTTTAAAAGAGTAGTCCATCTTCACACTAAGTCGGTTTTAATAGAAGTTGAAAATTAAGGGAAACACGTCAGTGAAAGTATGAGCAAAATCCGATTAAAATTAAGAAAGGAAAAAGTTGTGATGTTTTTAAGGTGTAATCAATCAAACACAAATTGGAAACTTTTTGACTTTTCTTGCGAGTTCCCCTTCCATATGGTACGTGCACAAACAAATCAAACAAGTATGTATTCCCTTACAATAATATTTCAATCATACATTCACCCTAAATTTGATTATTGCAATTATGTTTTTATAATTATAACCTCTGTTTAAAAGAAATATATATTTAAGTAAGAAAATGAAAGTTTATGTAATTTTCTGTACATAGCGAATCTGAGAGGACTTTGCTATATACGTCACAGTGTTGCCAATTTATGTTTCACTCATATCAATTCCTTCGCGCTCCTTTTGGGAGATCAACCGACCCGCGCGCATTTTATATTACATGACATATGGTAAAATTCTCGACATCTTTTTACACTTTTCTTTACCATTAAAAATCGAAATTGAGAATAATATCCTCAATCGAGATATGAGAAGAAGGAAACATTTCCTTTACATTCCATGTAAAACCATGCCCTTACTTGAAAAAAAACCTCCGTCACTTTGACGTTGAACTTTACAATCCATTTAAAAAAAATTACTCTCTCATACACAATGTCAATGGATCGGTCGCACTGTGCTCGATTGCCTTTCAATAAACCAATCTTTAACTTTGCAGCAACGCGTTTTGCGTCAAATTTGTAAATCCTCAATCACAGACAATGACATATGATAAATAAGCTTTTCATACATATAAATTTCATTTTGATTGATTCATTTTTAGCTCCGTCAATTTTCATGTCAAATCATGCTTCATGTCCCATTTTAGAAGCCCGACCCAGGGTTTTGTGCCAGCTAGCCCTGTATGCATGTACGTAATGCTATGCATACACATATAACTGAACATGCATAAGTACAGTACATGTACACACGCCGCGCAGCGCGTACGAGCGCACTGCACTACATTTCATTGGGTCAGTACCATTATGAAAATAGGGGAACAATGAGTGGGATGGGTTTAGTGCCGTCACAATAAACTTGCGCATTACACGCGTACGTATAATTAGAGCAATTTATGCACCCCCAAGAAATAATGAATACAGCCCGACCTCTCTACACACAGAACTGCACAGATACCGCACAGTCCGGTCAAGGCGGTACGCGTAGCGTTAAACTGCCAAATTTACAGAAATTGTGAGGAGCGCTTTTGCTATGAAAGGAATTGATATGGATGACAACTTAAAAAAAAAAATCGTAAATATTCATAACTTTCCTATTTAAAATCGGATATTGCTGAAATGTTAACTAATTTGTTTCATTTGTCTGTTGATGCCAACCATTTTAAGCCTATATACTCAATATATAATCACCTCTCCATAGCCTTGCTAGTACGGTGAACTTTGTTCTCGAATCATTCGTCTATCATCGCGACAAAGGTAATTTCATTATCATACTTGGAATACCGAGCTCTCAATATTGCAAGTTAATGACGCTTTTATTTCATCGTGGAGACGACCATCTCATGACCAAGTCTCGTGATGCACGTAATTTTTGCGCTGAAAAATGGATAAGGAGACCATACAATATTATTAGCGAATAAATGTTTCATCGTGTGAATTGTTTGAATAGATACTGCACATCATTTCAGCTTACATCCAGCTCATCCTATTTACGCCCACTCTCCAGAATATCGATAATCATGATTTGAATTCGTGATCAGCGAGAGAAAGAGAGAGAGAGAGAGAGATTTAACATGTGAAAGTGAACCAACAAATTTGTGAAAGTGAACCACTTTTGTACGCGTCCCTATTGGTTCACTTTGACAAGCGCCGATTCTGCCGATGTTTCACTTTCACAAGTGTGAAAGTGAACCAAATATGATGTGGAGCGCCATCGTAGTATACGCACGCCAAACATTATTATTTTTATTCTTTAATTTCTTCATTCTATTTGATTATTTCAACTCGAAAGTGTCTCAAATAATTTTCAAAAATCAAAGAAATATTTTAGATTAACTCCTTCTCGTGTTTTATGATTTTGAATCATTTAAAGTAAAAAAAATTATGTAGATCTACTTGATCTCTTGAATCTACGAATTTATCGAAAACTACGCTGTCAACGATCAACTTGGGCAGAGTCGACGGTCCTGAAAAGGTAGCATAAATTTCCTTTTTTTAAATCATTCTGATTATTTAAGTAGACTAATCTTATTTTGCTTCCGTATTGAGAAAAGTATATATATGTAATGAGTTTTAAATGCTGATGAATTAAGCAATTCAAACTGGAGCCATAAGACAAACCAAGAACAGTTTTCATTTTCAGCATCCAGCGCTAGCGGGGAGTGCGCCTACGTAAAGCCCAAGCCTAAGGCGACATCGCACCGTCGATGACCGTCGCGTCACCGGCGCGGCCTCGGTGTTGTGAAATAATCATGATGAATGTATAGACTTGGATCCGTTAATATCTCTAGGTGTACCTAATTAAGAGGGAGGGTATAACGTAAGGATACATGATAAGAGGTCTTACACTACCTAACTTCCACTTCCACTGTACAATATATAAATCTAGATCTAGACTAGGTCTAGTTAAAAAAACCAGATCTAATTAGTTAAGTAGGCGTTACGCCGTTAGCAACTAACTAGATTAGCTAACACTACAGTAACACACTATAACACTACAGTTGCACACTTTGCTTTCAGCAGCCATTAAATTTATATTGATTCAGAATGTTAGTGTTGTATGTGCATTTCAACTAAACTCTTTTACCAGGGGCGGTATTCTCAACATTGTAAGTTTTTTGTTATCTTTTGTTGTATCTTCCAGAGATAACACGGCTGAATATTAATAGATCTAAGTGATATTATTGTAAGTTGGTATTCTAAAAATCATTTTATCCCTGTTTTATCTCTTGAAGGACCGCCTCTATCTTATCTTTGACATGCACATTTTTATGGACCCTACCAATCAAGATCTATTTTATTTAGTCTAAGCATGATATTGATAAGTAGACGAGGTCAACCAATAGGAGAACCTTATGTCATACTAAAGATGCGCCCAGTGCATACTAATCTTGGGCGTAATTAGTTAATTGAGCGCTTATTATGCACGTCATTATATTCGCTGTGACACATGGATCATGAAGACAAGTCACACTTTCACTTATAGTGGTTAAGAGACATCACACATAAATCGTCATATCCTAGCCAAACTTAAAATTGGTTGGTTGGTTATTTTACCTGACTGCTAAGAAAGCATAAATGCTTGTAAGTAAGCAACCAGACGGCCGATGGCTTTACCTGGTAGTGAGGATTAATGCCTTACCAAAGCGCATCGACTTAGCTATTGCGCTTCCTCATGTAATTTCTTAGAAAGTTCTCAGATCATCTGTGATGTCTCCGGTCAACACAAAATCTTCTTCCAACTCGTCTATTAGTAATAGTATTGGCATTTTATCACCACGAAAGATACAACCCCCCCCCCCCCCCACCCCCTACCTATTGTAAATATTGTTGTAAATACTATGCAAGATAAGATAAGATAAAAGATACAACAATTTTCAGAATACCAATCATTTTGTCATATTATCTATCATACGCATATGCAAATGAGGATTAAAGCCACACTGTCCTACTTGTAGCTACTTGCTCCCTCTATATAGAAAACAATGCCTAATCAGTTACCATTGATCCCCATGATTCTCTTTTAATTATGTTAATTAAGAGTTGAGTTGATGAGATAACCATATAAGCTTTAAGTAGGATTGTATTAATAATACGCATAATTACAACCGCACAAAAGTTTGAGCGCAGGCGTGGCCAAATAAATGAGAGCAGAGAAAAGATACAACAAAAGTTACAACAATTTTCAGAATACCAACTTTATCTTATCTTCAAAGATACAACAATATTACAGATAACACAGGGCTCAGAATATGGCCCCTGGTTTTGAATAATAATAATAATCTTTTAAAGTCCACTCCAAATTTTATTAAGTTAAACCGAAAATGGAAATTCTTTTTGCCCAATTGATCGTGAGCCCGGAAGCCACTGAGCAGCGCCAGATCGACGTTGCTCTATCCCTTATTGTTGAACGCCAAACAAGGTAGCAGCAACTCCCGTCTTTTAATGTCTTTTGGTATGATGCGGCTGGGGTTCGAACCCACGACCTCCTGGTTGTGAGGCGGACACTCTACTGACTGAGCCAACGCAAAAAAATTTCAATGACAGTTGAAACACATTTTCATGTCTATATTGATGCCAGTAGACCTATTAATTTTTTCTTAAAGTAGATATTCATTGAATTTAATAACTAATTTTATGTTCATTATTGCAAAGTTGAAACTTTGATTCGACAAGGTTATCAAAATTCAATGCTTGGAAACATTCAAACTAATGATTATTATAAATTACAAAACGCTTAAATACAGCCCCGGCATAGCACCTGAAGAGCTCTCCGAACGCTGCTGAGATGTGTGAGATCACAGTATGGACATAATTTGCACAAGCAGACGATGTCCCATGGCATCTCACACATTTTCAGTGCCTGTGTTTTCATCTTCTCTTGAGTTCTTTCTCTTACTTCACTTCAGAGTAGATGCTCTATATAGATTTCACATATACTGTTTTGATCTGAAGTAGATATTGATACACTGTATAGTTATAATATTTTATAGTTATATATACATAGTTTACAGTACATTTTTTATAGTAGATAAGAATGTATTGAATTGATCTATAGTATAGTGGACGCAGATATACTATATTAATATGTAATAGATGTAAGTTAGATGTTTATATTGACTTACTGTTCTATGGATGTAGATATAACGCTTTGATCTGTAGTAGATGTAGATACACTATTTTGATATATTTAATTCTGTTTTTATTTTTCAGGTAGAAGGTAGCACAGCTATTGAAGTTCTGTTTGGGGATGATGGAGATGGTGGTAACTGGTAAGAACAGTGTTGTTGATTTTATTTACTTTTTTTTCAAATTAATTGTTTTTGTGTGTATAATTGATTGTCTAAACCACACATATTTATTAATTCAATATTGAAATTTAAAGATATTTTTTGACACGGCTGTATTTCATTAGAATTTATTTGTTAAAATACTTGATATAAATTCATTAATAGCAAACTACAGTCATAATAACTCATTCAATATTAGAATATTATAAGAGTAAGGAATCAATTATTATAAAATGGAAAAGAAAAATGATTAGAGGCTGGATGGAGGAGATATGATAAGTGAACAAAATGTGAGGTAGAACCAGTGAAGCATGAACAACTGAGGCTCATTCAAATATGATGCAGTAAACTGCAGCAAAACAACTCCGCACTTTTTAAACGTGTATTAATGGCAACTGCGTGTAACAAAGGTCCTACGCTTATTTACTGAGATCTGTGTTATAAGATAAAGAAAGTTTAAGCAGATTACGGTTCATGTCATTAAACAAAATTGGCAGTATACTGCAGCATAAGTGGACAAGGCTTAAGAAGGGATACCGGTAATCACCATTATAAGAATAATAAGAAGGAATAAATTAATAATAAAAATAATATTACGCTTTTATATAGCGCTTAATACATCAACAATGTATGTACAGTATGCATCACCAATGTGCTTTACAGATATATTATTACCCGGTCATCAGATTCAGGCTTGCCCGCACACAATGTATGCTCATTCTCTACTCCCTTGGGAGCTTCCAGCCAGGTGTCATTTCACAGATGCTCACAATGCTGAGCAAACTACTTTCGCATCCTACCGGGTACCCATTTAACACCTGAGTGGAGAGTGGCAATTGTAAATTAATGTCTCGAATTGGAATTCAAGTATAGGTTTATACCACGTAGAGGTGCCGTGGTCGAGTCACGGGACTGTGGATCACAAGGTCCGCGGTTCGAGTCCCGCCGCGGCACTAATGTCCTTTGGCAAGACATTAATCTACATTTGCCACACTCAACCCAGGTGAGGTAAATGGGTACCTGATAGGATTATTCCTTGCACTGCGCTGATAACCGCTTTAAGCTAAAGCTAGGGTTCAGTAATAATTTCCAAACTCTTTGGAAGCGCATAGGGATGTGATATAATGTGATATGCCATATACAAGAATATGTATGCAGTAAATTTGAGTATCTTTATTTTATTCATCGTAGAGAATTTTGTCTTCAGCTGTCAGAGATAGTATTAAAGTATAGACTTTTAAAGCACCATGTCATAATAATTTCATTTGTTATAGCTCTTGTAAATGAACAAGTTTAAAGGGCATTCCTACCTTTGAAATAAGTTCATTAATTTGTATTACAGCAGAAAAAAAAGGGAATAAGAATGGCGATAGAGTGAAATATATTGGGCCAGTACCGTAATAAGAAAGTTATGAATGTTTGAATATGAGATCACTAAGTCTATGAGAATTTCATATTGGCAGTTTGGTGAAAGGATTATGACATAAACTCTCTCATTTGTTCTGTACAAAAAAGTCATAATTTTCTGTTTTTCTTGTAAGTGCCTTCTCTCTTCGGGCAAGATTCAAAATATATTATAGATAGCATAGTGTTATAGTTCCTCTAAAGAGAATTGACCCTCCTGAGTCATAAATTTCTTTATTTATATTTGATTTTTAGTCATTTTGTGTGTTGGAACAAATGGAAAAGTTGTCCGCCCCTACATCATAGAGACATGACAGATCCAGCCAAAATATGGAAAGCCTAGACCTATAGTGAGTATAACTTTAAGAAATGCATAACTTTCTCATGTTTTGTCTGATTTCATTCAAACTTCACCAGCCTACTTCTCTAATTGTTCTGCTCTCCTCTTAGAGTAGTTTGCTATCGAGATTGGATTTCCCTTTAACTGCAACTAGGCATAGCCAGGAGACACTAGGGGACCATGCCTAGTATCCCTAATGCTAACCAAATTTTGGCACCAGTTATTTATTTTAAATTTATTTTAAATACATGTATTGATATTTGAATAAGTTGACATAATTGTGTTGATTTGTACAATTTCTAGTGATTACACTTTATTGTGGATATGTTCACTTTCCATGCTATTATATACCATTTATCTAAAGGTTCTGCCTCCAGCACGATTTTAAATGTATTCTCAATTGCCTTTCTTTAAACTATTTAGATAAAAATCTTTGATCATGCTATTTTTATATTTTCTTATAAAATTCTGTGTTTTTGCCAAGTCTACAGATGTATATTAGACTGTAACATATTTAAATTTATTATTTCTCCTTTTTCTTGTAATTTTCTTTTCTTTATAGTTTAGCAGCAGATGAGACATTCATTGTCATTGCACCAGAAGACAAAGAGCCAGAAAAGAAAAAGAAAAGGTTATTAAGAATGAATATGACTATTGTACTAGAACCTGTCATTGATAATAATACCCATAGTAATGATAATTTATCTTGTATAGTGCATGATAATAATTAAAGAGAAAATACTTAAAAATAGGTTACAGATTGAGGTTCCTTATATCTGATTAGCATTTGGAATAAATAAAATGTGTATTAAGAGCAGACTGAGATTTGTCTATTGTAGTAATAGAGAGTCAGGGAGATTGTGCTGTAAAACTGGGGCAGCATGGGCAATGAATGTTCACCATACATGTACATGTATGTTTTTGTCAGAATAGGAAGAACAAAAAATATTTTTTTTGTTTACATGATTGAAGATCTCCTGTTGGTCTGTATGCAGTGAGTAACTCATTTGAATAAGAAAAAGCTTGGTGTTGATAATGCAACTTATTCATAGATAATATGAGTATAATATGAATTTGTATCTTCAATTTTTTTTTTAAACAACATGATTATTATAAATATATTTTCTTTCTAACTTTTCTTACTTTAAATCTCTTTGCAACACAGTACTTGTGCCTGACCATTAAAGCCCAACCAGAAGTGAGGTTAGAAGTGAACAGAGCAGGCCATACGAGGAAACGCCCTTTACATATTTCTCCAGTTACCCGACACAAACTGCCTGGAAGAGTTCACTGGGTTTTCATTGATATTGGCACTTTACACTCATACATGTATCTGCTTTTTATTTACATCTGGGGAAGGATCTTTACTGCTACCATCTGTAAGAGGAAACTAATTTTCTAACCACGATCCATTGGAGTTGGTTGCTAGGCCAAGCCAAGAGCCAAACACAAGATAGACACTATATTGGTCTGGTTGGGGTAGAAACAAAGTGATACTAACCACTGTCAAAATATGCCAATTACAATCAAGGATCACATGGCCACAAACCTACTTTAGAGGTCTTAGAGTTGATGAGCTTGCATACTGCAGTGTAGATTGATAAAGGATGCTTGACAAGCATGAAGAGATGTCACCGTGCAAGGTATATTTGGAACATGTGTTCTGTTTGTGCTACACCTCTACAATTATTTAAAGAAATGCCTATTGCCAGGTGAATCTTGCCAAACTGAACAAGCTCCATCGCAACTCCTTCCAGACTTTGCTTTCCTCGTTGAAGGGATAATGAAGAGCATACCCCTCAAACATTGCTCTTTTGATCCCAATGATGCTCATTGATTTCCTGCTCATGGCTGTTGAGTTGACTCACTATATGCAGAACAAAATTGAACTTTAAGTCCAATTTAAAGGGCAAAACAACTGTTGTAAAAAATTCATTTGTATGTAAGCAGAAATTAAGAGAAACAGAATGGCAAAAGTTTGAAATAAATCAGAAGAATGATGAAAAATGTATGAATGTTTGAAAGATGAGATCACTAAAGCCATGTGAATCTCAAACTGAAAATTTGGTCAGCGAATTTTGACATAGTAGCAATATTGAGGTGCAAGCCTTCAGCTAAATCCTCATTGTTTTGATATAAATAATTGGTAATGGTATTGTGCAATTCTTGGGGCTAATTAAGGATGCTGTCCAGGGAAAACACAGGTGAACTTGTTCGTGAACATGCCAGGACAAGCCAACTCGTATATTTATTCATATTTTATATACACACTGTACATGTATTCATTTGTTAGTGTACCTTGAGATCAATTTCTTAATTTTCTGGTTATGTTTTTTTATTTGAGATAAACTGTATTTGAATTTCCCATTTTGTAATAATTAAGGATGACTAATGGATGATGGACTTCAGCTTAGCAATACACATGTAAATAAATCTATACAAATTTATTTTCAATAGTATATACCGGTAGACCATTGCTTACAAGATGATCTCTACTTAAATACATGTACATGTAGCTAATTTAGAACACTGATCAAAATGTATGTAAAATATAAGAGGAAGCTTGGAACATTGGTAACTATGTTTTTATATGAGACATATTATTATATGAGGTTAAAGATAATCATAGTATACAAAGACTATTACGACCAGGTTAATTAACTTGTTATATATACATTCAAGTTTGTTAAGATGAGCTTTCATTGTGGTCTACATGTTTTATCATATACTGTACATTGCTGCTCCTGACCATTCACAGATTTAAAGTTGAGTCAGAATACTTTATTGACCCCAACTTCCCATGATGTAACTTACTCAGTAAATTAAGATTATATTGCTAAATTTCTTGGGAAAGGTAAACATGTTCTTATGATTTGTACATGTGTATATGCCAACTTTTCTTTAAAACATTTCAAGATACAAATACATGTACGGTATTCATATTTGTTAGCAGATGTTCCTGCATTTATTGATAAATCAAATACAAAACATTCAAATAACAATAATAGTATATAATATAATTGATTTACATAAGGAGTGACAACTGAAATACACACATAAAAATGCATATATGATTGAAAACTTGAAAGTATATATAGAGGTAAGTAAAAGAATCAAGATAAATGCAGAGGCCAACTATCATAAGCATGAATGCTCGAGTCCATGGCAGCCGGGAAAGGTGGTGGGAGGGGGGGGGGGGTACATGGCGCTGTTATAGGAATATGTAGGAGAACAGAGAGTCACGTATGAAAGTGCATTTAACTTCAGTGTAAAGTGTAATTTACTTCATTATATTATCTTGTTCAATATCTTTGTTTTTTTCAGGAGTATGTGGGCTAAACTGCCTAAAAAAACATGAAGAAACAAATAACTTGGACCCCCCCCCCCCGCCAAAAAAAGAGACTTTTGTATAGTTATTTGTGTATTTAATAACAGTGTAATTAATTATTAGGTTCAAATACTATGCTATACCTTTGTGTGTACATGTATATATCTATAACATACAGTGTATTTGTGTATTTCTTTCCAAGAGAGTCACAACAAGTTTTGTGCATTTGTCAAATTTCTTTCATTGCATTATGAATAATTATTCTGGGTAATTAATACATGTAATAAAGCTCAAAGCCATGATCCAACTGAGGCACGTAGCTTGTTATTGTTCAAATCTCACCTGCCCAGGACAAAAAATTAAAATACATGTACTACTACTACTACACTGTGTGCAACACACCCCCTTCGTGGAGAAAGGAAAGTAGAAGAGAGAACACCTTTAACAAATATGGGAGATAAAGAAATGATTAAATAAAGAGGAAGATGATGACGAAGATGATTGAGAATTGCACGAGATTAAAATGAGTACATAGATCAAAATAGAGTGAAAAAGAGTGGCTTATGGATTTAATATTTGTTGGTGGTTGCGTGTTTGCTAGGGGATGAGATGATGTGCTGTGAGTGCCCATTTTGCAAGTAGTGTCGAGTGACGAAAACATTGGCTGTTTAAGTTACTTACTTTCATAAGTAGATACAATGAATGGCAGTCTATTTTCATTCAATGTTATCTTAATAACTTAAATTAATAACATTACACCTCAAAGGGTAAAGTTGACATTACACTTTCCAGCTAACAAATTTTGTATTGCCAAAGATTTTGATCCCTCCTTTTCTCAAAAGTTTGAGCTAAATGGCTTATTTTTAGTATTTGATACAATGAGTAGTTCAGCTGGGCATGTGCCCAACAAATTTATTCTGGAGTCAGATGCAACCAAGAATTACCAACTCGTGGACAAAGGGGCAAAAAGATTCAGATCTAGATTCACCTTCAAAATAAATATATTTACCATTAAAAAAAAATAGCAAAAACATAAACAACATGAAAAAAAAATATTTTTGATAACAAAGATGTTTCAGGAAAATCTCAGGAAATAATGGTTGAACTGAACTAACTTCATAATATAATCAATATATGATTCACAAGTTATGACCTTCATGATAATTGATAAATATTTTTGTAGAAAATAGTAGGATATGTATAAAAGAAAAAGAAGCTATGCTTGTTTATTACATGCATAAAAACTAACTTTAGGTAACGTATGAAGGGGTCATTGAAAATGAACCAGGGCCACAATCACCACATCTTCCCTACATATCAAAGCATGCAATGTTACTATCATCATATATTATAATCAAACAATTATAATGTTAATATGTTATTTTACCATTATTTTCTTTCACATACAAATACAGTACAAAAACATTGATAATATGTACATGTACATATATTTGTTTTAACGTATCCCTTAAGAGACTGATTGATTGATTGAAATGGTATGTACATGTATTAAATAATAAACACACATGGACGCTAGGCAGCTGGATTAAGTTGGATGCACCATGCTGCAATGCAATACAAGTTGGGGAAAACAGCAAAATGCAATCGGTTATTACATATTCATAATTTACAAGCATATCATAACAAATGTATAGCAAAATAAACATATGGACTATTGCACCAAAAAGAAAGAGAGAGTAGAGAGAAAAGGAGAGAAAGAGAGAAAAAAGAGATATATACTTGGACAGAAAGAAAAGTTAAGGCAAAAAGGGAGAAAAAATAGATAAAAGAAGAGAAAGAGAGTGATTACTATATAGACAGCTAGAGATAAAAAGAAAAAGTGAGAAAGCAAAAAAAAAGAGAGAGAAGACAGAGAAAGAGAGTAATTGGTAGAAATATAGAGGGAGAGTGAAACAAAAAAGAAATATCCATGCATTATATCAAAATGTAGAACAAAGTCATTCTCCAGTTGTAGTCCAAGAGAGGATAGTAAACAGTAAACAAATATACTCATTATGGCCCGAATTCACAAAGGAGGTTTGTCGACAACCCTTTTGTTTCGACAAACCTTCTTTTGTTATTTACAAACCAGGTTTGTAAAAAACGCTTCAAAACGCGTCATATGACGTACATAAACCTTGGTTTGTCAACAAACCTCCTTTGTGAATTCGGGCCTATGAGTTTGAACCCAACCCAGAAGAAGTTCAGTTTCATAAAGTATGTAGAATTTTTTTTAAAAAGAAAGGAACTTCCCGGTGACAGAGGCAGGCTACTCTTAATCATTTGGGAGCAATGGTGATATCACAAGAACCCTCATGAGGATCACCATAGACAGTGATGGTCAAAAGTATTGGTAAAACCTAGATTTTCAGATGAGTGTTCAGTTCAATGTGTTTATTCTACATAATGAGCTTGTATGGTCACTGAAAATATGATACAGGTTTGGCTTCACCTTATAAAATGCAAAATTGTATGTTTGATACTCCCAAATGCTATTTACTTTAACTGGTTAGTTTGATACCCACAACTGATGGAATATGGTATAACAATATCTACAACTTGAATACACTTTTATCAAGAGAAAACACAAATCATTTTTATGCTGAATAGTTCAATTTGATCTGTTAAGTTATCCCAACGACAGCAAAATACACTTATAAATAGCAAAACCATTCTATCAACATTATCTCCATTTTGTATCTAAACCCATAACAATGTTTTGTAAATGTTACACAAGGTCAGTATGTGTGACATAGGTACCAACACTTTTGACAAGCACTATAGATGGCTGGTCTTTGACCAGATATTACAAAGAGGGAAATAGAGAACAAACAAAAATTATTTGATGTAAAATGTTTTCTCTGATTATTGTGAGATATAAACCTCATCATTCTTTGAAATATATAATACAAATGCGCTTTCTTCATTTTTAACCTACAACAACAGTGTACCATGCAATTGTTTATACTCTAAAGATATATGTGTCTTAATTGAGCATGAAACAATTTGTATTTAAACAAAAGATTTAATATCATCATTGAAATTTATTGGCAACATTTTCTGTTTAGCAATAACAATAATAATTATAACAATAATTATAATAATAACAACAATAAGAATTACACTACTACTACTAACAATAATACATGTACATGTAATTGGAATTATATAGGGCATTTCCACAAGATACAAGGCACTACAAAGTACCAAATATACTTTACCAATTTGAGTAAACATATTTACATTTATTTGGGTGATGCTCTATTATCTGCTGATTATTAGGTGATTTGGTAGGCAACAAGATCAGCATGTTTTTTAGCTTCTGCTTATGAAATCCAATCCATCTCAACACAAATGATGGATCAAAATTAGACTTATGATGGCTATTCAATTATATGCTCATCAAAAACAATATCTTGAGAGAGTACAAATAATCATTTCCTACACAGCTACATGTTATATTCTGAAGACCATAGAAAATGTACCTGTATCCTATGCCATTGGAACATTATGTAATAAGAAATTCTAAAATTCTAATTTGTAATTTCAAAATATTGTTAAAAAAGTGCAAACGTGTATCCAAACTATACAATTATACCCATTTAAGAATTCATTGAGTAACAACAATCCAGCCATTACTAGTTTTCCTAAGTACCACTTACAAATATTGTGTTGTGACAAATATATCCAACTAGTCAAACAGCTAAAGACACCCTGGGTTACAGATGAATTTGTTAGTTTGTCTCATGAGAGAGATAAGCTTAGCAAAAAGGCTGATAAATCAAACCCCATCCACAAGCTTGGAGACATTTTAAAACCTGCCAAAATCATGAAAACAGCCTGCAAACTTTCTAAAAGAAGGCATATTGTCATCGGCAAATCTTATCTAAGAAGAGTAACCCTTCTGAATTGTGGAAAGCTCTCAAGATTCTTACCCCTAACTCAACACATGGTGACTTAACCCACTAGCTTAAACCTACGTACCCTACATGCTTGTTCTGAGACTGAGCCGCTCATATTTGCCAATGCTTTCAATCAGTTCTTTGCATAAATTAAGAGTTAGACTGCTTCCAAATATCCTCTACAGAATATCCACCTTTCTTTTGAAAATCAAGCTGACATTGCTCAAAATGGCTTTTCTTTGGTTGATGTGACATAATATTTTGTGCTTAAAGAATGACAATCTGTAAAAACTGATGAGGCAACGGGCTTTATTAGAGAAAACCTCACCCCAAGAAATAACTTTGACTTAGAGATTTATTAGATTTTCTTGATAACGTGACGTACTATGTGAAGTCGTTTATCAAGTAAATGTATTCAAATTTATGGATGCTTCTTTCCCAGACGTGTGTGGTGATGAAGCATTTCATTTACCTGCTATTATCCTTTGTACTACAATTGCCAGAATGCAAATTGCATAAATAAGTTGGTGCTCTTCTGGGGTCAAGGTTTTTCATGTCATGCTAAAAGCCTAAAAGGCATCACATCATGCCAAGAATATCTTCATTTATATATCTCTTGTAAATTTTCATAAGGAACAATTTACATCAAATGGCAGGAATATACATCTCATTTTTCAAAATACCTTCACTTATTCTTTGGGGTGAGGTTTCCTTTAATTATAGGTTATTAAAATTGGCTGCACCTATCAACAAAAAAACAATCACCAAACTTTTTAATCTTCTCTCTAATTAGGAGTAATTCCAGAAGAATGGAAGCAGGCCAGGATTACCCCCATTCACAAATGTGGGAACACAGACAATGGAATACAATTATACAGTATACAGATGTGAATATCATCTGATAACGATTCTACCAACAATCATGAAGGTGTTTAGAAAAGACTGTGCACACCTGGTTTACATGACTATTTGTTCGATTCGGACTTGCTTACTCTTACCAATTCATGTTTCCGGAAGGGTTATCCCACTGATACTGCATTGGCATATGTTAGTGACTTCTTATACAGTAATATGGATAGTGGTAAAATAACGGATTTGATTTGATTCCGTGAACTACCGGAAGTTACTATACACATACTAAAAAGATTTTAGAGATACAATCATGCTCAGAATACCACCCAAGAAGTTTTCAAATACTGGTCAACTGCGATAACTTGGAACAAGGGAAGCACACATCTGTGATTGCAGATAAGTTTGGCCTGTAAAGCTGAGCACTAAGTTTAACACCACTTGATAAGACGAAGAGTGACGGCTTGAAGACAGAACTACCAGATGACAGGCCCTATGCTGTTTGGTAAGAATGGCTCTGTGTACTCTGTACTCTGTGTACAAAATGGACATTTTGCAGGATCTGTAAAGAAACCATAATGAAACTATTGTCATAAACAAATTGTGTTATTTCAATAAAATCCAAACTAGTACAGATGACTTGCCTTATGAGATTGGTATGTATAAAGGCTACAAGTTCACATTATTGATATCATTATCTTACACCATTTTTGTATTCACTGCTGAAAAGAAGCGGACGCTACCTACTTGATCCGCACCTAAAAACATGCAACCTTTCAGCTAGAGTAGCTAGAGAGTGTAGCACCTCCCATGCGCATTTGTTCCCATGGCTGTGCACATTGTTGTACATGACATGCCTAATAATCCTATGCTGTCTAATTTTTCCCCGCTACCTTGTCATGTAACATACAGTCAACCCATTCACAGAAACAGTGCTGGTCAACAGTTTGGGTACACCCTAGATTTTGAAATGTGTTTTAAATTCAGTGTTTGTGTCCCACATACATAATTAGCTTGCTTGGGCTCTAAAAAAGATTGAAACCAGTTTCCATTTACCGGTATGTTTCTACATTGCACTAAAACACGATTTAGGTATGTTGAATTAAAAAAGTCCCTTCCATAGACCCTCTCCCCCCCCCCCCCCCAGCCTCAAACAAAAGTCTTTCCTGGGAGGATGATTGTCTGAGGTGAATGTCCGGGGGGGGGGGGGGGGGGGGGGTATTTGTCCTGGGGGTAATTGTCCCAATTGGTAAGTGTTAAAAGGGTAATTGTCCTGAGGGGAGTAGTACGGGGGGGGGGGGGGGGGGGGGTTGAACTTATTTATACTGTTCTTAAGTTCTTAAAGCTAATCTTGAGCTCTGGTATGGGAATTGTATTTTGAGAGAAAATTGCCAAGATCTAGTCTGGATTGTTTATCCTGCAGTAGATGTAGATGGTGTTTCCTACAAATTTTGGGCAGAGTCAGGCGATGGTTTTTTTCAAGAAGAGAATGTGCGATCACTGCCACTGAGGTAATTGGGAGCTTCCCCCAGGCGGTACGTACCCTATTTGAACAACTTTATATGACCTTTGCCAAAGGATGATCCCTACCAATTTTGGTTTAAATATGACCTTGCATTTTTAGAAGAACTAAAATATGTAAATCAGATGGCATTTAAAAAGGAAAAACATTAATGGGCAGTGCCCTTACCAAGCCCCCTCCCCTGGAGGAGTCAGTAGCCCTTCATAAAAATGTTATATCTCCCTACCTGAGGAATGCTTCCAATCAAGTTAAGTCAAAATTACCTAATTATGTCCATAGGGGTAATTTGGGAGACACTGCACCCCCCCCCCCCCAAGCCCCTTTTGGGGCATATACCCCATTTGAAAAAATCAAGATCTCTCTTTCTAGCATGTGATGCCTAAAATTTTGGTAAGAAACCAGCCATGGATTTTTAAAGATGAAGAAGAAAATGTAAAAAGTTTACATCACACAATTTGCGATTAAATAGCTCACTTGGGTAATTGAGCTTGGAAACTTGATGGGCCTAGGTTAAAGCTAGTAACAAGAACATTTTGAATTTACAACAAAATACACATTTAAGATATTTCAGCAACAACAAATTTAACACACATCTATGGAAGTGATTCAAATCACTGATTTTGACAAAATAAATGAATCAAGGTGATCTAAATCATCCCTACCCTTGATGAAACTAGGCTTTAAAATGACAAACAAAACCTTCTAACCAACAGCACCTTGGCAAAATTGCCAAATTTGCTTGGGCAAATGATGCTTTATGTATTAGTATCCAAAATACCTCACAGTAATATTAATTTTTTACATGTATTTCAGCATTGTGACATACTAATGCCTCAGTCACACATCTGCGTATGTTGCTGCGTATTGCTGCGCGCTGCGGCGTATATCAATATGCAGCCGTGCCCAGCAATACGCAGCAAATTTGAAGGTAGCAGTCACACTATTGCGTATCTAGCTCGTAGGTAGCTCATATGCCGCTCGTACAAAGACTGCCTACGGTTGCCTATGGCCACGCTATAGCTCATAGCAGTACGATTCAATACGCAGTTTGCTCGCCACGTTGCGTATGAAGCTCGTTTGCTGCTTTTTTGCTGCTCGTTAGCCGCTTGCACCAGTTGGTCTTGTTTGGTTCAGCTGGAAGAAGAGAGGCGAATGAAGATTATGAGCAAGGGAAGCTGCTGAAAGAGCTGCATCAACGAAGTATCCCTTGGAGTTGTTGGGTGCGGTCCTGGATCTACTGGAGGAAGGACCAGGGACAATTCGACCAACTGATGAGGGAGCTGGAAGATGAGGACCAAGAGGCATTCATGAACGTGTTGAGGCTAACCCCTGAAATGTTTAAAGAGTTAGAGCAGAGACTACATGAAAGACTGGAGAAGTGGGACACCTTCTTCAGGAAAGCCCTCTTACCCGTGCTGAAGCTGGCCAGGGTGACAGCTACAAGACACTCATGTATAGCTTTAGGGTAGCCCATAATACCATTTCACTCATGGTACGTGAGATATGCACTGCCATCATTGAGGAATACGGTGATAAGCTGGTGGGGTGACCTACCAGCCCACAGGAATGAAAAGCAGTCACACAGGGCTTCGAAGACTGCTGGAATTCTCCCCAAACCTTGGTGCTTTGGACGGCAAGCATGTTGCAATCAAGTGCCCTGAGGATAGTGGGTCAATATTTTACAACTACCAGTGTTTCTACTCTATTGTACTCATAGCCCTGGTCGACGCCAAGTACAGATTTATGTGGATAGATGTCGGATACAAAACCTCTGATGCAGAGCTCTTCAACTCGTGTGAACTAAAACAACGTATTGAATCTGAAACCCTTGGAGTGCCTCTGCCAGAGCCAATGTCCAACGATGGTAAAAACACCCCCTACTTCTTTGTGGCAGACGAGACCTTCGCCATGACAACATGGCCAATGAAGCCGTACGCAAGGAGGGCTATGGCTAAACAAGAGAGAATTTACAACTACCGGCTGTCCCAGGCATGGAGATTGGTGGAGAATGCTTTCGGCATTCTTACCAACCGATTTCAGTGCCTGCTGATTGCTGACCACTCTCCGACAAACCCCTTCAACCGTCAGGACCATGGTATAGGCAAGCTCCTTCTCTTGGTCACTTGAGAAGTTGACTAGGTCTTTCCGCGGCTTCTTCGCCATGTTCGTCTTGTGTTCACCCAGCGATGGTGACTCTGGAGTCGGCGGGGCGATGGGACCTAGGCGGCTTGACTGGCTTCGTCCTCGTCGTCACCCCCCCCCCCTTTTCGCTTTGGCTTTCGGCATCTTTTCAGTGTTCAGTAGTTGTATATTTTTCAACTGTTGACTGCGGTATGATTCCAACCCGTGAGGCGCCCTGCCTTATATTGCCGATACGCAGCGCATAGGCAACTAATCGCAGTGATAGCGAGCTAAAGCGTGCGGCAACCAGCAATTGCGAGCTAAAGCGAACGCTGTACGAGGTAGACTCGCAGCGTAGCGAGCGGCAATTGCAAGGTTTTTTTGCTGCTGTGAGCGATGTGCGAGCAACAGCGCAACAATACGCGCAATCATGCATATAGACACGAGCTAAAGCGAGGTAATTCGTGCAGGAAACGCAGCTACACATGCTCCGAAAAAAGAGGTGCGTATGATTGCGTTTACCTGCGCTAAGCTACACGCTGTCGCTCGCATTCACTGGTTGCCACTCGTATGCGATTTGACCTTGCGTATGCTTGCGATAGTTTAGAAAATTTTAAAACTAGCTAGCGACCAACGCAGGCACATGCGCTAGTTTGCGTATTGAGTACGTAGTGAGCATGTTTTATTGCGCGTTATTGGGTATGACTACCTTTGTCTGCGTTCGGGTAATACCCAGCAATACGCAAGCCAAATACGCAAAGGTGTGACTGAGGCATTAGACATTGTAAGACATAAGTTGTGTCATGTTTTTCTAGACATTATTCTACACCAGACTGTAGAGCAGGGTAGAGCAAGGAGAAAATATCTGCCTACCGGTAATTCCAATTGGACACATATTTTCTGGCTGATTTCAATACCCCAAAAGCGATGGACAGTTGTTACTCCTCCAAGTATTGGAAAGCTACATGTATGTACATTATTGTTTATGGAAGTAAAGGATGATTTACAGTTAATCTGGAACAATACAAAAATGTGCTAAAGTATCATTCAAACATACCACTTTGTCTACAATCAAAATAAATTGGAAGACATATTTACTGAACTTAGGTTCAGTTGGAGAGAGAAAAAAAATTATTTTCAAAAAGGCCCAAAGTTCTTACATGCTCCGAGTCATCCATCTTCTATCCACTCAGAACTGATCTCTTGAAAATGGGTACATGGCATGGTCGATTCCTTGAAGAAGATCTCTAACATTGAGGCACTGTGATTTAAAATACAGACAAATTGCTCATTATAAGACAGTCAAAAATAATGTCATTATGCTGATACGGTACATGACCGACAATATGTTACCATATTATTAGTATGGCATGGCTGCAGATAGACCTCAAATCAGTTTATTTGTTCTAGAAAATTGCCTTTTGTCAAAAACCAAATACAGTACCTAAAATCATGTGTTGGCTGACATTAATATATCAAAATAAACAGACAAACAAAAACAAAACATACAAACACTTACAAGAGTACATCCCATCAAGTTTATATCTATTTGGAAATCCATTACTTGTAAATAATACCAGTGAAAAAGAATTTTAAATGGACAATGGATACTCAATTCAATACAATTCAGTTCACCAACGTAAGTGTATAATAGAGAGGGGTAAAGGCTAGATGATAATATGAAGTTAATATCCCCTACATGTAGTCTTAATAAACAATAATACAATAATACAATACTCGGGGGGGGGGGGGGGGGGGGGTTACAGCCCCCAGCTGCGTTTGCCAATGGCAGAGCGGTCTCTGTTATCACAGATGAAAGCGTGAAAAGATGTTGTATTTCAGTATCAATAACATGGATTAGGCCCGCCATGTGTATTGTATCGACAGAGAAAATACTAATCAACATTAAAAAAGACTCTCCGTTATGTAACCCTACTGTTGCCCTC
>JAVYIG010001265.1:68451-360736 GCA_035222895.1 Strongylocentrotus droebachiensis
CTCGGACATATCATAGGCGAGTAAGAGTAGGGAAATGTGACTGGCGTAACCACAGGTTGAAGGGGGGGGGGGGTGGGGTCTCGCCTAATACATGTTCTGTATAAAAGAAAGAGAAACAAATCTTTAATTTCAGTCGGAATGGGGGGGGGGGATTGCTTAATACAGGCTCTGTATTAAATAAAGAGAAAACAAAACTCTGATTTCAGTCTGACCAGGGCTCAAATTTATTTTTTGTCCACGGGGGCTCTTCCAAAAAAAAGAGCCCCCGTGAGCCTTCTCACGGGGCTCTTTTAGTACTGACGGGGCTTTTTTTTAATACAAATTTCCATTGAATTGGTGGTACCCATAATACTCCTAAATTTCTTCTCTTACAACTTTACAAGTTACTGTATGCTCTAATGGTCAGATCTCCTACCAACTGGTTTCTTTTACTAAATATAGCTTTTGGTTGATTTACTGGTCTTTTGGAATCACCAGATTTGCAATCGTCCCTGTGAGCAATCTGACGGAGGCGATTAGGAAGCTCACAGGGGCCAAGCGCCCACCACCCCGTGTATTTTGAGCCTTGAGTTTGACACAGTATGGAGCTTTTGCAATTTTTCACTTCAAATAGTGCAATCTGATGCGTACCTTTGATGGAAATTTGGTAAATTAAATTGAAGAAGATCGACTGATATCATCTCCATAATAATAATAATAGGCATTATATAGTGCCGTCTATCTAGACTATTCTATTCCGAGGCCCACAAAAAAAATTGAAAGAATGAGAGAGTTTGGATGAGTGTCATAGTGCCAAATACAGTATCGTTAAAAAAGATAAGATTTCAGCTTTGATTTAAAGGTCTCTAAGGAAGTTATGATTCTCAAATTAAATGGTAAAGTATTCAAAGAGAAGGTGCAGCAGCCCATCCCCACAGGATCTATGAATGTGTATAGTAAAGCATATCTTAAATAGTTTTTGTTTACTTCAAGATGATGATGATATCGTACTGAATTACAAGTTATTCCTTCTGTTGGTGTATAGTGCAAAAAAACAGGAATGTTCTGCTCAATGATAGTAAAAGCAGAAGCGTTTAATTCATATTTTGCGAATATTAGTCTGAATCTTGCAGACAATATACCATGCCCCTCCCCTCACTTTTCAGAGTACCCAAAAAGTGCTCCTTTCACCTCTGATAAGTGCCCCTTTTAATTTGACATGTGTCCATTTTCCTTCGACAGTTCCCATTTCCTTTGCAATAAGTGTCCATTTCCCATTCACATTTAAAGTGCCCTTTTAATCTCTAGTAAGTATCCCTTTTCAGGTACAAGAAGTTACTCCTTTTCACTTCAGATAAGTGCCCCCTTCACCTCTTATAATTGGCCCCTATTCAAATCTGAGAGATACTGGTTTTACTTTTACAAGTGCCCCTTTCCCTCCTGATAAGTGCTCTTTTCATCACTAATGAGTGTCTTTTTTCACCTCTAATAACTTCCCCTTTTATTTTGACACATGCCCTTTTTCTTTTCTAAATATTGCTCTTTTTCCTTCAGTATAAGTGCCCTTTTTTTATTCTCATCAGTGCCCCTCTTCACCTATGATAATTTCCTTTTTAACAATATGTGCCCCTTCCCTTTCTGATAATGGAGACCAGTGTCGTAGATCATTACTTAATACCCATTGTTCAGGGGGGGGGGGTGATCTATTCATTCATCCCCCCTTGTGTTTTCGTCTCTTCCGAAAGGTCCGCTAGGAACTATAACTGGAAGTATAACTTGGCGTGACGAGAGTATAGATTTGTGTATTTCAGGGTTATGCTATTTGATTTAGTTTTGGGGTTGCAGACTTGAAGACTGCTGGATTGATGTCCACGTTTAGTTGAGGTAGGTCATTCCATAGTTTTACAACTTCAGGGAAGAAGGATTCTGCAAATGGTGTTGATGAGCACTGAAAGGTAGTCAACTGTTTGTCATGTGTCCATCTACTTCTTGATCCTTTCCTCTGGATATAATCTCCTAGTGGATATCTAGTTCTGCATTAATCATCTTGTGGAGTGTAGTTAGCCTTTGGATTAGGCGTCTCCTCTTTACGTTGTCCCATTTCAGTGTTGTCAGCATTTTGGTCACACTGGACCGGGGAGTGAAGTCGCCCAACACGAACCTTGCTGCCCTTCGCTGCACTTTTGCAGCAGATCCCTGTTTTTCTTGGTTCCGGGGTTCCATGCCGAGCTGGCGTATTCTAAGTGGGGTTGGACTATTGTCTTGAAGAGGTTTTTCTTTCACAGTTTCTTGAGCAGGAAGAAAAATTCCTTTTAAGGAAGTTGAGCATCTGTGTTGCTTTAGTTGCAGCATTGCTTGGACTGCCTGTCCCATTTTAAGTTATTTTGGATGATAACTCCCAGGTACTTGTTCTCTTTGACTTCTTCAAGGGGCTATCTTTCATCTGGTAGTTAGTCTTCCCGGGATTACGTTTCTGGAGACCCTCATTACTTTGCACTTTGATGAGTTGGATCTCATACCCCACTTGCTTGACCATTCTAGCAAATTGTTAAGGTCGGTCCGGAAGGAGACTTCGTCTTCTGGGTTAATGATAGGCCTGTAGATAATACAGTCGTCTGCAAATAGCCTTGGAGTTGATGTGACGCACTGTATTATGTCGTTAATGTAGAGGATGAACAGGTGTGGGCCGAGGACGGTCCCTTGCGGAACTCCGCTGAGGACGGGCATCCATGGCGATGTTCTCCCATTCACTATGACCCTTTGGACACGGCCGGTTAAGAAGGACTTGATCCACGCAAGGGTTTCACCTCGTATACCGTAGAAACTTAACTTCTGAAGAAGGCGTCTGTGTGGGACTACATCTGTATAGCTATGTCTGTAGTTTGGTACTTGTTATGATTTGAAGATAGGTCATGGAATGTAGATATCTCACAGGATCTTGATTTCCTGAAAGCATGCTGTGCGTCGACCAAAATACTTCTTTGGGTCACATGTTTCATGATATGACTGTCTAGTATATGCTCTAGAACTTTACAGCAGACACATGTAAGTGAAATCGGTCGATAGTTACTTGGGTCAGACTTAGAGCCTTTTTTGAAGATGGGTGATATGGTAGCTTGTTTCCAATCTTCAGGCAATTCACTGTCCTTCATGCTCTGTTGGTAAATGAGTTGAAGTACAGGTGCTATTTCTTTGGCTGCTAACTTCAATGCAGCATTGGGAATATTGTCTGATCCAGCTGCCTTGTTGGTTTGGAGATTCTGTAAGAGTTTCTCCACTCCCTGTACGGTGATGTTCACATCTAATATGTCTTGATGGGGACTATTTGACAATGTTGGCAGTAGCGGGTCTTCCTGAGTGAAGACACTCTGGAACTGTTCTGCTAACACTTGGGCCTTTGAGCTGTCGTCGACTACAGTTACGTTGTCAACCTTAAGTGCGTGGATACCAACATTATCTCTCTTGCGGGATTTGACGTACTTCCAGAACTTCCTTACGTCATGAGATATAGATAGCTCTGATATGTACTTTCTCCTTGCCTTACGTAGTTCCCTGTCTACTTCTTTCCGGACGGTCTTGAACTTGTCCCAATACTCTGGTTTAGTGCTGTTTTGTCTTGCTTTGATGTAGTAGCGTTCCTTTCTTCTACAAAGCCGTTTGTGTTTCTGGGAAAACCATGGTGGTTGGAACTTTTTCCCTATCCTTTTGCTGGGGACATGTTTGTTGATGAGAGCAGTGATGGTGTTCTTGAAGAGGCACCAGTTCTCGTTAACCGAATTCTCTTCAGGCTTGCTGTTGATGAATTCTGTGGCGGATGTTCGGATGTCATCTTTGAAGGCTGCTTCATCCACTTTGCTCCACTGATACACCTCAAAAATAGGTATCAAGTAAGGATCCACGCCAATGATGGAGACCACCAGGCCATCCATACAAGTTATTCATAAAGGAGGGCAACAGTAGGGTTACATAACGGAGAGTCTTTTTTAATGTTGATTAGTATTTTCTCTGTCGATACAATACACATGGCGGGCCTAATCCATGTTATTGATACTGAAATACAACATCTTTTCACGCTTTCATCTGTGATAACAGAGACCGCTCTGCCATTGGCAAACGCAGCTGGGGGCTGTAACCCCCCCCCCGAGTATTGTATTATTGTATTATTGTTTATTAAGACTACATGTAGGGGATATTAACTTCATATTATCATCTAGCCTTTACCCCTCTCTATTATACACTTACGTTGGTGAACTGAATTGTATTGAATTGAGTATCCATTGTCCATTTAAAATTCTTTTTCACTGGTATTATTTACAAATAATGGATTTCCAAATAGATATAAACTTGATGGGATGTACTCTTGTAAGTGTTTGTATGTTTTGTTTTTGTTTGTCTGTTTATTTTGATATATTAATGTCAGCCAACACATGATTTTAGGTACTGTATTTGGTTTTTGACAAAAGGCAATTTTCTAGAACAAATAAACTGATTTGAGGTCTATCTGCAGCCATGCCATACTAATAATATGGTAACATATTGTCGGTCATGTACCGTATCAGCATAATGACATTATTTTTGACTGTCTTATAATGAGCAATTTGTCTGTATTTTAAATCACAGTGCCTCAATGTTAGAGATCTTCTTCAAGGAATCGACCATGCCATGTACCCATTTTCAAGAGATCAGTTCTGAGTGGATAGAAGATGGATGACTCGGAGCATGTAAGAACTTTGGGCCTTTTTGAAAATAATTTTTTTTCTCTCTCCAACTGAACCTAAGTTCAGTAAATATGTCTTCCAATTTATTTTGATTGTAGACAAAGTGGTATGTTTGAATGATACTTTAGCACATTTTTGTATTGTTCCAGATTAACTGTAAATCATCCTTTACTTCCATAAACAATAATGTACATACATGTAGCTTTCCAATACTTGGAGGAGTAACAACTGTCCATCGCTTTTGGGGTATTGAAATCAGCCAGAAAATATGTGTCCAATTGGAATTACCGGTAGGCAGATATTTTCTCCTTGCTCTACCCTGCTCTACAGTCTGGTGTAGAATAATGTCTAGAAAAACATGACACAACTTATGTCTTACAATGTCTAATGCCTCAGTCACACCTTTGCGTATTTGGCTTGCGTATTGCTGGGTATTACCCGAACGCAGACAAAGGTAGTCATACCCAATAACGCGCAATAAAACATGCTCACTACGTACTCAATACGCAAACTAGCGCATGTGCCTGCGTTGGTCGCTAGCTAGTTTTAAAATTTTCTAAACTATCGCAAGCATACGCAAGGTCAAATCGCATACGAGTGGCAACCAGTGAATGCGAGCGACAGCGTGTAGCTTAGCGCAGGTAAACGCAATCATACGCACCTCTTTTTTCGGAGCATGTGTAGCTGCGTTTCCTGCACGAATTACCTCGCTTTAGCTCGTGTCTATATGCATGATTGCGCGTATTGTTGCGCTGTTGCTCGCACATCGCTCACAGCAGCAAAAAAACCTTGCAATTGCCGCTCGCTACGCTGCGAGTCTACCTCGTACAGCGTTCGCTTTAGCTCGCAATTGCTGGTTGCCGCACGCTTTAGCTCGCTATCACTGCGATTAGTTGCCTATGCGCTGCGTATCGGCAATATAAGGCAGGGCGCCTCACGGGTTGGAATCATACCGCAGTCAACAGTTGAAAAATATACAACTACTGAACACTGAAAAGATGCCGAAAGCCAAAGCGAAAAGGGGGGGGGGGGGGGGTGACGACGAGGACGAAGCCAGTCAAGCCGCCTAGGTCCAATCGCCCCGCCGACTCCAGAGTCACCATCGCTGGGTGAACACAAGACGAACATGGCGAAGAAGCCGCGGAAAGACCTAGTCAACTTCTCAAGTGACCAAGAGAAGGAGCTTGCCTATACCATGGTCCTGACGGTTGAAGGGGTTTGTCGGAGAGTGGTCAGCAATCAGCAGGCACTGAAATCGGTTGGTAAGAATGCCGAAAGCATTCTCCACCAATCTCCATGCCTGGGACAGCCGGTAGTTGTAAATTCTCTCTTGTTTAGCCATAGCCCTCCTTGCGTACGGCTTCATTGGCCATGTTGTCATGGCGAAGGTCTCGTCTGCCACAAAGAAGTAGGGGTGTCTTCATCATCGTTGGACATGGGCTCTGGTGGAGGCACTCCAAGGGTTTCAGATTTAAGACGTTGTTTTAGTTCACACGAGTTGAAGAGCTGTGCATCAGAGGTTTTGTATCCGACATCTATCCACATAAATCTGTACTTGGCGTCGACCAGGGCTATGAGTACAATAGAGTAGAAACACTGGTAGTTGTAAAATATTGACCCACTATCCTCAGGGCACTTGATTGCAACATGCTTGCCGTCCAAAGCACCAAGGTTTGGGGAGAATTCCAGCAGTCTTCGAAGCCCTGTGTGACTGCTTTTCATTCCTGTGGGCTGGTAGGTCACCCCACCAGCTTATCACCGTATTCCTCAATGATGGCAGTGCATATCTCACGTACCATGAGTGAAATGGTATTATGGGCTACCCTAAAGCTATACATGAGTGTCTTGTAGCTGTCACCCTGGCCAGCTTCAGCACGGGTAAGAGGGCTTTCCTGAAGAAGGTGTCCCACTTCTCCAGTCTTTCATGTAGTCTCTGCTCTAACTCTTTAAACATTTCAGGGGTTAGCCTCAACACGTTCATGAATGCCTCTTGGTCCTCATCTTCCAGCTCCCTCATCAGTTGGTCGAATTGTCCCTGGTCCTTCCTCCAGTAGATCCAGGACCGCACCCAACAACTCCAAGGGATACTTCGTTGATGCAGCTCTTTCAGCAGCTTCCCTTGCTCATAATCTTCATTCGCCTCTCTTCTTCCAGCTGAACCAAACAAGACCAACTGGTGCAAGCGGCTAACGAGCAGCAAAAAAGCAGCAAACGAGCTTCATACGCAACATGGCGAGCAAACTGCGTATTGAATCGTACTGCTATGAGCTATAGCGTGGCCATAGGCAACCGTAGGCAGTCTTTGTACGAGCGGCATATGAGCTACCTACGAGCTAGATACGCAATAGTGTGACTGCTACCTTCAAATTTGCTGCGTATTGCTGGGCACGGCTGCATATTGATATACGCCGCAGCGCGCAGCAATACGCAGCAACATACGCAGATGTGTGACTGAGGCATTAGTATGTCACAATGCTGAAATACATGTAAAAAATTAATATTACTGTGAGGTATTTTGGATACTAATACATAAAGCATCATTTGCCCAAGCAAATTTGGCAATTTTGCCAAGGTGCTGTTGGTTAGAAGGTTTTGTTTGTCATTTTAAAGCCTAGTTTCATCAAGGGTAGGGATGATTTAGATCACCTTGATTCATTTATTTTGTCAAAATCAGTGATTTGAATCACTTCCATAGATGTGTGTTAAATTTGTTGTTGCTGAAATATCTTAAATGTGTATTTTTCCCTACTTTTGCAACTGTACCATTTATTTTTGTTGTAAATTCAAAATGTTCTTGTTACTAGCTTTAACCTAGGCCCATCAAGTTTCCAAGCTCAATTACCCAAGTGAGCTATTTAATCGCAAATTGTGTGATGTAAACTTTTTACATTTTCTTCTTCATCTTTAAAAATCCATGGCTGGTTTCTTACCAAAATTTTAGGCATCACATGCTAGAAAGAGAGATCTTGATTTTTTCAAATGGGGTATATGCCCCAAAAGGGGCTTGGGGGGGGGGGGGTGCAGTGTCTCCCAAATTACCCCTATGGCCATAATTAGGTAATTTTGACTTAACTTGATTGGAAGCATTCCTCAGGTAGGGAGATATAACATTTTTATGAAGGGCTACTGACTCCTCCAGGGGAGGGGGCTTGGTAAGGGCACTGCCCATTAATGTTTTTCCTTTTTAAATGCCATCTGATTTACATATTTTAGTTCTTCTAAAAATGCAAGGTCAGATTTAAACCAAAATTGGTAGGGATCATCCTTTGGCAAAGGTCATATAAAGTTGTTCAAATAGGGTACGTACCGCCTGGGGGAAGCTCCCAATTACCTCAGTGGCAGTGATCGCACATTCTCTTCTTGAAAAAAAACCATCGCCTGACTCTGCCCAAAATTTGTAGGAAACACCATCTACATCTACTGCAGGATAAACAATCCAGACTAGATCTTGGCAATTTTCTCTCAAAATACAATTCCCATACCAGAGCTCAAGATTAGCTTTAAGAACTTAAGAACAGTATAAATAAGTTCAACCCCCCCCCCCCGTACTACTCCCCTCAGGACAATTACCCTTTTAACACTTACCAATTGGGACAATTACCCCCAGGACAAATACCCCCCCCCCCCCCCCCCCCCCCCCGGACATTCACCTCAGACAATCATCCTCCCAGGAAAGACTTTTGTTTGAGGCTGGGGGGGGGGGGGGGGAGAGGGTCTATGGAAGGGACTTTTTTAATTCAACATACCTAAATCGTGTTTTAGTGCAATGTAGAAACATACCGGTAAATGGAAACTGGTTTCAATCTTTTTTAGAGCCCAAGCAAGCTAATTATGTATGTGGGACACAAACACTGAATTTAAAACACATTTCAAAATCTAGGGTGTACCCAAACTGTTGACCAGCACTGTTTCTGTGAATGGGTTGACTGTATGTTACATGACAAGGTAGCGGGGAAAAATTAGACAGCATAGGATTATTAGGCATGTCATGTACAACAATGTGCACAGCCATGGGAACAAATGCGCATGGGAGGTGCTACACTCTCTAGCTACTCTAGCTGAAAGGTTGCATGTTTTTAGGTGCGGATCAAGTAGGTAGCGTCCGCTTCTTTTCAGCAGTGAATACAAAAATGGTGTAAGATAATGATATCAATAATGTGAACTTGTAGCCTTTATACATACCAATCTCATAAGGCAAGTCATCTGTACTAGTTTGGATTTTATTGAAATAACACAATTTGTTTATGACAATAGTTTCATTATGGTTTCTTTACAGATCCTGCAAAATGTCCATTTTGTACACAGAGTACAGAGTACACAGAGCCATTCTTACCAAACAGCATAGGGCCTGTCATCTGGTAGTTCTGTCTTCAAGCCGTCACTCTTCGTCTTATCAAGTGGTGTTAAACTTAGTGCTCAGCTTTACAGGCCAAACTTATCTGCAATCACAGATGTGTGCTTCCCTTGTTCCAAGTTATCGCAGTTGACCAGTATTTGAAAACTTCTTGGGTGGTATTCTGAGCATGATTGTATCTCTAAAATCTTTTTAGTATGTGTATAGTAACTTCCGGTAGTTCACGGAATCAAATCAAATCCGTTATTTTACCACTATCCATATTACTGTATAAGAAGTCACTAACATATGCCAATGCAGTATCAGTGGGATAACCCTTCCGGAAACATGAATTGGTAAGAGTAAGCAAGTCCGAATCGAACAAATAGTCATGTAAACCAGGTGTGCACAGTCTTTTCTAAACACCTTCATGATTGTTGGTAGAATCGTTATCAGATGATATTCACATCTGTATACTGTATAATTGTATTCCATTGTCTGTGTTCCCACATTTGTGAATGGGGGTAATCCTGGCCTGCTTCCATTCTTCTGGAATTACTCCTAATTAGAGAGAAGATTAAAAAGTTTGGTGATTGTTTTTTTGTTGATAGGTGCAGCCAATTTTAATAACCTATAATTAAAGGAAACCTCACCCCAAAGAATAAGTGAAGGTATTTTGAAAAATGAGATGTATATTCCTGCCATTTGATGTAAATTGTTCCTTATGAAAATTTACAAGAGATATATAAATGAAGATATTCTTGGCATGATGTGATGCCTTTTAGGCTTTTAGCATGACATGAAAAACCTTGACCCCAGAAGAGCACCAACTTATTTATGCAATTTGCATTCTGGCAATTGTAGTACAAAGGATAATAGCAGGTAAATGAAATGCTTCATCACCACACACGTCTGGGAAAGAAGCATCCATAAATTTGAATACATTTACTTGATAAACGACTTCACATAGTACGTCACGTTATCAAGAAAATCTAATAAATCTCTAAGTCAAAGTTATTTCTTGGGGTGAGGTTTTCTCTAATAAAGCCTGTTGCCTCATCAGTTTTTACAGATTGTCATTCTTTAAGCACAAAATATTATGTCACATCAACCAAAGAAAAGCCATTTTGAGCAATGTCAGCTTGATTTTCAAAAGAAAGGTGGATATTCTGTAGAGGATATTTGGAAGCAGTCTAACTCTTAATTTATGCAAAGAACTGATTGAAAGCATTGGCAAATATGAGCGGCTCAGTCTCAGAACAAGCATGTAGGGTACGTAGGTTTAAGCTAGTGGGTTAAGTCACCATGTGTTGAGTTAGGGGTAAGAATCTTGAGAGCTTTCCACAATTCAGAAGGGTTACTCTTCTTAGATAAGATTTGCCGATGACAATATGCCTTCTTTTAGAAAGTTTGCAGGCTGTTTTCATGATTTTGGCAGGTTTTAAAATGTCTCCAAGCTTGTGGATGGGGTTTGATTTATCAGCCTTTTTGCTAAGCTTATCTCTCTCATGAGACAAACTAACAAATTCATCTGTAACCCAGGGTGTCTTTAGCTGTTTGACTAGTTGGATATATTTGTCACAACACAATATTTGTAAGTGGTACTTAGGAAAACTAGTAATGGCTGGATTGTTGTTACTCAATGAATTCTTAAATGGGTATAATTGTATAGTTTGGATACACGTTTGCACTTTTTTAACAATATTTTGAAATTACAAATTAGAATTTTAGAATTTCTTATTACATAATGTTCCAATGGCATAGGATACAGGTACATTTTCTATGGTCTTCAGAATATAACATGTAGCTGTGTAGGAAATGATTATTTGTACTCTCTCAAGATATTGTTTTTGATGAGCATATAATTGAATAGCCATCATAAGTCTAATTTTGATCCATCATTTGTGTTGAGATGGATTGGATTTCATAAGCAGAAGCTAAAAAACATGCTGATCTTGTTGCCTACCAAATCACCTAATAATCAGCAGATAATAGAGCATCACCCAAATAAATGTAAATATGTTTACTCAAATTGGTAAAGTATATTTGGTACTTTGTAGTGCCTTGTATCTTGTGGAAATGCCCTATATAATTCCAATTACATGTACATGTATTATTGTTAGTAGTAGTAGTGTAATTCTTATTGTTGTTATTATTATAATTATTGTTATAATTATTATTGTTATTGCTAAACAGAAAATGTTGCCAATAAATTTCAATGATGATATGAAATCTTTTGTTTAAATACAAATTGTTTCATGCTCAATTAAGACACATATATCTTTAGAGTATAAACAATTGCATGGTACACTGTTGTTGTAGGTTAAAAATGAAGAAAGCGCATTTGTATTATATATTTCAAAGAATGATGAGGTTTATATCTCACAATAATCAGAGAAAACATTTTACATCAAATAATTTTTGTTTGTTCTCTATTTCCCTCTTTGTAATATCTGGTCAAAGACCAGCCATCTATAGTGCTTGTCAAAAGTGTTGGTACCTATGTCACACATACTGACCTTGTGTAACATTTACAAAACATTGTTATGGGTTTAGATACAAAATGGAGATAATGTTGATAGAATGGTTTTGCTATTTATAAGTGTATTTTGCTGTCGTTGGGATAACTTAACAGATCAAATTGAATTATTCAGCATAAAAATGATTTGTGTTTTCTCTTGATAAAAGTGTATTCAAGTTGTAGATATTGTTATACCATATTCCATCAGTTGTGGGTATCAAACTAACCAGTTAAAGTAAATAGCATTTGGGAGTATCAAACATACAATTTTGCATTTTATAATGTGAAGCCAAACCTGTATCATATTTTCAGTGACCATACAAGCTCATTATGTAGAATAAACACATTGAACTGAACACTCATCTGAAAATCTAGGTTTTACCAATACTTTTGACCATCACTGTCTATGGTGATCCTCATGAGGGTTCTTGTGATATCACCATTGCTCCCAAATGATTAAGAGTAGCCTGCCTCTGTCACCGGGAAGTTCCTTTCTTTTTAAAAAAAATTCTACATACTTTATGAAACTGAACTTCTTCTGGGTTGGGTTCAAACTCATAGGCCCGAATTCACAAAGGAGGTTTGTTGACAAACCAAGGTTTATGTACGTCATATGACGCGTTTTGAAGCGTTTTTTACAAACCTGGTTTGTAAATAACAAAAGAAGGTTTGTCGAAACAAAAGGGTTGTCGACAAACCTCCTTTGTGAATTCGGGCCATAATGAGTATATTCGTTTACTGTTTACTATCCTCTCTTGGACTACAACTGGAGAATGACTTTGTTCTACATTTTGATATAATGCATGGATATTTCTTTTTTGTTTCACTCTCCCTCTATATTTCTACCAATTACTCTCTTTCTCTGTCTTCTCTCTCTTTTTTTTTGCTTTCTCACTTTTTCTTTTTATCTCTAGCTGTCTATATAGTAATCACTCTCTTTCTCTTCTTTTATCTATTTTTTCTCCCTTTTTGCCTTAACTTTTCTTTCTGTCCAAGTATATATCTCTTTTTTCTCTCTTTCTCTCCTTTTCTCTCTACTCTCTCTTTCTTGTTGGTGCAATAGTCCATATGTTTATTTTGCTATACATTTGTTATGATATGCTTGTAAATTATGAATATGTAATAACCGATTGCATTTTGCTGTTTTCCCCAACTTGTATTGCATTGCAGCATGGTGCATCCAACTTAATCCAGCTGCCTAGCGTCCATGTGTGTTTATTATTTAATACATGTACATACCATTTCAATCAATCAATCAGTCTCTTAAGGGATACGTTAAAACAAATATATGTACATGTACATATTATCAATGTTTTTGTACTGTATTTGTATGTGAAAGAAAATAATGGTAAAATAACATATTAACATTATAATTGTTTGATTATAATATATGATGATAGTAACATTGCATGCTTTGATATGTAGGGAAGATGTGGTGATTGTGGCCCTGGTTCATTTTCAATGACCCCTTCATACGTTACCTAAAGTTAGTTTTTATGCATGTAATAAACAAGCATAGCTTCTTTTTCTTTTATACATATCCTACTATTTTCTACAAAAATATTTATCAATTATCATGAAGGTCATAACTTGTGAATCATATATTGATTATATTATGAAGTTAGTTCAGTTCAACCATTATTTCCTGAGATTTTCCTGAAACATCTTTGTTATCAAAAATATTTTTTTTTCATGTTGTTTATGTTTTTGCTATTTTTTTTTAATGGTAAATATATTTATTTTGAAGGTGAATCTAGATCTGAATCTTTTTGCCCCTTTGTCCACGAGTTGGTAATTCTTGGTTGCATCTGACTCCAGAATAAATTTGTTGGGCACATGCCCAGCTGAACTACTCATTGTATCAAATACTAAAAATAAGCCATTTAGCTCAAACTTTTGAGAAAAGGAGGGATCAAAATCTTTGGCAATACAAAATTTGTTAGCTGGAAAGTGTAATGTCAACTTTACCCTTTGAGGTGTAATGTTATTAATTTAAGTTATTAAGATAACATTGAATGAAAATAGACTGCCATTCATTGTATCTACTTATGAAAGTAAGTAACTTAAACAGCCAATGTTTTCGTCACTCGACACTACTTGCAAAATGGGCACTCACAGCACATCATCTCATCCCCTAGCAAACACGCAACCACCAACAAATATTAAATCCATAAGCCACTCTTTTTCACTCTATTTTGATCTATGTACTCATTTTAATCTCGTGCAATTCTCAATCATCTTCGTCATCATCTTCCTCTTTATTTAATCATTTCTTTATCTCCCATATTTGTTAAAGGTGTTCTCTCTTCTACTTTCCTTTCTCCACGAAGGGGGTGTGTTGCACACAGTGTAGTAGTAGTAGTACATGTATTTTAATTTTTTGTCCTGGGCAGGTGAGATTTGAACAATAACAAGCTACGTGCCTCAGTTGGATCATGGCTTTGCGCTTTATTACATGTATTAATTACCCAGAATAATTATTCATAATGCAATGAAAGAAATTTGACAAATGCACAAAACTTGTTGTGACTCTCTTGGAAAGAAATACACAAATACACTGTATGTTATAGATATATACATGTACACAAAGGTATAGCATAGTATTTGAACCTAATAATTAATTACACTGTTATTAAATACACAAATAACTATACAAAAGTCTCTTTTTTTGGCGGGGGGGGGGGGTCCAAGTTATTTGTTTCTTCATGTTTTTTTAGGCAGTTTAGCCCACATACTCCTGAAAAAAACAAAGATATTGAACAAGATAATATAATGAAGTAAATTACACTTTACACTGAAGTTAAATGCACTTTCATACGTGACTCTCTGTTCTCCTACATATTCCTATAACAGCGCCATGTACCCCCCCCCCCCCCCCCCACCACCTTTCCCGGCTGCCATGGACTCGAGCATTCATGCTTATGATAGTTGGCCTCTGCATTTATCTTGATTCTTTTACTTACCTCTATATATACTTTCAAGTTTTCAATCATATATATATATATGCATTTTTATGTGTGTATTTCAGTTGTCACTCCTTATGTAAATCAATTATATTATATACTATTATTGTTATTTGAATGTTTTGTATTTGATTTATCAATAAATGCAGGAACATCTGCTAACAAATATGAATACCGTACATGTATTTGTATCTTGTAATGTTTTAAAGAAAAGTTGGCATATACACATGTACAAATCATAAGAACATGTTTACCTTTCCCAAGAAATTTAGCAATATAATCTTAATTTACTGAGTAAGTTACATCATGGGAAGTTGGGGTCAATAAAGTATTCTGACTCAACTTTAAATCTGTGAATGGTCAGGAGCAGCAATGTACAGTATATGATAAAACATGTAGACCACAATGAAAGCTCATCTTAACAAACTTGAATGTATATATAACAAGTTAATTAACCTGGTCGTAATAGTCTTTGTATACTATGATTATCTTTAACCTCATATAATAATATGTTTCATATAAAAACATAGTTACCAATGTTCCAAGCTTCCTCTTATATTTTACATACATTTTGATCAGTGTTCTAAATTAGCTACATGTACATGTATTTAAGTAGAGATCATCTTGTAAGCAATGGTCTACCGGTATATACTATTGAAAATAAATTTGTATAGATTTATTTACATGTGTATTGCTAAGCTGAAGTCCATCATCCATTAGTCATCCTTAATTATTACAAAATGGGAAATTCAAATACAGTTTATCTCAAATAAAAAAACATAACCAGAAAATTAAGAAATTGATCTCAAGGTACACTAACAAATGAATACATGTACAGTGTGTATATAAAATATGAATAAATATACGAGTTGGCTTGTCCTGGCATGTTCACGAACAAGTTCACCTGTGTTTTCCCTGGACAGCATCCTTAATTAGCCCCAAGAATTGCACAATACCATTACCAATTATTTATATCAAAACAATGAGGATTTAGCTGAAGGCTTGCACCTCAATATTGCTACTATGTCAAAATTTGCTGACCAAATTTTCAGTTTGAGATTCACATGGCTTTAGTGATCTCATCTTTCAAACATTCATACATTTTTCATCATTCTTCTGATTTATTTCAAACTTTTGCCATTCTGTTTCTCTTAATTTCTGCTTACATACAAATGAATTTTTTACAACAGTTGTTTTGCCCTTTAAATTGGACTTAAAGTTCAATTTTGTTCTACATATAGTGAGTCAACTCAACAGCCATGAGCAGGAAATCAATGAGCATCATTGGGATCAAAAGAGCAATGTTTGAGGGGTATGCTCTTCATTATCACTTCAACGAGGAAAGCAAAGTCTGGAAGGAGTTGAGATGGAGCTTGTTCAGTTTGGCAAGATTCACCTGGCAATAGGCATTTCTTTAAATAATTGTAGAGGTGTAGCACAAACAGAACACATGTTCCAAATATACCTTGCACGGTGACATCTCTTCATGCTTGTCAAGCATCCTTTATCAATCTACACTGCAGTATGCAAGCTCATCAACTCTAAGACCTCTAAAGTAGGTTTGTGGCCATGTGATCCTTGATTATAATTGGCATATTTTGACAGTGGTTAGTATCACTTTGTTTCTACCCCAACCAGACCAATATAGTGTCTATCTTGTGTTTGGCTCTTGGCTTGGCCTAGCAACCAACTCCAATGGATCGTGGTTAAAAAATTAGTTTCCTCTTACAGATGGTAGCAGTAAAGATCCTTCCCCAGATGTAAATAAAAAGCAGATACATTTATGAGTGTAAAGTGCCAATATCAATGAAAACCCAGTGAACTCTTCCAGGCAGTTTGTGTCGGGTAACTGGAGAAATATGTAAAGGGCGTTTCCTCGTATGGCCTGCTCTGTTCACTTCTAACCTCACTTCTGGTTGGGCTTTAATGGTCAGGCACAAGTACTGTGTTGCAAAGAGATTTAAAGTAAGAAAAGTTAGAAAGAAAATATATTTATAATAATCATGTTGTTTAAAAAAAAAAATTGAAGATACAAATTCATATTACTCATATTATCTATGAATAAGTTGCATTATCAACACCAAGCTTTTTCTTATTCAAATGAGTTACTCACTGCATACAGACCAACAGGAGATCTTCAATCATGTAAACAAAAAAAATATTTTTTGTTCTTCCTATTCTGACAAAAACATACATGTACATGTATGGTGAACATTCATTGCCCATGCTGCCCCAGTTTTACAGCACAATCTCTCTGACTCTCTATTACTACACTAGACAAATCTCAGTCTGCTCTTAATACACATTTTATTTATTCCAAATGCTAATCAGATATAAGGAACCTCAATCTGTAACCTATTTTTAAGTATTTTCTCTTTAATTATTATCATGCACTATACAAGATAAATTATCATTACTATGGGTATTATTATCAATGACAGGTTCTAGTACAATAGTCATATTCATTCTTAATAACCTTTTCTTTTTCTTTTCTGGCTCTTTGTCTTCTGGTGCAATGACAATGAATGTCTCATCTGCTGCTAAACTATAAAGAAAAGAAAATTACAAGAAAAAGGAGAAATAATAAATTTAAATATGTTACAGTCTAATATACATCTGTAGACTTGGCAAAAACACAGAATTTGATAAGAAAATATAAAAATAGCATGATCAAAGATTTTTATCTAAATAGTTTAAAGAAAGGCAATTGAGAATACATTTAAAATCGTGCTGGAGGCAGAACCTTTAGATAAATGGTATATAATAGCATGGAAAGTGAACATATCCACAATAAAGTGTAATCACTAGAAATTGTACAAATCAACACAATTATGTCAACTTATTCAAATATCAATACATGTATTTAAAATAAATTTAAAATAAATAACTGGTGCCAAAATTTGGTTAGCATTAGGGATACTAGGCATGGTCCCCTAGTGTCTCCTGGCTATGCCTAGTTGCAGTTAAAGGGAAATCCAATCTCGATAGCAAACTACTCTAAGAGGAGAGCAGAACAATTAGAGAAGTAGGCTGGTGAAGTTTGAATGAAATCAGACAAAACATGAGAAAGTTATGCATTTCTTAAAGTTATACTCACTATAGGTCTAGGCTTTCCATATTTTGGCTGGATCTGTCATGTCTCTATGATGTAGGGGCGGACAACTTTTCCATTTGTTCCAACACACAAAATGACTAAAAATCAAATATAAATAAAGAAATTTATGACTCAGGAGGGTCAATTCTCTTTAGAGGAACTATAACACTATGCTATCTATAATATATTTTGAATCTTGCCCGAAGAGAGAAGGCACTTACAAGAAAAACAGAAAATTATGACTTTTTTGTACAGAACAAATGAGAGAGTTTATGTCATAATCCTTTCACCAAACTGCCAATATGAAATTCTCATAGACTTAGTGATCTCATATTCAAACATTCATAACTTTCTTATTACGGTACTGGCCCAATATATTTCACTCTATCGCCATTCTTATTCCCTTTTTTTTCTGCTGTAATACAAATTAATGAACTTATTTCAAAGGTAGGAATGCCCTTTAAACTTGTTCATTTACAAGAGCTATAACAAATGAAATTATTATGACATGGTGCTTTAAAAGTCTATACTTTAATACTATCTCTGACAGCTGAAGACAAAATTCTCTACGATGAATAAAATAAAGATACTCAAATTTACTGCATACATATTCTTGTATATGGCATATCACATTATATCACATCCCTATGCGCTTCCAAAGAGTTTGGAAATTATTACTGAACCCTAGCTTTAGGTTAAAGCGGTTATCAGCGCAGTGCATTTCAAGGAATAATCCTATCAGGTACCCATTTACCTCACCTGGGTTGAGTGTGGCAAATGTAGATTAATGTCTTGCCAAAGGACATTAGTGCCGCGGCGGGACTCGAACCGCGGACCTTGTGATCCACAGTCCTGTGACTCGACCACGGCACCTCTACGTGGTATAAACCTATACTTGAATTCCAATTCGAGACATTAATTTACAATTGCCACTCTCCACTCAGGTGTTAAATGGGTACCCGGTAGGATGCGAAAGTAGTTTGCTCAGCATTGTGAGCATCTGTGAAATGACACCTGGCTGGAAGCTCCCAAGGGAGTAGAGAATGAGCATACATTGTGTGCGGGCAAGCCTGAATCTGATGACCGGGTAATAATATATCTGTAAAGCACATTGGTGATGCATACTGTACATACATTGTTGATGTATTAAGCGCTATATAAAAGCGTAATATTATTTTTATTATTAATTTATTCCTTCTTATTATTCTTATAATGGTGATTACCGGTATCCCTTCTTAAGCCTTGTCCACTTATGCTGCAGTATACTGCCAATTTTGTTTAATGACATGAACCGTAATCTGCTTAAACTTTCTTTATCTTATAACACAGATCTCAGTAAATAAGCGTAGGACCTTTGTTACACGCAGTTGCCATTAATACACGTTTAAAAAGTGCGGAGTTGTTTTGCTGCAGTTTACTGCATCATATTTGAATGAGCCTCAGTTGTTCATGCTTCGCTGGTTCTACCTCACATTTTGTTCACTTATCATATCTCCTCCATCCAGCCTCTAATCATTTTTCTTTTCCATTTTATAATAATTGATTCCTTACTCTTATAATATTCTAATATTGAATGAGTTATTATGACTGTAGTTTGCTATTAATGAATTTATATCAAGTATTTTAACAAATAAATTCTAATGAAATACAGCCGTGTCAAAAAATATCTTTAAATTTCAATATTGAATTAATAAATATGTGTGGTTTAGACAATCAATTATACACACAAAAACAATTAATTTGAAAAAAAAGTAAATAAAATCAACAACACTGTTCTTACCAGTTACCACCATCTCCATCATCCCCAAACAGAACTTCAATAGCTGTGCTACCTTCTACCTGAAAAATAAAAACAGAATTAAATATATCAAAATAGTGTATCTACATCTACTACAGATCAAAGCGTTATATCTACATCCATAGAACAGTAAGTCAATATAAACATCTAACTTACATCTATTACATATGAATATAGTATATCTGCGTCCACTATACTATAGATCAATTCAATACATTCTTATCTACTATAAAAAAATGTACTGTAAACTATGTATATATAACTATAAAATATTATAACTATACAGTGTATCAATATCTACTTCAGATCAAAACAGTATATGTGAAATCTATATAGAGCATCTACTCTGAAGTGAAGTAAGAGAAAGAACTCAAGAGAAGATGAAAACACAGGCACTGAAAATGTGTGAGATGCCATGGGACATCGTCTGCTTGTGCAAATTATGTCCATACTGTGATCTCACACATCTCAGCAGCGTTCGGAGAGCTCTTCAGGTGCTATGCCGGGGCTGTATTTAAGCGTTTTGTAATTTATAATAATCATTAGTTTGAATGTTTCCAAGCATTGAATTTTGATAACCTTGTCGAATCAAAGTTTCAACTTTGCAATAATGAACATAAAATTAGTTATTAAATTCAATGAATATCTACTTAGAAAAAATTAATAGGTCTACTGGCATCAATATAGACATGAAAATGTGTTTCAACTGTCATTGAAATTTTTTTGCGTTGGCTCAGTCAGTAGAGTGTCCGCCTCACAACCAGGAGGTCGTGGGTTCGAACCCCAGCCGCATCATACCAAAAGACATTAAAAGACGGGAGTTGCTGCTACCTTGTTTGGCGTTCAACAATAAGGGATAGAGCAACGTCGATCTGGCGCTGCTCAGTGGCTTCCGGGCTCACGATCAATTGGGCAAAAAGAATTTCCATTTTCGGTTTAACTTAATAAAATTTGGAGTGGACTTTAAAAGATTATTATTATTATTCAAAACCAGGGGCCATATTCTGAGCCCTGTGTTATCTGTAATATTGTTGTATCTTTGAAGATAAGATAAAGTTGGTATTCTGAAAATTGTTGTAACTTTTGTTGTATCTTTTCTCTGCTCTCATTTATTTGGCCACGCCTGCGCTCAAACTTTTGTGCGGTTGTAATTATGCGTATTATTAATACAATCCCACTTAAAGCTTATATGGTTATCTCATCAACTCAACTCTTAATTAACATAATTAAAAGAGAATCATGGGGATCAATGGTAACTGATTAGGCATTGTTTTCTATATAGAGGGAGCAAGTAGCTACAAGTAGGACAGTGTGGCTTTAATCCTCATTTGCATATGCGTATGATAGATAATATGACAAAATGATTGGTATTCTGAAAATTGTTGTATCTTTTATCTTATCTTATCTTGCATAGTATTTACAACAATATTTACAATAGGTAGGGGGTGGGGGGGGGGGGGTTGTATCTTTAGTGGTGATAAAATGCCAATACTATTACTAATAGACGAGTTGGAAGAAGATTTTGTGTTGACCGGAGACATCACAGATGATCTGAGAACTTTCTAAGAAATTACATGAGGAAGCGCAATAGCTAAGTCGATGCGCTTTGGTAAGGCATTAATCCTCACTACCAGGTAAAGCCATCGGCCGTCTGGTTGCTTACTTACAAGCATTTATGCTTTCTTAGCAGTCAGGTAAAATAACCAACCAACCAATTTTAAGTTTGGCTAGGATATGACGATTTATGTGTGATGTCTCTTAACCACTATAAGTGAAAGTGTGACTTGTCTTCATGATCCATGTGTCACAGCGAATATAATGACGTGCATAATAAGCGCTCAATTAACTAATTACGCCCAAGATTAGTATGCACTGGGCGCATCTTTAGTATGACATAAGGTTCTCCTATTGGTTGACCTCGTCTACTTATCAATATCATGCTTAGACTAAATAAAATAGATCTTGATTGGTAGGGTCCATAAAAATGTGCATGTCAAAGATAAGATAGAGGCGGTCCTTCAAGAGATAAAACAGGGATAAAATGATTTTTAGAATACCAACTTACAATAATATCACTTAGATCTATTAATATTCGGCCGTGTTATCTCTGGAAGATACAACAAAAGATAACAAAAAACTTACAATGTTGAGAATACCGCCCCTGGTAAAAGAGTTTAGTTGAAATGCACATACAACACTAACATTCTGAATCAATATAAATTTAATGGCTGCTGAAAGCAAAGTGTGCAACTGTAGTGTTATAGTGTGTTACTGTAGTGTTAGCTAATCTAGTTAGTTGCTAACGGCGTAACGCCTACTTAACTTAGATCTGGTTTTTTTTAACTAGACCTAGTCTAGATCTAGATTTATATATTGTACAGTGGAAGTGGAAGTTAGGTAGTGTAAGACCTCTTATCATGTATCCTTACGTTATACCCTCCCTCTTAATTAGGTACACCTAGAGATATTAACGGATCCAAGTCTATACATTCATCATGATTATTTCACAACACCGAGGCCGCGCCGGTGACGCGACGGTCATCGACGGTGCGATGTCGCCTTAGGCTTGGGCTTTACGTAGGCGCACTCCCCGCTAGCGCTGGATGCTGAAAATGAAAACTGTTCTTGGTTTGTCTTATGGCTCCAGTTTGAATTGCTTAATTCATCAGCATTTAAAACTCATTACATATATACTTTTCTCAATACGGAAGCAAAATAAGATTACTTAAATAATCAGAATGATTTAAAAAAAGGAAATTTATGCTACCTTTTCAGGACCGTCGACTCTGCCCAAGTTGATCGTTGACAGCGTAGTTTTCGATAAATTCGTAGATTCAAGAGATCAAGTAGATCTACATCATTTTTTTTACTTTAAATGATTCAAAATCATAAAACACGAGAAGGAGTTAATCTAAAATATTTCTTTGATTTTTGAAAATTGTTTGAGACACTTTCGAGTTGAAATAATCAAATAGAATGAAGAAATTAAAGAATAAAAATAATAATGTTTGGCGTGCGTATACTACGATGGCGCTCCACATCATATTTGGTTCACTTTCACACTTGTGAAAGTGAAACATCGGCAGAATCGGCGCTTGTCAAAGTGAACCAATAGGGACGCGTACAAAAGTGGTTCACTTTCACAAATTTGTTGGTTCACTTTCACATGTTAAATCTCTCTTTCTCTGCCTGTCTCTCTCTTCTTTCTCAAAACCATTATCTTCTCCATTACCTTCTATTCCCCTTTCTATTCAGTTTCCATGGATACTGAACCGCTCATATTCCGCAATGAAATACACATTGATGTTGTATTGCCATTTGCGACCAACTTAGAAATCTTAAAATCTACGTTAGGCTTTAAAAAAAAGTTTTTTTAGACAAAGAATGTTTAATGAATACAAACAAATACGTATTTTGTCTGTTTAAATGGGATAAAAATGCATATTATTCCCAAATCTCACTCGTCTTCTGCCCTAGTTTCGAAATCCTGCGAGCGTAAACAAGTACGTGTATACCATGCATTGCACCAGCTAGAAACCAGCGAAATTTGGGCGACGTTCCCAATTTTTTTTTTTTTTGGGGGGGGGGGGGGGGCGACGGTTACTGTTTGGAGGCCGGGGAAAAAGAAAGAAAGTTTAAACAAAAAAAGATTTCCGACCGACCGACCCAGGTTTTTGCACCTAAAGGTCTTTTTTTAGGCCTTATATAAATGAATTAATGTGATAGTTTTCTGCTGTCTCGTCATCCAGGTTGCACTTATTTCCAGGGGCTATAAAACGATCATCGGCCCTAGTGAGTGGATGTCATTGCAACTGTACGTCAAACAACTATGATGAATTGTCAAATATTGGTAAATATACACTGTTCTAACACCACCACCCAGGGGCGTCGCTAGACCTTTTTCAGTGGGGGGGGGGGGGGGTGTAGAGGCCAACGATTACCGACAAAACTAGCCACCAATTACCGACAAAAATAAATGTCCCAATATCTACAAATTTAACCGTATCTATAGTACTTGCGTATGCGCAAATGGTCCTTTTCCTCGACGACTAAACTATACGAATTATTTCGTCAACTAAGTCAGCATCATAGCTATATATTTTAATGCAGGCGCGGAGCTAGAATCTGTTTTTAGGGAGGGGCGGTAGTGAGCAGGCGAATCACTTAAAGAGCGCGCGTCGGTGATAGGCCTCCCGCGCGAAGCGCGAAAGCTTTGACGTTTCAATAAATTTTGAGAAAAAGCAGACGATTCGGTGTACTGTTTACGACTCTTAATCCTTATCTAAATTAAGTTCTCCCCCTCCCGCGCGAAGCGCGGAAGTTTTGACGTTTCATTAAATTATTAGGAAAAGAAGACGATTTATTGTACCGTTCTCGACTGTTAATCCTTGTCTGAACGAATTTTTTCCGCCCTCCTGCGCGAAGCGCGGAAGCTTTGGCGTTTCATTAAATTATTAGAAAAAGTAGACGTTTCGTTGAACCGTGCTCAATTCTTAAGCCTTGTCTGAATTCAGTTTCATTAAATTCTTCAAATTATGAGAAAGCAGACGATTCGGTGTACTGTTCTCGACTCTTAATCCTTGTCTGAATTCAGTTTCTCCCCCTTCCGCGCGAAGCGCGGAAGTTTGACGTTCCATTAAATTATGAGAAAAAGCAGACGATGCAGTGTACTGTTCTCGACTCCAGAGGCGGCGGAGCGACTTCCAAAGTGGGGGGGGGGCACCAACAAAAAAGGGCACTTTCTGGGAAAAAAGGGCACCTACAAAGGGAAATCTCAAAGCGAAAATATACCATTTTTAGACATTGGTATATACCCCTTTAATGTGATTACATTATCAGGGATGATTTCAATATTTGTTTCTCTTTATACATCGTATAAAATATTGCTTAAGCATCATACCTTGCAGTTGGGTGTGATGGTCGACAAAAATCATTTGCGAGCGAGCAAAGCGAGCGAGGAAAAATATAAGATTTGTGAGATCGCAGTGCGAAAACTACATCTTATAAAGAGGAAAAAACCAATCCTCATCGGGTTATAAATAAGCACATTCTCATAACAGCAAACTGATAAGACCTTTGATAAGTAACAATTATAACATCTATAAATATGAGCGAGCGTAGCGAGCGAGCTTTGGGAGATATTGCTCTTAGTCGCTTGAAATTAGGGGCACGTTTAATGATGAGAGGAAAAGGGGACACTTATCGAAGGGATAAGACACTTATTAGAAAATAATAGGAGCACGTGTCAAAGTACAAAGGGTTATTATCAGAGGTGAAAATGGGGCAATCACCAGGGATGGAAAGGCACTTGTGAGAATGGAAATTGGGCATTTGTCGACAGAAAAGAGGCAACCATCAGATATTGATAGGGGCATTTATGAAAAAGGGATAGGTTCCTCATAAGAAAGGAAAAGGGGCACGTATCATTGTTACAAAGGTTAATTATCAGAGGTGAAAAGAACACACACCATATATGAAAGAGGCACTTATGAGAATGAAAAAGGGGCACTAATAATAAAGGGAAATGTGCATTTGTTGAAAGAAAAGGAGCACCGATCAGATTTTGATAGGGTTATTTATTGGAGGTGAAAGGGGGCTTTTATGAAAAGCGGATATTATGAAGGAAAAGGAGCATTTATTAAGGAGGGAAAAGGGGCACGTGTCAAAATAAAAAAGGGTGTTATTAGAGATGAAAAGAGCACTTATGAGGAGGAAAAGGGGGCACTTGTCAAAATAAAACGAGTATCTTTCAGAATTGAATAGGGTAATTTACCAGACATGAAAAGGGGCACTAGTAGGAGAATGAAAAAGGACTATTTTCATAGGTGAAAAGAGGCATTTATGAAAAGGCGAAGGTCTCTTTGTTAAATGGGGGCACTTATCATTAGGAAAAGGGGCACTTATTAGAAAGGAAAGGAGGCACATGTGACAATATAAGGTGCGCTTATCCGAGTTAAAAAGAGGTAGTAATTAAATGGGAAAGGGGCACTTCTTACAAAGGAAAAGGGGCAATTGTCAAAGTAAAAGGAGCACCTCTAAGATTTGAATAGGGCAATTATCAGAGGTGAAGGAGGCGCTTAACAAAAGTGAAAAGGGGCGCATCTCGTACCCAAAAAGGGGCACTTACTATAGATTAAAAAGGGCACTTATGAGAATGGAAAATAGACACTTATTGCAAAGGAAACTGGGAACTTGTCAGGGAAAAGAGGTACGTGTCAAAATAAAAGGGGCACATATCAGAGGTGGAAAGGGGAGGGGGCACTTTTAAAAATTAATAGGGGCACATATCAAAGTAATAGGGGCACTTTTTATGTAAAAAGGGGCGCTTCTTACAAAGTTAAAGGGGCACTTTTCCTATGGAAAAAGGGGCACTTTTTGGGTACTTGAAAAAGTGGGGGGGCACTGTGCCCCCCCCCCTGCCCCCCCGGGTCCGCCGCCTCTGCTCGACTCTTAATCCTTATCTGAATTCAGTTCTCCCCCTCCCGCGCGAAGCGCAGAAGTTTTGACGTTTCAGTAAATTATTAGAGAAAGTAGACGATTCGTTGAACCGTGCTCGATTTTTAATCCTTGTCTGAATGAAGTTTCCCGCTCCCGCGCAAAGCGCGGAACTTTTGACGTTTCATTAAATTATTAGAGAAAGTAGACGATTCGTTTAACCTTGCTCGACTCTTAATCCTTGTCTGATTCAGTTCCCTCGACGACTTAACTATACGAATTATTTCGTCAACTAAGTCAGCATCTTAGCTATATATTTTAATGCAGGCGCGGAGATCGAATCTGTTTTTAGGGAGGGGCGGTAGTGAGCAGGCGAATCACTTAAAGAGCGCGCGTCGGTGATAGGCCTCCCGCGCAAAGCGCGAAAGCTTTGACGTTTCATTAAATTATGAGAAAAAGCAGACGATTCGATGTACTGTTTACGACTCTTAATCCTTATCTGAATTCAGTTCTCCCCCTCCCGCGCGAAGCGCAGAAGTTTTGACGTTTCATTAAATTATTAGAGAAAGTAGGCGATTCGTTGAACCGTGCTCGACTTTTAATCCTTGTCTGAATGAAGTTTCCCCCCTCCCGCGCGAAGCGCGGAAGCTTTGGCGTTTCATTAAATTATTAGAGAAAGTAGACGATTCGTTGAACCGTGCTCGACTCATAATCGTTGTCTGAATTCAGTTTCATTAAATTCATTAAATTATGAGAAAAAGCAGACGATTCGGTGTACTGTTTTCGAATTCATCTTAATCCTTATCTGAATTCAGATTTCCCCCTCCCGCGCGAAGCGCGGAAGATTTGGCGTTTCATTAAATTATTAGAGAAAGTAGATGATTCGTTGAACCGTGCTCGACTCTTAATCCTTGTCTGAATTCAGTTTCTCCCCCTTCAGCGCGAAGCACGGAAGTTTGACGATCCATTAAATTATGACAAAAAGCAGACGATTCAGTGTACTGTTCTCGACTCTTAATCCTTATCTGAATTCAGTTCTCACCCTCCCGCGCGAAGCGCGGAAGCTTTGGCGTTTCATTAAATTATTAGAGAAAGAAGACGATTCGTTCTACGTTCTCGACTCGTCTAAATGAAGTTTTCCCCTCCCGCGCGAAGCGCGGAATTTTTTGGCGTTTCCTCAAAATATGGAGAAATGAAGACGATTTCGTCGTACCGTTGTTGACTCTTAATCCTTCTTTGAATTTAGTTTCCCCGAAAATGTTAAACCTCTGATATCTTTAGCTGATATTATAGGAAAGCGAAAATTCGAGAACATACAAGTTGTATTTACTCTCGAAGTCGTCACAGCGGATAAAAAGTCACAGTTCGTAGGAAAAAATCTTGTCGGCCGACCGACAATATAGGCTACATCTTACCGACTTCAAACTTTTGCATAGATAGGGTCCAAGAGGATCGAGCAAGAATACCGACACAGCTGACCCGACACAGCAACATATTTAACCGTGTCTTTCTTGCTTCCTTGACGAGACGACTCCACCCAACAACCCCCTCTCTCTTTTACTCCCACACCTCCTCTCTCAGGCTCTTACCTCCCCTCTCTCATCTCTTTAATCCCCCGTTTCATTTGTTGCCCTTTTCTCATTTTTCTTCTTTTTTTCCTTTTCTTTCTTTTCCTTTCTTTCCTCTCCTCCCTCTTTTTCTTTTTTCTCTTTTTTTTCTTCTCTTCTCTTTCCTTTCTTTTCCTTTCTTTCCTTTCTTTTCCTTTCTTTCTTTTCTTTTCCTTTTCTTTTTTTTTCTTTCCCTTTCCCTCTCTTTTTTTCCCTCCCCCTTTTCTCTTTTTTCCCGACGGCAGCGCAATTTTACCGACAATATCCTGACAAGTGGGGGGGTGTCGCACCCCCCCACACCCCCCCTTTGGCGACGCCCCTGCCACCACCCCCCCTCTCCGCCTTTATACTCATCCACCAACACATACAACCCTGATGCACCTCAAAATATTCCGTATGCTGATATTGAAAACAATTACCGCGTGACTTATTTTCACAAATCAAAATGACATAATGGATAAAGACAAGCGCCTAGAAAATATATTGAAAAGGGTACATTCCTTTAAATTCAAATGAAATTATTTTGTTTGCAACTTCTGAATAAATGTTTTCAAGCATACCAACTTTCAGTTTCATTTGCAAATCTAAATGGTGTGTTAACATTTATTTCCATATCAAATATGCGTGTATTTCTTTGGAAAATATTTTTACAAATATTTTATATTGACTTGATTCAATTCACTGGTCTGTATAATTATATATAAATATGTCTGGTAAATAATTGTCCCACTTAGCATATATTATAGGGGTTTATGCAAAGATCCCTAATTCAAGATTTTATCACACTAAAGCCTCGGTCACAAATGCCATTACGAACTGTTACAAACGATATTCAGACAATGGAAATTCGGGAAGACAATGGAAAAACAGGGAGATTCGTACGAAATTATCGTTCGTTCGAACATCTGTGACCGAAACATTATTTTGTGAATAACTGAGTTTCAAAAAGACATGTTTTCTATTTGGGTGAAGTGAAGAAACTCTTATTTAAAGATTATTTTTTCATTGAAATGATTTGATCAATCACACCCCTATAGAGTAATCCACGGTGCGTCTATCAGGCAATAGAGCACTGAACACTACTGCATTTAAAGTTGACAGTTATTGAAGTTGCACAGGACTTTTTACTCCTCCAATTCGATCAAATTTGTCAATGGTAGTTGACCTTGTGAAACAAGAAATCTGCCTGATCGGGTTTGTGCATCCCACATAATTATGAAAGTTAAATAGATATCCTATTGCATCACCTTTTTTTCTTCAGGTTTCTTTTCATGTCAGTCGTCTGGTTGCATCAAATGTGCTCCAACAAATTACGATGTTTGTGTTTCCGCCTTCACTGACAGCGAAGGCAACCAACAGTATGGCATGTACGTCTGTCTTACAAACCAACAACAAGCAACAGCCATGTGCCTTTATAGTCTTCAGATACCTCACTTTATCTGCGAAAATACGTAAGTTGATTCTAACGTTTGTACGCGGTAATTCTCTGAACTATTCGAATTCCTAACTTGAACCCCGGGCATGAACTCTGGATCCAACACCACACATAACCCTAACCCTTAACCTGATATAATCTAACACAAAATCTTAACTGTAACACCAACCTATACTTTTGATGAAAAAAGTTCCGAGGAGTTGTCGCCGAGCAAATGTCTGATCACCGATTCAGACATCCTAATGATGAATTTGTTTTAATACTAGTAATGCATTCTTATGTGACGGTCATGCCACTTCGACATTATTACCCCGGTTACAGCACATCAGGTATACCCATTCACATTTGGGTGGAGAGTAATATATTATCAAAGGACGCGATTACCAGGCTTGGATTGGAACCTTCCACCTCATGTTTCAAAGTCAAGTGAATGAACCACTCTACCACGACACCTCTCGTATTGATTCGATGATTCATTAAATATAAATGACATGGTATCCATACAGGCCTACCTTGGCTACCATGATATTATGAAGAAGAAACAAATTCAATTATATGGAGACTTGACAATTCTCTCCGCTTAAATATTCTTTCTTTCTTCTTTTTTCTAGAGATAACAAGTACATCGAATGTCAGTATGAAAGGGGAAATGAGGAATCACTCTGCACATTTAAAGCGCCGACAAGTAAGTTTAAATGCTCTGTGAATCCCATACATGTACATACAGAATTAATCTTGCTTGAAACGCATTACAATCTATCCTGAGCAGCAAATACTATCATTTCATTGAATAGTCTGGTGAAGACATTCAAGTTGATATTCAGATGTTCAAACCACATCTAAACTGCTATTTAAGGAAAAAGGATTTTCATAACCAAACTTCAATGGTAATTATCTTAATATTTCAAGAAACATCGATCTCCAGTTCCAGGGATGGTTGATTTTTGTTGCAGAGGGCGCAAAACAAAACATTTTTTCGTGAGATAATGAAAAGCTGAGTGTCAAATTTGAAAGAACATACAATTCAAATTACAAAATCATCTCTGTTTTGTTAAAATCGGTTCAGAGACGGTTGAAATATTCATAAATATAACGATGTCTAGTACTTGTGGTGCCTCATAATAAAAAAACGAGATAGCGCCTTATAGTTATAAGTTTTATTCCGGCAAATGCCGATATTGGCTTTTTCGTGTTGGTTATAATACGCACAGCCAGCCGGCCGGCCGGTGTATCGTAATTATTAACTAATATTAACTAATTAACGGTCACCGCATTTATTTGAAAGTGGAGCTGATTGGGTATGATTGTATTGGCTTAATTTCACACATTTTGGGGTCTAAAATTACCTTCAAAGCAATTTTAGGCCCTAGAAGAGCACTAGGAATGTCATAAATAAGAATAAAAGCAATAACCATGCACGTTGAAGGCATTTGCGGTCTGAAAAAAGAACTCAACTATTCCTTTAAATTTGATTTTCTTTTTCAATCAATGATTCTAATGATTAGAAACGGTCGCTGATGGCTGCTACCCGCTCGCTCCTTCTTGCCCGGATAGTTCGAGGGTTTGTTGTGAGAGTGCACGTGACTGCAGTTGTCTATCCAACATCGTCGCTCCAAGCTCGGATATCTGCTTGCAGAAGTCTGTGGCCAACGGTTTGTGGGGTTCTTGCGAGTGTGACGCGTATACAAACAACGGATCACCGGTTTGCGGAGCATGTGGCGAGTGCTACGATGACGACGAAGATGATGACAGGTGGGGAATAAAGAGGATTTTTGTTTGATACAAAAACATTAAATAATATAACAATTTCCATAACAAGGTCATATAGTTTAACACAAATTTATCGTGCAGAGGAAGGAGGGACTGGAAACCTTTCAAAAAAGAACGAAGACATTAACATAATCGCTAAGGCTTTCAATGAATCAATCAAAGAGAACTTCCAGTACCTTATATCATTGCCTATACAAATGTTCGGATTATGAAATATGTTATTGTACGCCTAAATGACCGTACATTTCTTTAGGTGGTATACGAGAATATTTCTCTTAAGCTTTTATTTTGAAAAACTTTGCGATCGTATTAGTTTCATGTGATGACAAAGATATTTTTTTTTTAAATAGCCTGTGTCAACGCACTATTACATGTGTTTGCAATACACCCTATATCTCACTTTACCCCCACCTTAAAGATAAACTTGAGTTCTGGTAATGCGATTGCATTGTGAAAGAAAAGGTATGGAATGGATCAGAAAAGTTGATCATATAGCATGTAAGTAATGGTGTGTAATGCAAGGTTCTGGAGTCATCAAAATCATCATAAATTTGGCAGAGTTTTGGTAAAGTAACAATCACTTACACAGAAAGATGTATATGGGACAACACACATGGTGTCGGGGCTAGTACTACCCTGACTTCCTTATCTTTCTATGCTCATTACTCAGCCAGTATACATTTTCTTCCAAAATTGTTTGGTACATGACATTTATATGTAATCTTGAACATTCAGTGTAAGTTTCGTTAGATTCTGTGAGAATTCATTTTTTTTTAAAACCAGAACTCAAGTTTATCTTTAAGCATAGCTGTGCAACGGGAGCACTACTCCCCAATCGAAATGACCCCCCCCCCCCCATCAAAAAGGGGGTGAGAGGGAAGGGAGAATAAATATATTAGGAGTTGTTACGATTGATCCATTACATTCCAACAGTTTTGCAAAGCTCCCTCGCAATTTCATCCACGCCACGGCAGCATTTACAAATATATACAAATAAAATATAATAACTTGTTGATGGAAGTATTAGGAACAGAATGAAACCTATATAACCTATGAAGGGGTATAAATAAAGCATGACGAGTATCATTTTTATTTTATTTATTTGCAGTACTCCAGATGACACAAATGGTGCTTCAGGCAAGAACCCTAAAGGTGAGAGTCTTCAACACTGTCCTTACGACTTTTGATAAGACAAATGACACAATGCGCGAAAGTTTGTAAATAAAATGAATGTAGGGCTGTGATGAAACTGAAGCATTACATCATGTTTGTAATGCACACGTAACACGTCAAACTATACATGTATATATTGCGCGCCTTGGGTGCTATAATAGTCAAATATATGAGCTATATATATATATATATAAATTTTACTTTTTTATTATTATTATTATTATCGATATCATCATTATTATTATGGTTGTTATGATTAACATTATTATCATTATTATTATAACTAATATTATCATTATCATTATTATTATAATTATCATTATTATTGTTAGTATTTTATTAGTTGCAGTATAGTGGTATTATTGTTATTTGTATTATTATTATCATTATCATTATTATTATTATCGTTATTATTATTTTTATCATTATTATTAATATTATTTATATTATTATTATCATTATTTTTGTTTATTGATTTATGTTTCAATTCTAACAAAGCTATTATATGTCTAGATTTTTAAATGAACAATAAAAAGGGAAGAATGAAAGAAAAATAAAAACAATCAAATAAACAAACAAACAGAAAAACGCTCAATTAAAATATAGAGTTCCCTTTTCCCCTCTTTCTATACAAAAAAAACATATAGATGGTGACCGTTTTTCAACATGCCTTTTGACAAGCATTCCTTCCGGTTATTGAAACAAAAGTTGCATGAATCAGTTATTTAATAAACTGTCCGCTTTCTTCTAAATAAGGAGATGATGGAGTAGGTGATATCGGTGGGTTTGAGGAATCACATCAGGATCCAATGAAGATCGCCGGCGTAGTCGTCCCCATCGTCGCCATCATTGTCTTTCTCGTTGTCGCTATGATTGTCGTCTGGAGGACTGGAGGAATTCCAAAATGGTAAGAGAAAGAAAAAAACCTCTGCTTAGAAGCAAAAGTGCTTTAATTACCCCATATCATTTAACAAAGAGTTAACGCCCTTGTTCCTCTCAACCGATTAATAGCAACATAACCTGGATTAATGAAGTGAGAACATGTTTCCGAACGCATGGTTCATACCAGTGGCGTAGACAGGTTCGTACACCTTGGGGGGATGACTCAGGGGCGGATCTAGCTTTTTGCTAAGGCCGGGGGAAGGGGTTGACCAAATTAATGACGATGCAGAGCATCGTCCACGAGCCGCGAAGCGGCGAGCCGATTTTTTTTTGGGTGTTTATTTGAACCCCGTAAGTGATGTTTTCCTGGCATCTATTAACACAATGGAGACCATAAAAAGCAGTGCATGATAACGTCTTTTTAAATCAAGTAACAGTTAAATACACAGTTATATCCAGAGTTATCATGTGTTTGGTTAAGTTACCAGATGAGTTGAATATCTTCTCACAATATTTGCACTTGAAAGGGTTTCTCTCCAGCGTGCGTTTTTTTTTTTTTTTTTTTTTTTTTCCTTTTTTTTTTCCTTTTTTTTTGGGGGGGGGGGGGGGCGCCCAAGGGGGGGGGGGTTAAACCCCCTTAACCCCCCGTAGATCCGCGCCTGTTTAATCTTGTGGTTATCTTGTGGTTTCCAAACCACAAGATAACCACAAAATACTTGTAAGATTTTCTTTTTTTTACCGTCTGAATTGGCTTTCACCGTGTGAATGCGGCTAATAACAATAAACACAATTACAATAATGATGAGGATTATTATTATCATCATCATAATTATTATTATTATTAATATTATAATTGTTATCATTATTATTATTACTATTATTATCATCATTATGACTTATTAAGTAAGCAAATATCATTCCCCAAAACTTGGGGGGATGATTGTACATGCCATCCCCCCACCTTGTGAGGTGGGGGGGATGCATCCCCCTCATCCCCCGTTGTCTACGCCCCTGGTTCATACAACCTACGATTTGATATTAATAAAAAACAGTGTTATGATGAATATCATTGCTTTAAAATAAAAAAAAATCTCTACGAAACATTAGCGGAAATAAAAATGTATTAACATTGTCAGGGGGGAGAAGAGGGGAAAAACACATGGCACATTAAATTCCCAAGCATTAGAAGTCACAAATAAACAATTGATATAAAGGGAGAAAAGGCAACATTTTTTAAAGCGTTACATGATTTAGTTTGCTGAGATATGTTAAGTCCATTGTTAGCTTTAGATTAAAAGTAAATTTACATCTGCTCGAGCCAATCTTTAATACACTTAAATTATGATAACAAAATAATTCATGCTTATAGTGTGTTGATTTTAGTTTTCCATCAAATGGTGACATACTTCAAATTAATAATTATTCTCTTTAAATGGTTACAGCATGAAGAGAAGATGTATATGTACCTGCGAAGAAACGGGTTCTATGAAAGGTTAGTAAAGTAATACGACATTTTTAGTTTCTAACAGAAATACGAGAATTATCACTTCAATTCGCTGAAATGATGTGGAACGATGTCAATTCAGATAACTGAACTTTATGTTTTCAATATGTAAACAAAACAAACAACTCTAAAAAACACTGACATCAAGCCATAAGATTATTGGGCAGCTTCTGTGATATTTATGAATTATGCTTCTGTATAATGTAATTGTTGCGTCATTCCGCATTTCTTATGTTTCTTTGTCTTTATGTTGACAATTTTTAACGACTTTCATTCTTCTATTTCGATGATATGGTCTTAGAACTACCTGTGAAGCGATCACCCAGCGGCCCGGACCAAGAAAACCATTACGAAATTGAGCCCAACGAGGAACCACATTTCTACGCAGGTGTCCGTAACATAGACAGTACCAACAGGTCTGAACAGGATGGACCTCTGACCAACGCTCAAGAAGACACCAATGGATACCTATGGTATCGAGGAGAGGGATCATCAAAGAAAGATCCATCAGACCTTGATCAAAACAAGAAAGATCCAGGAGACGGCCTGGTCTATTATGAGCTAGAAGAAACCAAAGAAAATCTGGAAGACAAAGCAGTGACTGATACAACACCTGAATATCTTGAATTTGATTTGGATGACAAACCGAAGGCAGCCAAAGAAGGAACGCAACCTCAAGAGACAGTGAAGTCGACAGGGCAACCACAGAGTCAGGATAGTCCGGTAGTAGACGTGGCCGAGGAGGATTGTCAGTACGGGAAACTTGACCGTAGCCCCAACAAATCAGGACACCTCAAAAGCCACCCTCATCCTCCAGGAGATGACGAGTATGGACACCTAGAACCTATGAACAGTGATACAGGAGATACTCCAGGGTGTCCTACAGCAGAGACGTATCAGATCCTGGACAGGAGTCCAATGATGAAGCCTGTTGACGAGAACTTGAAGGTGGAAAGCGGTGCAGAATATGGACAGCTTGATGTGACTGAAGCTGAACAGCACGCAGCGCCATCTAGTGACGCCCCTCTCCCCGAGACAGTAGATCCTACGCGAAAGAGAACGCCTGATGATATGCCCCCGAGTAGTGAGGAAGTGTATGGGACTATTTAAAGATAGAATTGAGGTCTACTCATAATGATCACAATATGAAAGAAATCTGTGAGCAAGTAGGAAAAGTTGATATTTACGTATTACATAAGAATATTATGTTAGGTTTTGTAATTATCATGATTATAAATTGACGTGCAGTCATGCTGAAAGTCATTTGCAGTGAAGTGTGAGTTTATGGGACTACACACATGTGGCATGGAAGTTTTGTCCAAACTTTTCACCCCCACCCCCCCCTCATTTCCCATCATGTCTCAAATATGAGGGTATTTGATGAGCAACCCCTCAAAGGGGACATTTCTACTATGATATTCTTCCAAACAAACATTGAAGAACAAGAAAGTTGAGATATTTTTGTTCACGTACCTTTAACAGAACTCAACCTTTTCATCAAACAATATCTATTCCCATTCCTGCATCATTCAATACACATTTCTTGTAAACATTCTTGTATTTCACATGTCTTTTATGAGGCCAAGGTTGTCGGAAGTACTACGAAAATAGAAAGGGAATGAAAATGGTTTCTGTACGTGACATTTAAAATGGAAATATTCATTCGTGTATTGTATATGTTCGTTGATATATTTCCTTGTTGAAATGTAGGCCTATGTCTCAAGTTTGCGTTTAGCAATGTACATTTTGTTTATGTAGTATTGATAAAGAGTAATCCCTTATACATTCCTTCGAAGTGCCCTGTTTATTCTTTAATTTCCTGTTATTTCCACTGTGAGTGATTTTATCATTTTCAGCTAATATGCATATAGCTCACACCATTTTGTCAGGTTAGTCAAATCTTATCATTCTTCCATAATGATTCAAAATGTAATTAAACGGAAGTCAATCCTCTTTTGAGGAAGTTAGTCTGTTTACACTAATATTTCAAAAAATACAAATTATCGAGTTGGGCGATTCCATGCAATGTTTCCCGTACGGCATGTGTCTTTTATTCTCTTCATAATTATGATCATTAACTGATGGCGGTGATGGTGAAAGAACAATAAGTCAATAATTATCTTTTAATTTTGTTCATGTTCGGATGAAATAAATGGGGAAAATGTGTTGTACAGGACTAATTAGAGAAGCGAATCGCCCTATTGACAAATGCCAGAACCTAATGAGGCTTACCCCCCCCCCCCCAATTTTTTTTTTTTTTTGTACAATCTGTTAAATAGCAAAGATATTCATGAAAGAGTATATTTTTGTATCATCAACAAATGTCCCTCAAAAGACGGTTTATAATCAATAGCTCAATCCATCAAATTGTATTGGCTGATTTGTATTGACTTCTATTTGCTTGTAATATCTTCGTCGACATTGAGGTATGAGAAGAGATCATCTTTAAATTAAGGAAGATTATATTTTGACCAGCATCATCATATACTCTAGTATAAGAATCAGTGATGATGTATTCGACTTATTCAGATGCTATCGAAGTTTAGATCTTACACTCTCTATGTAATGAGTGGAAGTACAATGCACTTGGGAGTCATACTTAAAGTGACTCGGTAACATTGTCTCAAATTATGAAACGAAATCATGGATTTAGCTCATGCTGCAATGACAATTGTAAATAGTTAGGTCAGTCGGGAACCCCATGACTTGTACAAGCCCATCGCCTGTCTGATTATCAAGATATTGATGATTGGAAATCGAAATCAAATTTTGAGTTTTCTTAACGGTCTTTATAACACTACAATCTATTGGGGAAAATGAGTATAGTAAAACCGGTCACTCAAAGACTTTTACTTTTTTGAGGCACTTCATGATCATATTGAAGCGCAATTTGTTTAGGGCTTCAATATTACACCATATCACAGATACTGATAACACGTAGGGCCATGCATCTCATATTTAACATTGTTAAACGATCCCTTTAATATGACTCATTCTGGTTAGAGTAGAATCAACACTAAAAAAAAAACACTTTAGAGGGGCTTTAAGCTGTTCTCTAGTATAAATAAGGAAATGATTTCGTGCAGAAAAAGTTAAACGTGCGTGATACTCTGGAGAAGGAAGGAAAATCAACAATTATTCCGTCTCTAAAACTTTTGTATGAAACATGACACCGCAAATTTGTTTAAAACAAAGTAATTCGTATTTACATCCCACTAGATTATTATAGTCTTGTGTGTTCATGTAACCCTAACCCTAACCCTTGTGTGTTGTGTCCATGATATGCTAATTCGATTGGAAATTTAACGGAACTTTCTATTTTTTGCAATTAAAGAAATAATCTGTCATCCAATTGAATTCACTACCTAGTAAATAGTTTAGCTAGAAATTGAAAATAAAATGCTTTAACTGAGCGCGAGATAGACTGTATTATTTGAAAGGTGGCTTATTTTGTCGTAATGATATTCTGATTCAACACATTTGGGGGACTTAATATACACACTGTATCGATGTACATGTAAGTAGTCCTGTATAATTACTTTTCTGCTGTGAAGATATCAAGTAAGATTATTAAGATAATAAAGCGATGGCGGTTGGTAACGACTATGATTTTGTTGATAATGATGATGATAATGATAGGATGATGATGTTGACGACGACCATGATAATAATTATGATTATGATGAGGAGGAAGAGGAGAAGGAGGAGGATGACAATGATCAGAATGATGATAAAGATGGTAATGATGATGATGAAGATAAAAATGATGATGATGATGAGGAGGAGAATGATGATGATGAGAATGATGATAAAGATGATAATGGTGATGAGGATGATAAAGATGATGATGATGATGAGGAGGAGGAGGATGACGATGATGTGAATGATGATAAAGATGATAATGGTGATGGTGATGATAAAGATGATGATGATGATGATGAAGATAAAAATGATGATGATGAGAAGGAGGAGAATGATGATCATGAGAATGATGATAAAGATGATAATGGTGATGAGGATGATAAAGATGATGATGATGATGAGGAGGAGGAGGATGACGATGATGTGAATGATGATAAAGATAATAATGGTGATGGTGATGATAAAGATGATAATGATGATGATGAAGATAAAAATGATGATGATGAGGAGGAGGAGAATGATGATGATGAGAATGATGATAAAGATGATAATGGTGATGAGGAGGATGACGATGATGATGATGAGGAGGAGGAGGATGACGATGATGTGACTGATGATAAAGATGATAATGGTGATGAGGATGAAGATAAAGATGATCATGATGAGGAGGAGGATGACGATGATCAGAATGATGATAAAGATGGTAATGATTATAAGTATGATGACAAAGATGATAATGATTATGATGATGATAATGATTATGATGAAGAGGATGATGATAATGATAGTGATAATTAAGAGGAGGAGGTTAGAAATAATGATGATGATGGTGATAATTAAGATGATGACGACAACGATTAAAATAAAGATGATGATGATGATGATGACGTTAATAATTGTAAAAGTGGCAACAATTTTGATTTGAGCAACATTCTAGCTCAACTTTATTTGAAAAATTGCCAGGATTGTTTCGTCATTATTTTATTGGCATACAGGCAAAGCGCACTGATCGCAAATGACTTAATACTTCCAACAAATCCGAAAAATATATATATTAGTGCAATGCATCAGAGTTTACAGGAAGGTGGACCTTGTGGACAGGATATCCTTGATTCGTTTGCATGTTATCACAGATTCGTATAGTTCTATTTACCATGATCGCTATAGATCTGGCAATTACACCAAAATCAAAATAACAATATGCTCTTAGAAAAGGCAGATTAAATGCTCTATCCAATACCCCCCTCTGCCAAATACACCATAAGTGGGGGGGGGGGGGGGGCAAGGGCGCCCCCTGACCGTGTCACAAATAAGGTATCTAAATATGCTCATCTGACCATAATTAAATGCCAAAACAAAACATGAGCTTCATGGAGCTCAGCCCCCTGGACCCCACGCCAATTAGTGACCTGCCAATGTCACAAATAAGGTATATATCTAAATAGTCTGTTTTCACTCAAACTTTCAGATTATCTTTAATTGTACACCTATCATTGAAGTTACTACGTTTGCACCATTTCTCTCATCTTTACAATGTTACCAAGGCCTAGTTCAAAATAAGTTGTCTCGATCTATACCTCAATCTACCGCGCCTAACTTATCTCCTTTCGAACTCGCTTTTCCCCACCCTTCTCGACTTATCATATCCTTGTGTGTATTACACTCATATTTTCTTACATTTTCATTCCATTATCTCCCGCATGTAATTGTTTATGTATGAGGGTAATTCAGGGAAGAAGGAGGGTAATTAACAGGGCAGGCGCGCCGGAAGCATTTTGGGATTTGGGATGGGGGGGGGGGGGGACATTCCAGGTAGGGGGCTCACCTTTCAGGGGCAGTGGCGTAATGAGCAAAAACGTTTGTGGGGGGGGGGGGGCAGAAGAAAAATCTTCATCATCACCACCACTTTTACATGTTACATGCATGCCCCGCGGAACGTTTTTCAAAGTGGAGTATTAACGATCAGGTATATAGAGCGTAGCGAGTGGAGCGAAAATTGGCGTAGGGTCCAGGGGCTTTGCCCCAGCTGGGGTCAAGGGGCGGAGCCTCCGGAAGCTCAGGGGTTTTATGAATTTCATTACGGTCAGATAAGCATAATTATTAACGATAACAATTGGGAAAAACTGATCTCATTCATACCTTAATTCTCACAACTATATTATTATAATTTCATTACATTTTAGGTGAATGTAAATCAAAATGATAAGAAATTTGGCCAAGTCTTGGTAAAGTTACAAAACCTGTACACATAAAGATGTACATGGGACTACACGAACACGTGGCGTAAAAATCCGTCCTGATTTGTACGATGTTACATGACATATTTAGAATATGAAGGCATTTGAAGAGACATGCTTTTCAGGGAACATATTTAATCTGATGTTCCTTCACACTTGCATAATAACAATGATAACGATCACAAATTATTTGTTACCTCTTTCCCAGAACTCAACCTTCTCTTTAAACAATGCGTCGTCATTCGGGTGTCCTCGTTCTATATACAGTGTATGTTCTAGCAGATATCATAATAGAGAGAGAGACTAACTGCTGGAAAATACTGCCCAACAGGATGATTGACGATACATCAAAGCGCAAATGAGTCGGATTATTTTCTCTTAAATATTGTGTGTGAATAAGATAACTACTCAAGAAAGTAAAGATGAAAATTAGTTATTATTATATATTGGTGTTGATTCAGCTTCTGTCGACGATAAACTATGGACTTGGGGCACCAAGTGGAGGCACTCCGATAAACGGTGTCGACATGGAATGGCAAGAAATCGTGTCGACGCACCTTTGCCCATTGTACGTATACAGTATATGTAATTATGATCATTGAAAATTTGAATGAGTCATTGTCGGCAAATTTGATAGCATGTCATATACATCACTATTTGGACAAGTCCAAGTTTCTTTCGTCCCATACGTTATCGACAGCATCTACAGTTTCAGTACAGTTTCTGATCACGGGTTTATTTTACAGTCCTCGAAAAGCTTGGATCAGACTAATTATGACATATTTCATGTAAATTTATGTTCAGAATTCCTCAATACTTGGTAACTATTGGGATACTGAATGTATATCCTAGACTTGCCCATTTAGGTATGATATACTTCTGTCATTTACTAGTAGGGCTACTCTTTAGTAAATACCATATCCATTGACAGTACACTCAATACATGTGCCAGTGCCTTAAAAGGACGTCACACGTAGCAGTCCACTATGTCGACGTGCAAATCTAAAAGTCCCTAATGATAAACTTTATACAACATGCTACACATAATTGTCTTCCCCATCGAAAAATAATACACAGCCCTTCATTGTGCATGTTTTTCCTCTTTTTTTTCCCTTCTTCCAGGATTGCCTGTGAGGGTTGGTGTGATTGTAGCGAGGTGGAATCTAACTTTATATTTGCCAATACGGCTGTCGATGATGTTTCTCCTGAGTGCCTAAATAAAAGTTTCTCAGAAGACGGCAAATTAAGACGTAAGAGTATATTCCTATATAGCAACGAGGAATATCATTTCACTTTCAAAGCTTGAAATTATTATTTTTTTAATTAAATTCATTGTACTTCTATCTGGAGTAAATATTAAATATAGATCTATGAATATAATGTTATTATATAGCAACTAAATAACAACTACAACAACTATTGAATCCAAATAACAAGAATAGAAAGCACATGGATATGATTTTTTTTAAAATTATTATTATTATCATTATTATTAGTAAAGGTATTTTAGGGGGTAGAACAATAATGCTCCTCCTCATGTCCCGAAGTACTGGTAGAACTTCACGAGGTTCGTTATTTAATCTCTCCCTCCCTTTCATCCGAGTTGAGTCTTTGTGAGGAATGGCCTTAAAAATGGGGGTCTACATAATCGGGAGAAAAACCATCTAGGTATCGTGAGCTTTCGCGGTTTTCTAATTACGCTTATCCTCTTCTGAAGGTCCCGGGTTTGCCTTTGATTATTTAAACACCTAAAACTTAGAACTTGTATCTCACAAACCCAAGCATCTAAAGAAATACCCCATCCTATCTCATGAAACTAATGAATCTCTTCTGCAAAAAGAGAAAAATTAGAGCTGCCCCCCCCCCCCCCCCCCAACAACGACAACAAAACACCTCAGGGGAGTATAATATTGTAAACCCCTGTATGTCCCATACGGCTGGTTATGCTTATTGATTGGTATCTTCATATACAGGGATATTTCTACAAGTGTTTATGTCAAATTCTCTGTCACTCTGAAACAGGTTATACCAACTGCGACCCGGCGGTACTAGACTCAGGTTATTTCAGATGGTGGCCCCCGAGTGGAGGTGCTCTTGATCGAGGACAGGATTGTTTGCCTTATGCAATGGCGGGTGCACTACTGGAGCGAGTCAGAGATGGTGACAACGGACTCTACTGGAAAGTGTGTCTCACTGCCGACCATTGTCTAAATGTCACCGAACTATGTACGTCTGCACCTCAAGAAGATAGCTGCAGTTTATGCAACAGGTACTTCATAACTTATTGGATTTATTGTTATGGGGCCTTCATTTTTACCTCTTTTTAAAGGGCTATCATGTTTTTTTTGTTTTGTTTTTTTTTTGTTTAAATAGTCAAAAGAATGTCCTGCCATTGTCGCCACGTCGCGTCGTTTTCACGGCTTCCTATCACTTTATAGATTGCTTTTTTCAACAAATATTAAAAAGTACTTCTAACCATCATTTTGCTTCATATCCTGCAGGGGTACCAACTCGGCAACGAGTGTCCCGTCGCCTCGTCTACCGGGCGAAAGAACTCTTACCACGTCGTCATCCGGTCCGATCCTACCTAGCAGTCTTGCACCCGATTCTGGAAATACAGGAAACTCGAGTACAGAAACCGGATTTAATCCAGGTAGATGTTTAAGTTTGTAGCATCTATATAGCTTATATATAAATCATATGGTTTCACGTTCTTCAAAATATTGGTCTTCTTGAGGTTGATAGCAAGCCATGGTGTTAAAGGGAAGTCCGTAGACCTGGTTTCAGGCCACCGTGGACGAAACGGGATGAACGTGAGACAACGTGGGGGACCGTATGGGCAAACGTGACAAGTCGTGATTGCCGTGGATGCCGGGCCAGATTTTTAAACTGTCAAACAATTTGCCACGGCAGTCACGGTAGGAATGAGAAACCTAGTAGGCCGTAGGTAAACGGGGTTAGCGCAACAAAACGTGACAGAACGTAACATGCCGTAACAAAACTTGGAGGTGGTCCGCAGTGGGACGGTTTAAGCGCCCGGCACGCTATGGCGCGTTGCGTTCTACTACGGTCTGACACAACACGAGGTCTCACGATACCTTGATTGCTATTGCTTGGGAGACCTTCTTTTTTTCTTTTTTTGCAATGACGAACCTTCGTCATTGCCTTGTTTTCGTTCACATTCTGCCCCATTAATATACTTATCCTTTTCCTTTTCCTTATCCTTATCCTTATCGTCCGGAAATCCTATTCGTTTTGCACGTAGTGTTTGTTATTCCTAGTAAGGTGCTTTCCTCATGTCCTTTTCATTTCAAATTTCATAGGCATAGTCTCTAGCATCCCATCAAGGTCACCTACTTTTTCGATTTTCGAAATCACTCATGCATAACCGTCCAGGCGCCATTTTGTCCGTTTCTGGTCCATTTTAAGGCCTTTCTTTCTTCCTTCCTATCTCCACTATCCTAGATCCTACAAACTTCTAACAAATTCCTCTAGATAGTCTAAGAGATGTTCTTTTATCTGCGACGTTTAACTTGACCTTCAAAATGCCATCTTCGTACTCAAAATTCAAATCTGAAACCGACTTCGTCAAAAATTTATCAAGTTCTTGAAAAATTGACCCCTAAATAATCTAAAACTGCCATAACTTTCTTATATGAATTTCGTTTTGTATTTAAATCTCACAGTATCTTTATCTCATAATTACACATAGCCATGCAAAATTTCACGCTCCAATGGCTTTGCAAAACATAAATAGCGCCCTCTAAAGTTCTGGAAATTGGCTTTCTCTCTGTGGCCGTATCTCCATTATGGCTTGGCAGACCCGTACCCTTTTTTGGATTTAGATACCTGAGGATATGCCCTTTCCAGCCATATACAAAATTATATACCCTATCACTGACCAACTTTGCGAAAATTGCCCTCCAAATTCGCCATTTTCAAGAAAATTCCAAAATAACTTCAACTTGCTCTAAAATGGCGATCTTTATACCTATATCAATGAAACTTGGCACATATATGTATCCATATACGTGAAAACTGTTTGCCAAGTTTAGTAAAATTCGAGTATGTCAGCGCAAAGTTATCGCCAAAAATGATGAATTTACTATGCATTACGTAATAGCGCGTTTAATGCGTGCAATACATTGCGCGCAAATAACAATGGTGTCAAACTGACCGCAATGAAGTGCCCTTTCGAATGATACCAAGTATGGTATATGTTTACACAGAAAATTGTGAGTAAATCGCATTTGAACAAGGGTCACTATACGAATTCCGCCCGATTATAACACTTATCGGCCATGACGTCATTTTTTCAGACTACTTTTCGCCCCCTAAACATCCTTTTTTTTCCTTGAAAATTTACAATGACATTCCGAGATGCAATACGCAGGGCACCTTGTGGCCGGATTTTTGAAATTGGTCAAGGAGGCCATTTAAGACGCCATTTTGTCCTTTAAATCTATTTTACATCACATGTTTCGATAGGATTATCATAGAAAAAAAGAGAGTAGTTTACAATAACGACCATGAAATTTTCTTTCCAATGATACCATATACGGCCCATAAAGAGACATAAAGAGAGAGAGAAAAAACAATTTAACTCCGGTCATAATACAAATCCTGTACGTTTTCCGCCCATGCATTACACGCATTATCTATGGGGCAAATCGGGTTCACGCTTTTGACCCCTAGAACGATCTTGATTGAAATGACGAACATGCAACTAATCCCATTTGTTTTTGCACGCAGTGCTTGCGAGCCCTTTCTAGGTTCTTTCCCCTATCCCAATTTCTTTCAAACATCGTAGGCATAGTCACTACCATCCCATCAAGGTCACTATTGAGGCCTTTCTTTCGCCCTACCTGTCCCCAATATCACAGAAGCTAAAGACTTCGTACACATTGCTCTGGATAGTCCGAGAGAAGCTCTTTCGTTCGACACGTAGAAACACGGCGTCATTGCACGCACATCGTTGTGACACGATTGCATTTCTAGTTTCTTTCTGTTTTTATTGTTATTTTTGAAAAATTAACAGAGTAAAAGCAGCAATATAAAATATAATATCATCTTAAAACTACAAAACAGGCACGCACTCATGCACCCATAAACATGCACACACACACACACACACACACACTCACATACTTTCCCAGAGGGCAAGTTTACATTAAGTTAATGAAGATGTTAATGACAACAGACAAAATGACAACAGAGCTTTGCAAGACTACTCCTAAATTTCAGTTAAACTTGATAGACCATTTTCTTAAAATGGACTTGTAACTTATTTTTCTTTTGGGCAATTTTATATTCTATTTTTTGTTTGAACTTTACCATTGAAACAAATGCTTCGAAAATAAGTTCTTTTCCCTGAAACCTACATGAGTAAATATAATATTTTAAACATAAACAGAAATAAATTTATACAAGAGGCGTATTTGTCCCTTGACTGTATCCCAAACAAAAAATTAAATTTTGACAAAGTCAGATTATAACTGTGATCAGTGCCAGTGTTAATCTTATCCACCAATTTTTCCCACAGTGGTACAACTCTCCTACAGTCACAAAACAAGTGATCTAAAGTTTCTGGAAAATCTGAACAAAAATAACAATTAGCAGACTCCTTTCTCCCAATCTTGAACAAAAATGCATTAAAACCAATAGCATTATGGAAAATTTTGAAATAAAAACTCCTTAACTGAGTCTCAATCGTGCAACAAAAGTTACTCGTATGAATAATCGACCAATCCTTCTCTTTGGGTTGATGGCCAAATAGTTCCTCCCATTTACTCTCCCTTTTGGCATTAGTACAACTATATTTCTTCAGCAAAATATTATATGTATACTTAGACATTTTCTTTTGACTTAATAGATCTTTAAAAATTTGATTAAATATATTCTCATCCACATTAAGAGAATTATCAAACCACTCCAAAAATATGCCATTCATGAGGGAGTCATATTTTTGTTGGTCTCTAATAGGAATGTCAAACTCAATTACGAGGTCTTCAAATGTTTTGGGGTTACCAAAACCATTATGTAATTGAAAAATGGAATGAATACCCCTTTCATACCAAACTGGATAGAAAAAATGTGTTCTATATTGCAATCTTACATTTCTATTCCACCAAATAAAATCTTGTAAATGAAACTGACATAAACCTAGTTCTCTTTTCATCTCTTGCCTATATAAATACCATGTCTTAATAGACGCTGTTAACTGGCAATTTTTAAGTTTTGCCAAAACCGAATCAGGGGCATCTGCCTTAAAAAGGGCAAGATGGTCATCACAAAAGGTAGAAAGAATATATATTTCTATTGTTTTCCAACAACTTTCATATTTATCGTCTAATAGTTTAGCCATCCACAAAACTTTCTGCGCTTGTGCAAAAACTAAAGAATTAATCATCCTTAGACCCCCTTCTTCATAATCATTGCATAATATATCTCTCTTCTTTTTATACCGCCGGCACAAACGTGCTCCAAAGCTTCCCTGCGTCCACGTTTCATCCGTACAAAGCCTTGACAGAACGTGAAAAACGTGTCAGACCTTGATCAGAACGTGAGAAACGTGAGGGACCCCAACAAAATGTCACGGACCGGGAGGGAACGTACTGGCGTCCGTGTTAGACCGCGGGCCGAACCGTGGTGCGCCTTGCAGCCTCCGGGACAGCAGCCCCTTTCCCTCTCACGGCCCGTCACGGAAACCGTGATAGACCGTGAGAAAACTTGGCAAGACCTTACAAAACTTGAACAAAGAGGGGAAAAAAAAAACGCCAAAATCCCACGGCGCACTACGTTTCGCGCAAACGGGGCTGCCGTGGCCGCCGGGAACATAGTGTAAACGTAGCATAACATGGTTTAAATAGAAGCAGGCACAGATACGTGAATAGTTTGACGAAAATCTGACAAGAATACGGAAGTTATGAAGTCTTGTAATTGCGCTCGATCATACACAACTAGGCAATTGATTCTCCTACGGACAATCATTTCCATTTGCTTTGTAGGCCTACTAAATATAATATAAATAATCATAAATTGCTATTTTCCTTTGATGAATAATTTCATTCATGCATGTACCCTTAATATAATTGTTGCACAAATAATTATGTTGTTTACACAACCCGTTTGTGAATTAAATCAATTCCTCTAACAGCAACCAAGAAAAAGGAATTTACTTTTTGAAATTCTAAGTACGAAGCAAGTAGAAGTGTCACCTCGAAAGGTACGTCACTGAGTTGCCAATTATTATTCTGCTAAAAAGGGAATAAAATTTCAAATTTGTTACAATTTACAACAAAATAATCATAACAGTGATTTAGCAAATGATTTTCCCTTTCCCTTCACTGAAAAATGGTATTTAGCCACACGCTCTCTCCCTTTCTTCATGTCAGGCGCGGATCCAGGATTCCTTAGGGGGAGGGGGGGGGGGGTGTTTGGAGGCCCAAATTTGAAATCAATTTGAACTTAAGTATGCTGAAATTTAAAATTGTGCCGGCCGATATTTCTCTCAGTGGGGAGGGGGGGGGGGGGGGGGGGGAGCGCTAATATTTATTTTTTGCCCCCGGAAATATGAAATCGCGCCGGCCGGTATTTTGCTCAACACCCCCCGCTCCCCTCCCTTTGAGCAACAAAAACAAAAACAAAAAATGATTATTTTTGTTTTGCCCCCGGAAATTTGAAAATCGCGCCGGCCGTTATTTTGCTCAACAACCCCCGCTCCCCTCCCCTCGAGCAACAAAAACAAAAAAACACAAATTTTGGTCACAATTTTTAAAACTTTTTTTGGGGGGCCTTTTTTTTCTTCTTTCTATTTACGAGTTCATTGCTTACAATTTATTAAGATATAAGATGTGTCCTCTTTGTTTTTAATATGATCTTACAGTGATCTTGTTATGTAATATTTTGTCTTTTTTACTCCCATGTCTACTTTTGTACACATTCCTGTGCCCCTTTACAGAGATACAAGTATTTATTGTTACTCCAACCACTTTTTTTTTTCTTTTCCCCTTTTACATTGCTGTTAGTCATTTCCCATTTTCAAATAAGTTTACATTACTTGTGTGCATTAAATTTTGTTTACAAATCACATTGCCACTGTGTAACATGGGCAATAACCTCGATTGGAATTGGGTCAGTTTACGCGTGTTTCCTTATTGCCTATTCAGGAATGCGTTGTATTTGTATCACTTCAGTTGATTTCCCCACGCTCTGTCTGCGCAATTCGCCGACTGGGTGTCTGGAGTGAACGGGTCGGGGTGTGAGGCGATCTGTCTTACCCGCATGTTGCGTGTGGATTGTGTGTGTTGGGGGGGGGGGGGGGAGGGGGCTGTTGTGTGTTTGAGTGTTGAGGGTGTGTGTGTGAGGGGGGGGGGGGGGTAGAGCGGATTGTCTCATTCCTCGACTTTGCTCCTCCAACCTGTTGCTGGTCTGGAGTTTCCATTGTACCTGTGGATGGCTTATTTTTACTCCTTTTTCTTCATTTTGGGCCCAACGAAATTTTCAGTTTCTGATGCAATGCTATCTAGAGGTCCTTGCTTTTGTACTTGTAATTGTTATAATTCTGATTATTTCTATTACGTGTACTTTTTTTCCCCAGATCATCTCAATCGTTTGTAAATATCTTAATTTGTCATTAATTTCTTTTGTAACACGGCATTTGTATTTTTGGGGAAAGTTTGTATACGTCATGATTTGATTTCTTAATAAACACATAATTTGTGTCTAATAAAAAAAGTTCGACGACACATTTGATTTTAATAATTATTGCATCATTCCCTCAATTCCAGTATGCAAAAAATACGAAAGCCGCATTGAATATTAACAAGAATAGAACAACTAAAACAATATCAAAGCAATAGTTATGAAGTAAAACTAAGCTATCATCATAATAGATTATTTTCAAATGTAATCCTTAATTCGTAGGATATGAAATATGAAATATTAGAATGGCCCCCTAGCCTTTACAACGAGATTATAGACAAATATTTCAAAGTTGAACATACATATAATAAAAGTAAATGAAAGAAATTGCCACGATTCTAGGTTTCCGTATGGGTTTACTGTTTATGAGTATTATGAGTATTTATGAGTAAAATTATGATGTTTGTGTATTGTGATTTTTAGCCTGTACATTGTCTTTAAATTCATTATTTGATATTTTTCTTCTCCAATAGTGGCCAGCATTATCGCTTTGGGTATACTGCTTGCTTTTGTTGCCTTGTATGCTATTATCATAACATTGATGTACCTGCATCTCAGGTAAGTTAAAGGTGACCTCTTACCCACCCCTACCCGATGGCCCCGCCACTTATAGAGCGTCCACACTTACCCCCTTCACAAACACACACACACACGCGCACACACACGCATACTCACCCACACCCACGTGCACACACAGGCATGCACAGTTATAAACGCACACTGAGATCAGTCAAAACTAGCGGAGGGGGGGGGGGGGGGCTGTAACTGACTCCATATATTATATGCCTATCGTCAATGATGATGATGATGATGATGATGATAACAATAATAACAGCAACAATAAAAACATTATAATTTTATCATCATATTCATTAAAAAAAAGTAAGAATTACATTGATAATAATGATAATCACGATAAAGATAACAATAACAAATGATAATATTAATATTAATATTGATACAAATAATGATAAATAATAATAATAATCATCATGATGATATAAATAACAATAATAATAATAATAGTAATAATAATAATAACAATATTAAGAATGATAATACTGGTAATAATGATAATAATCATCATGATGATATAAATTATGATAATTATAATAGTAATAATAATGATAACAATATTGAGAAGAATGCTATGTTACCTTTCACAAATAATCTTTCTTTCCTTTCTTTCAGACGCTCTAACCATGGACCTAACATTGCTCGAGAGCAGTCAGTCAGTTGCAGAGAGGGCCAGGAACTCGATCCCTACACGTCCTTAGATGCAACAACTATGAAGCAACCAGCCTACGAGGACCTCAAAGCAACTAGAGACGAAAATAGAGGCCACACGAAAGAAATTGAGGGGGGAGAATATGAAAATCAAGCAATAGTGAAGCAAACAGATAGAGTGCAGAAATCATTCTTGGGAGAGGCCGATGGTAATACTAAGCCGGTGTACAAGTCGTTTCATTAAAAGTGATTCCATGAGTAATATAGTCAAACCTGTCAGTCTACAAAGGTAACCCAACGGAACCCCCACAAAATAGCTGCAAACAGCTTCTACAACACACTTTTTTTTCTCAAAGGAGACAAAATGCCTTAATGGAGAGGTGGCCACAAAGACGCGTTTGACTGTATAGCATGAGCTCTATATAAAGTTATAAATGTAGCAAGTTTGTCAAAATATTACCGGCCATTTCTTTATGATAATATATTTTGTTGTTAATGTTAATATTTTTCATCGTTTTATAATGAATATGATTTGGTGCGCTAGGCCTGTAAATCAAGGTTTTGGATAGGATAGGAATTACAGCTGTGATAAACAAGGATATAATTAGGTTTATTAGTACAGATCTCACAAGACGGATTGAGTTTTATTGTATAATTACTGTGTCATTACCGTATATAGCCGAAGCAAAGTTGAACTTTAAAGTCATACTGTACTAGAAGCCAGGCACGTAGCAACGGGGGTGGGGCACTAGCCCCCACATTTTTTTCCAAGATCGGTTGATCTTTTTTAGACCCACTTTTTTTGTTTTTTACCTCAATCGATTTCATGTATGTGCCCCCCCCCCCCAACATCAAACTCTTGCTACGTGCCTGCTATAAGCACTACTCTGTAAAATCCCATCTAACGCCATCTCACGTCAGCTGTAGCAGTATTGCCACGTCCCGTAACTCGATGCCTCATTAATACGGTGGTCACATCCCGCCGTACTTGCAAGTGCTTGCTGTCTACGTGCAAAAACGTGGGCAAAATTTGGGTATCCGTACGTGATGAGTACCGCCTCCGTACGGATTTGGGAGCACGCAGACGCACCGTAGCACTTTTAGTGCACGAGGAACTTTCGCTGCGTTCGGGCTGCGTTCGGGCTACCGATTAACCCCCCAGTGCGTGTGACGTGCGTGCCCGGTACTGCAAACGAGCGCACAACGCACTGATTCCGTGCGTCTTTTAAAGGCGCACGTGATAAGTGCGTGGCCCGTGCTTACTCGCCACTTCCCCAGTTCAGCTGTCCAATGAGCACGCAGAACTCACGTCTCATGGGCTGTCTATAAAGATCAGGAGCAGGATTGTTTGTCGTTTTCTTTCTATGATTATGTTGAAATAAATAAAATCATGGTCTTTTCCTCAGCCCCTTCTCCCTTCTTTTCATTCTTGTCACGTATCAAGTTTGATGATTAATTACAACAAATCAAACTGTAACCTGCCACAATTGAACAATAAATATTGTCATACTTGAGTAATGAAGAAGAAAAATTAATTATTAGAACTCTCCTGAGATGCTTAAATACAATGCAGATAATCTATCATGATTGCAGCTGCAAGTATGAAGATGGGATGGTAAAGGGGTAGAGAGTGATATGATAGTAATATTTAAGACATAGGAAGCAAGTTGGAGTACATAAGAGAGAGAGGGAGAGAGAGAGAGAGGGGGAGAGAGAGAGAGAGAAAGAAAGAGAGAGAGAGAGAGAGAGAGAGCGAAGAGAGAGAGAGAAGAGAGAGAGAGAGAGAGAAGAGATATAGACAGAGAGAGGAGGAAAGGAGGAACCCCACAAGCAGTTCTTAAAAAAATGGATAGAGAGAGAGAGAAGGGGGGATGAGAGAAGAGAGAGAGAGAGAGAATAGAGAAGAGAGAGAAGAGATAGAGACAGAGAAAGGAGGGAAGGGGGAACCCCACAAGCAGTTCTTGAACAAAAATGGACAGAGAGAGAGAAGGGGGATGAGAGAGAGAATAGTGAGAGGAAGATATTTAGAAAGAGAAAAAATAGAAAAAGAGAAAGATTAAGCGGAAAAGAGACAGAGATGTATAGAAAGAGGGACCTTCTTTCTATACATCTCTGTCTCTTTTCCGCTTAATCTTCTCTTTTTCTGTTTTTCTCTTTCTAAATATGAGTGGGTGAGTGAAGAGAATACATTAAACACCAATAATAACATGCACCAACACACTACATGTAATGGGTATTTCAAGGTATTTGAATATAAAATGAAACTACTAGCTACGTTTATGTATACCACCAATGAATTCATTAGCTTGGCATTTGCATTTGGCATCACGCACAAAATAAGTACACTGTTGGTCATAAAGGTGGAATATTTGTTTTTGTACCCCAATTTATGGAATGATTTTGAAAATTATTTGTTCCTAATAGATATAGATAATAGTATATATACTCAGATTTTATTGAATAATAATTTGCAAGTGTTTGTTTCGCGTAACTGCTAAAGCATGTGTGTGCTACTATGCGTATCAACTAGGGGACCTACGTCCTTAAGTCATAACTGACAGTAATGAGGATTAATGAATCACAAAAGGGCACTGATATGGCACATGGACACGGCTTTGATCCTGAGGCCTCACAGTTACGAGGCCATTGCTTTGCAACTAAATCATGACTATTCGCAGCGGGGGCTAGGGTAGGGGGCAGCCCCCACAAATACCCAAAACAAAAAAATACAATACATTATCAACAATTCATTGCATTTCCCCCTGGTCCCCAACAGGAATAATTCTTCTGTGTGGCCATGCCTTGAACCGTAATGCATGGCCGTACAGAGGAATTTTTTCCCGCTTCCATCCATTATCAACGTCTGGCCTTCAGGCACAAGATCCTCTAACATCTGCTTAGGAGTAATCATCATATTCTGCTGCTGAAACATTGCCGTTGGCAACAGCTCCACTTTCAGCCTGAGTGAATTCTTTGGAGTCATTCAGGTTGAAAGCAACGAACTCAGACATCAAATCTGGAAGACAAAGCAGTGACTGATACAACACCTGAATATCTTGAATTTGATTTGGATGACAAACCGAAGGCAGCCAAAGAAGGAACGCAACCTCAAGAGACAGTGAAGTCGACAGGGCAACCACAGAGTCAGGATAGTCCGGTAGTAGACGTGGCCGAGGAGGATTGTCAGTACGGGAAACTTGACCGTAGTCCCAACAAATCAGGACACCTGAAAAGCCATCCTCATGATCCTCCAGGAGACGACGAGTATGGACACCTAGAACCTGTAAACAGTGATACAGGAGATGCTCCAGGGTGCCCGACAGCAGAGACGTATCAGACCCTGGACAGGAGTCCAATGATGAAGCCTGTTGACGAGAACTTGAAGGTGGAGAGCGGTGCAGAATATGGACAGCTTGATGTGCCTGAAGCTGAACAGCACGCAGCGCCATATAGTGACGCCCCTCTCCCCGAGACAGTAGATCATACGCGAAAGAGAACGCCGGATGATATGCCCCCGAGTCAGTGGCGTAATGAGCAAAAACGTTTGGGGGTGCTGACAAAAAAAAATCCGCAGCACCCTACTCTAACATGCAGGCCCCGCTGAACGTTTCGTAAAGTGGGGTCTAGGGGCAAAGCCCCGGCGGGGGTCAAGGAGTGGAGCCCCCAAAGCTCAAGGGATATGGGCATCAGTGGCGGATCCAGGAATTTCTTACGGGGGGGGGGCACAAAATGGCATGGCGTTAAATATTATGTAAAACGATGAAGCGACAGAACGGGGCTTTAGCGGCGAGGGAGCGCAGCGACCAAGCGGGGGTGGGTCTGGGAGGGGGTTCAGGCCCCCTCCTAGCGTAAGAAGCATTTGCAATTTCAGAACCAAATTAGACGCATTTTCAGTCACTTCCTGGAGTAATATGACGTAAAATTGCTTTCTCCTACCCCTTCCAAGAGTAGGGATCTTTTGCAATATGAGAACCACATTTGGCGCATTAATGTCCACCTGCACTTCCTGGAAAAAAGTTAGAGAAAAGTGATCTGTCACGTCTTGAGACGTTGTATATGCTTTGATGCCGCACAATGCACAAAGTCGGTGGTCTGGTACTTCATCAGTATAGTACTTGCAAAAATGTTCTCGAGTGTATAAACTGTGTCGTTATCAGGGGCGTCGCTAGATCATTGTCATCGGGGGAGTGGGGAGAGTGTAGAGGCCACCGATAACCGACAAAACGAGCTCCCAATTACCGACAAATATATTAATGCTAATGTCCAAATGTCTACAAATTTAACCCTTTACACCCGGGGCCAGGAACTAAGTTAATTTCGGTCTCCATCCTCCCGCGCGAAGCGCGGAATCTTTGACCCTTCATTAAATTATTAGAGAAAGAAGATGACCTGTTGTACCGTTCTCGACTCTGAATTCTTGTTTGGATCCAGTTCCCCCCACCCCCTCCCACAAGAAGCGCGGCAGTTTTGACGTTTCAATAAATTATTACTCTTAATCCTTGTCTGAAATCATTTTCGCCCATCCCGCGCGAAGCGCGGAAGCTTTGACGTTTCAATAAATCATTACTCTCAATAATCCTTGTCTGAATTCGTTTTCACCCATCCCGCGCAAAGCGCGGAAGCTTTCACGTTTCATTAAATTATTAGAGAAAGAAGACGATTCGTTGTATCGTGTTCTTGTCTGAATTCAGTTTTCCCCCCCCCCCTCCCGCGCGCAGCGCGGAAGCTTTGACACTTCATTAAATTATTAAAGAAGGAAGACGATTCGTTGTACCGTTCTCGACTCTTAATCCTAGTCTGAATTCAGTTGCTCCCTCCCCCCCCCCCCCCGAAGCACGGAAGCTTTGCCGTTTCATTAAATTATTAGAGAAAAAAGACGATTCGTTGTACCGTTCACTACTCTTAATCTTGTCTGGATTCAATTTCCCCACTGGGCCCTATTAACGGTACATAATGTAGTGTTACATGATGTCAGTATGGAACGCCCGGCAGTGGTTATCACAGTTGCTTCTGTAAAGGATTTTTTTTTTACTAGTGTTACTGTTAGTGGCCACGGCCCCTTAGTGACTATAAAAAAACATATGCTTTTCCTGGCCATTTGGGAATGTGTCAGTTTGCAACAGAAATGGAGAAACACGCATTTTGTTGAAAATCATGTGATATCACCAACATTTATACATGACTTGTAGATCTATATGGAATTGAAAATAAGTCATGGTTCAATTTTATTTGGGGGGGGGGCTGGCGCCCCCCTAGCTCCCCCACCAGTACGCCAGTGCCCCGAGTAGTGAGGAAGTGTATGGGACTATTTAAGATAAAATTGAGTTCTACTCATAATGATTACATTGTGAAAGATATCTGCAAGCAATTAGGAAAAGTTGATATTTACGTATTACATAAGAATATATATTATGTTAGGTTTTGTAATTCTCATGATAATAAATTAACGCGCACTTATGCTGAAAGTCACTTGCAGTGCACACTAAAGTGTGAGTTTATGGGACTACACACATGTGACATGGAAGTTTGGTCAAAAATGTTCATATTTCCCCCCTCATATCCCCTCATGTTTCATATATGAGGGTATTTGATGAGCAACCCCTCAAAGGGGGCATTTCTACTATGATATTCTTCCAAACAAACATTGAAGAACAGCAGGCGCGGATCCAGGGGGGGGGGGCCGAGCGGGCCTTGGCCCCCCCCCCCCCGTAAAAAAAAAAAAAAAAAAAAAAGAGAGAAGAAAGGAAAAGAAGGGAAAGGGAAAGAGGAGAGAAAGGAAAAGAAAGAAGAGGAAGAAGAAAAGAAAAGGGAGAAGAAGGAGATCGGGGGGGGGGGAGGGGGGGGGCAAAAGGGCCTTGCCTCCCAGGCTGTTGACCCCCACCCCCCAAAAAAAAAAAAAAAAAAAAAGAGAGAATGAAGGAAAGGGAAAAAAAAAAGGAAAAGAGGAGATACTGGCGTACTGATGGGGGGGGGGGGAAATCAAATTCAAACATGGTTTATTTCTAATTCTACAACGGTGGATTACAAATAATGCTGAAATGACATAATTTCCGAGATTTTTCCTCACTTTTTAGTAAATTATACGTACTTTGTACGATTTGATTTTCACAAGGAATTCGGATGATGTTTGCAACGTGAACTCGCTATCTTCCATGCCTTCCGACCATTGTGCACTTGTCACCACTGTCAATATCGCAAGGCCGAAGAATCCCAAGAAAGAGGTTTCCTTCAGGAAATATCGCAGCATTGACAAGGACTCTCTACGCAACTCTATTGACACAATGTTCCATTCACTTCCTGATCTATCTTGTCCATCTGCTTCCGCGGAGCATTACAACTCATCTTTGCGGACGTTGATTGATGAGCACGCTCCAATCCAGGTCAAGACTGTATCAATCAGACCTGATGCGCCATGGTTTACCGATGATATCCAGGAAGCCAAGAGGCGAAGGCGTCGTGCGGAACGTCGTTCGATCAAGTCTGGACTTTTTGTTGATAGAGAGCTGTACCGCCGTGAATGCGAGTCATATTATGAGTGCATCTTCAATGCGAAGTCAGCGTATCTCAAAGATCTCATCAAGAATGCTGACACTAAAGAACTGTTTCGTCTTGTGAAGACACTCTCAACGCCCACTCAATCTTCACCTCTTCCAGATCATTCTTCTGATAGTGAACTCGCCAACAGATTTGCTACATTCTTCAGGGAAAAAGTCGCCAAAGTTGTATCCTCTTTCCCTAATGTAGTACCAGCACCAGCTTCAAGATCTTTTGCTCCAGGCCCTCGTCATGAACTCTCTGATTTCTGCCTTGTATCCCTCTCACAAGTCAGGAAGCTCATCACTTCACTTCCTTCTAAACACTGTAAGCTAGATCCGATTCCTACCTGGCTTCTAAAGGAAGTCCTCGATGAACTCCTTCCTCACATAACCAAACTGTTCAATCTCTCGTTATCATCCGGAATAGTTCCAGAGTCTTTTAAGACTTCTCTGCTTCTTCCCCTCCTAAAGAAGCCGAGTCTCGACACGAATGGACTTAAGAACTACAGGCCCATCGCAAACCTGCCATTCCTTGGGAAGGTTTTGGAACGTATTGTGTCACTACAGCTGAAAGCCCACATTGACAATCTCGGTTTGTTTTCAATCCACCAATCTGCCTATCGGAATCATCATTCTACTGAGACTGCAACTGTCAAGGTCCTAAATGACCTACTTCTAGCTGTAGATAAGGGTAATGAAGCTGTCCTCATCTTGCTTGATTACACTGCCGCATTTGACACTATCAACCACGACCTGTTACTCCATCGCTTAGAGAACGACTTCTCCATCACCGGCACCGTACTTCAATGGATTCGCTCCTATCTCATGCACCGAACTCAGAAGGTGATCATCAATGACACCAACTCGGAATCATTTCCTCTCATCTGCGGCGTTCCTCAGGGTTCCGTGGTCGGCCCCCTCCTGTTTATTCTTTACACCAGCCCTCTCTCAAATGTTATTAACCTTCATCAGAATATTCAACACACTATGTATGCAGACGACACCCAGATTTATGTAACTCTTCACCCAAACAGCAGGACAGTAGCCGCGAACAAACTCACCAGTTGCCTCAATGAAATCAAAACCTGGTCTTTTCAAAACTGTCTCTGCCTTAATGATTCAAAATCTGAAATGATTCATATTACTTCTAAATTTCGGAACTCAGACCCCTTTCCTGATCTCGTTATGAGTGATGGCTCTCTCAGTTGTTGTGCTTCTGTGCGTGACCTTGGTTTAAATATTGACAGCAATCTTACTTTCAAACAACACATTAGTAATATTTGTAAGTCTGCTTCCTTTGGTATATATAAGATCAGTAGAATCAGGAGGCTACTTGACCGACCCACAACTTCAAAATTAGTCCATGCTTTTGTCTCGACCCATATCGATTACTGTAATTCTTCTCTTTCTGGCCTCCCTCAGTCACATCTAGTCCCACTTCAAAGGGTACAGAATAGCGCTGCTCGGCTTGTGACTCTCTCGCGTAAATCAGAGCACATAACTCCAATATTGAACTCACTACATTGGCTTAAAATTCACCACCGCATATGCTTCAAAATTCTTCTCCTGTGCTACAAAGCTATCAATGGCTTAGCCCCCTCTTACCTTTCCGATCTCATATCCTTACGTTCCCGTACGTCGTCACGAACACTTCGTTCATCTTCCACATTACTGTTAACACCTGGACCCCGCACTAACACCCGGTATGGTGACCGCGCCTTTTCAGTTATTGCCCCCGCTCTCTGGAACAAACTGCCCGCCTTTATTCACTGCGCCCCCTCTGTATCTCAATTCAAATCTCTACTCAAAACCTATCTTTTCAAATTGTAAATTGCAGTTGTGCGTCGGTCAATGGAGGTGCGCACCATATTTGTCTTTATTTAGTTGATTGCCACTGTTTTTCTTACCTTATCTATGTTACTTTTGTATTTTTGCTTTTTCTTCTAATTTAATTCTACGGGTTATAGTCTTCTCTTAATCAGAACACTGTGCGCTTAGAAACATCAGTATTAAGCGCCTAATAAATGTTATGTATTATTATTATTATTATTTGTTGGAAAATGACAAATTCCTAAATTTACAGCCAGGCAAGAAATATGATTCTTGAGATTCCTACATGTCAGGGCCCGAGGTACGGCGGAGATCAGGAGCCCCGAGCTCCCCCCCCCCTCACTTTTTTGAAAAAGTATATTAAAGAGAAATAATATTAAATGAGAGCAAGAAAGAAAGAATAGTTAACTGCCAGTGTTCAAAAATAATGAGGCATCAAAATATGCTCATCTGACCGTGATTAATGCCTAAAACCCCTAAACTTCCGGGGGCTCTGCCCCCTGGATTCCACCTAGGGCCCAACGTAGGGCCCTTAGATGCTCATCTGACGGTAATTTAATGCCTCAAACCCCTGATTTTTGGCGGCTCCGCCCCCTGGACCCCACGCAAATAGTGACCTGCCAGTGTCACAAAATAATAAGGTATACCAAAAAATGCTCATCTGACCTTAATTAAACGCCTAAAACCCCTGAGCTTCCGGTGCCGGCTCCGCCGCCTCGACCCCACCAGGGGCCCTAAGACGGGCCCCTGAATGCTTATCTGACCGTAATTTATTGCCTTAAACCCCTGCGCTTGCAGGGTTAGACAAGGTATCAAAATGTGTTTATCTGACCACAGGCGCGTAGCCAGGGGGGGGGGGGGGGGGGCGGTCCCCCCAAATCGGAAGAGAACATCTTTAAAATTCAGACAAGGATTAAGAGTATAGAGAACGGTACAACGCATCGGCTTCTTTCTCTAATAATTTAATGAAACGTCAAAGCGTCGCGCAGGAGGGGAGGGGGGAGGGGAATGAATTCAGACAAGGATTAAGAATCGAGAACGGTACAACGAATCGTCTTCTTTCTCTCATAATCTTATGAAAATTAAAAGCTTCCGCGCTTCGCGCGAAAGGGGGGAACCTGAATCCAGACGATGATTAAGAGTCGAAAACTGTACAACGAATCGTCTTCTTTCTTTAATAGTTTCATGAAACGCCAAAGCTTCCGCAGGAAGGGGAAGGGGGGAGACTGAATTTAGACAAGGATTAAGAGTCAAGAACGGTACCACGAATCGTCTTGTTTCTCTAATGATTTAATGAAATTTAAAAGCTTCCGCGCTTTGCGCGGGTGGGGGGGGGGGGAACCTAAATTCAGACGAGGATTAAGAGGCGAGAACGGTAATACGAATCTTTAATGGCTTAATGAAACGTAAAAGCTTCCGCGCTTCGCGCGGGATGGAGGGGGAACTAAATTCCGATGAGGATTATTTTCGAGAACGGTACAACGAATCGTCTTCTTTCTCTAATGATTTAATGAAAATTAAAAGCTTCCGCGCTTCGCGCGAGAGAGGGGAACCTGAATCAAGACGAGGATTAAGAGTCGAGAACTGTACAACGAATCGTCTTCTTTCTTTAATAGTTTAATGAAACGTCAAAGCTTCGGTGCTTTGCGCAGGAGGGGGAGGGGGGAGACTGAATTTAGGAAAGGATTAAGAGTCGAGAACGGAACAACGAATCGTCTTCTTTCTCTAATGATTTAATGAATCGTAAAAGCTTCCACGCTTCGCGTGGAAGGGGGAAAACTGAATCCAGACGAGGATTAAGAGTCGAGAACTGTACAACGCATCGTCTTCTTTCTCTAATGATTTAATGAAACGTAAAAGCTTCCGCGCTTCGCGCGGGAGGAGGGGGGGGGGGGAATCGAAATTCAGACGAGGATTATTTTCGAAAACGGTACAACGAATCGTCTTCTTTATCTAATAGTTTAATAAATCGTAAAAATTTTCCGTGCTTTGCGCGGGAGGGGAAAAATTAAATTCAGACGAGAATTATTTTCGAGAATGGTACAACGAATCGTCTTCTTTCTCTAATTTAATGAAACGTCAAAGCTTCCGCGTTTCGCGGAGGAGGGAGGGGGGAAATCGCCCCTCCCTGCACCGACCCCCCCCCCCCCGCATTACGTCACTGTTGGTCACCATTACGTACCAATATTTGGCTCGCATAATTTCAAATTTGGGCCCCCCCCCCCTAAGAAATCCTGGATCCGCGCCTGGAAGAACAAGAAAGTTGAGATACATTTGTTCACGTACCTTTAACAGAACTCAACCTTTTCATCAAACAATATCTATTCCTATTCCTGCATCATTCAATACACATTTCTTGTAAACGTTCTTGTACTTCACAAGTCTTTTACGAGGCAAAGGTTGTCGGAAGTACTCCGAAAATAGAAAGGGAATGAAAAATGGTTTCTGTACATTCGTGTATTGTATATGTTCGTTGATTTATTTCCTTGTTGAAATGTAGGCCTATTTCTCAAGTTTGTGTTTAGCATTGTAAATTTTGTTTATGTAGTACTGATAAAGAGTAATCCCTTATACATCCCTTCGAAGTGCCCTGTTTATTCTTTAATTTCCTGTCATTTCCACTGTGAGTGATTTTTATCATGTTCAGCTAATATATACACTGTCGCTCATTTAGTTGGAATATTTTTGTTTTACCCCAATAATTGTTTATGGAATTATTTATGGAATTATTTTAAAAATAATTAACAAATAATAGATCTAGATAATAGTATACATTCTCAGATTTTATTGAATAATAATTTGACAATGTGTGTTTTGCGTGACTGCTTAAGCATGTGTATGCTACTATGCTTATCAATTAGGGGACCTACGCCCAAAAGGGCACTAATATATATGTTACGAGTGGTTTCCTCTACCCGTTGTCCCCAGGTCCTTTGTTCCACAACAACAGAATACACAACACAAAGTGGTTAGATTTCAAAGGCTGATCTTCATATTTGAGCTTCGTTCTTCAACTTCCAAACTAGACCGACTCGTCCTCAGGACGGTCGTACAATGTATCTAGATTCGGTCGATACACCCATCACACTCCCCCTCATAAATTAGCACTTATACCAGTAAGAGAAGTGCTATAAAAACATTTCTTTTTCAATGTTGTTTCAGCAACTGCTGTAAGAATACAAAAACCTGAAAGTATTTATAAGTATGAGGTCTTTGTAGATTTAGAAATCTGATAAACAAGTCAGCTTGTAAAACTATACAGTACCAGCATGCAAATGGTATCACAGTGTTGTCTAGTGGTTTCTGTTCATACAGTAAAATTGAGTATGAACAGCTATAAGTAAAAACATTAACCATTCTTCTAGCATCCTGCTCTATCATTTTTATCAATCACTTTTGCATATATCAGAAGTCATTTGTACTAAACATAAAACAAATACAATTCAAATCGCAGAGAAGTTCACCTTAAATGACCTATCAATATCAATATGTCTTCATGCTTCTTTGCAACTTTGAATCTAAACATATTTCTTTGCATAAAAATAATAATTAGCACACTTCAGCAACATTAAACCTGTCTGAAAGATAATATAATATAGCCTTCACGTCAGTTGTAAAAACATGTTACTATTAATCTGAAGTTTTGCATTGTAGTGTAAAACCATATCATCTGTGTTGGTTGAGTATTGAATATCTTCAAGAATATTTTTGATTACTTTTAATATATAACCACAAATATGGTAAAACACCAAAATCCTTTTTTGTTTCAAAATTCTTTCTTTCAATATTTATCCTGCCTTGGATAAAACATATCAATCAATTTACTGTTTCTGTTTTCATATATATGCATGCACAGACAAAATGATAACGTACTAGTCTTTCTAGTTCCTTGTGTTTGTACCAAAAGGGTTTTAACACAATAATATTATCATGCATGTTCAAATTCGTCAACGAATACGATAAGCATATCACATACATATATACACTGGTTTACAGACATCTGGAAAGCAAACATAAGAAAAATACATTTTTCTTTGAGTCCAATAAACAGTTTCAATGAGTCCAATCAGTCTATGTTCACAATGCTTTGTGATTATTAAAGAAACCATCAAAGTTAAAAGTTCTGGTTTCCTTTCTCACATAGAATTCCAGTGAATTCACCAAAGTTCAACTGTTCAAGAATGATGCTTCACTGTAAGTGTTCAACTGTTCAAGAAATATGGTTCACACAAAGGTTGTTTACTCTTCCATGTGAATATATCAACTACTTGCTCACTTCGGTCCAAATATCACACACAAGATAAAGCGTTCGCAATAACATTGTCCTTTCCTGGCACATGTAGAATGTCCAAGTTGTATTCTTGGAGCAGCAAACTCCATCGCTTTAGTCTTTGGTTCTTGTTTTTCATTCTGTTGAGGAATGTCAGGGGATTATGATCAGTTAATACCCTCACTGGATGTTGAGATCCACTGACATACACGTCGAAATGTTCAAGTGCAAGTATCAAAGTCAATGTTTATTTTTCCACAGTTTCTTTGAGAAGAATGATATGGGTCTGTCGATACCTTCAGCGTCTGCTTGAGTAAGAACTGCACCAGCACCCACATCGCTCGCGTCCACCATCATGCTGAACGGCTGGTTGAAATCCGGAGCCATCAGTACCGGATTGGTAGATAAGAGGGCTTTTGCCTGGTTGAAAGCACTCTTGCAGTCGATTTCCTTTTCAAGATTTTTCAGTTTTGTTGGGTTTGCACGATATGGTGCCTGTTTGATTGGGGTTGGATCACCCACATCAACATCATGCTCAACAGCATCAGAACGAGAGGGAACATCAGCAAATAACTGTGGATATTCACTTAACAGCTCTTTTACATCGCTCCTCTCCTTCACAGATAAGTGTGTTAGTTTGTTATCGATGTGTGCTAGAACCTCTGAATTTTTCAATCTCACACATGGGTTCTCTCTCTCAATCTTGCACACTTCTTTCTCAACTTCACACTTTGAGCCACATTCAACAGCACTTAACACTGGTTGTGCTTTCTTCTCGTCATCTCTTCGGATATATGTCGTCGCAGCGCACATTATCGTCAATAAGTATTCATTACCTGCCTTTGTCTTTGGCAGAGGACCTACACCATCTACTATGATCCTAGAAAATGGCTCATCGAACGCCGGTATCGGCTTCAATGGTGCTGCCGGTATTTTCTGATTCGGTTTACCTACAACTTGACATGCGTGGCAACTTCTGCAAAAATTTGCAACATCTTTTTGCACACCTGGCCAAAAGAAATGAGAAAGAATTTTCTCCTGGGTTTTATGAACCCCTAAGTGACCTGCAAGTGGAGCTTCATGAGCAAGGCTAATTATGTCCTGCCTGTATGTACATGTAGAAGGGACTACAATTTGGTGGACTTCTTTCCACACCTCATCTGCAGGGACATCTGCTGGCCTCCACTTTCTCATTAGCACACCTGCTTTCTTGTAATGACAAACAGGCACAGTCAATGCCTCCTCCTCAGAAAAAGCTCTCTCATTCAAAGAACTCAGATGAGGATCTGTCTGTTGCTCCTTTAGCAACTCACTCTTGTTCACAGATAGTGGTTCAGATTTTTCACTATTTCCTACACTATGATCCTTTCTTGCACTCTCATCCACATTGGAATCAGACTCATCTTCAACCAAACGACAAAAGAAAGAATCTCCTAAGTCAACATCTATCTCATTAGACTTCGTCTCTGACTCAACTTTCGTAGCCATTGAACGAGTTACAGCACATGCTGGGAACACTACGGGAAATTCTGCAACCAACTTATCTGTCTCAGAACTGTCACAAGGACTCGAACTTACTACTGGACATGACACGACTCTATCACCAGCGAGATCATTACCTAATATGATGGATACCCCTTCCACAGGAAGTGATGGTCTAACTGCCATCTTCACCATACCAGAAACAAGGTCTGACTTCAAGTCTACCACATGAAGGGGTGCCTCCACAAAGCCGTCTCCAATGCCTTTGAGCAAAACACTAGCACCAACAGAAGAACTACCACAAAAGGGCAACGCACTTTCCAAAATCAAGGACTGAGAAGCACCAGTATCCCGCAACACTTTCACTTTTCTTGCTACATCACTCTCTGGTATAGACACATATCCTACAGACACAAACGGTTCATACTCTTTCCGAATTTTTTCCATGTTTACTGGTACAATTCTACTTCGTGAGCTTGACACGGTTTGCACAAATGCATTAGGATGTGCACTAGATTCCTGTTTCTTAGCCTGAAGTGAAGGACACTTTGACTTTATGTGCCCATACTGTTTGCAAGCATAGCACATTCTTTCCTCTGTTACCTGTCCTTGCTGGGACTGCGGTTTTATTTCATCCTTTTCTTGTGATGAACTAGTTTTCTGGCTTTTGCTCCAGTTTCCATTTTTCTTAGGTTCTACATTCACTTTGTTTGAGATTTTGTGCGTGAGCACGTAATCATCCGCGATTCTTGCTGCTTCATCCAGCGAATCGACGCGCTGCTCCTCGAGATGTATACGAACATCCAGTCGCACGCTGCGCTTGAATTCCTCAAGTAGAAGAATTTCACGCAATTTATCATAATCATGATCTACATGGAGAGATGAGCTCCATCTGTCAAACAATTGCTCTTTTTGTTTTGAAAACTCCATATGAGTTTGCGATTCTTCCCTTCGTGCTTTGCGAAATCGCTGCCTGTACGCTTCGGGTACAAGTTCGTAAGCTTTTAGCACGCTCGATTTTACTTTATCGTAATCCGACACGTCAGCCATCGACATTGCTAAGTAGGCATCCCTAGCCTTACCGCTAAACTTACTCTGAATCAGGTGAGCCCACATTTCCCTAGGCCACCCCATGCTTTGAGCTAATTTCTCAAAGTGTGGAAAGTACTTTTCCACCCCTTCCTCTTCGAATGGAGGGACCATTCTGACATGCTTCGCAACGTCAAAATGCCTATCAGCATTTCTGCTCTCTTTTCTATTTACGGCAACAAGTTTCTCCCTCTCCAACTCTACTCTTGCCCTCTCTAATTCCAGCTCCTTAATCCTCACTTCATCAGAAACTGAAGACCTAGCCTGAGAATTCAATTCAGGAGACCGAGACCTAGACCCTGGAGGAGTCACACTGATACCGTCCGCCGCCTCTGAAGACAAAACCTCTTCAGCAACCAGAAATTCAACAATCCTGTTCAAAATGTCCGACTTCAGCATATAGCGTTTGATGCCCACAACCTCATAATGAGTTGCTACATCTAACAATTCAACTTTAGTCAATGAGCTTAATCGCTCCGCAGACGGATCCCTAACAAACTCTCCCAACGAGAACTCGCTAGCCATCATGCAAAAAACCTAGCCTCCTAAAACCTAGAAAGAGCTAGAGCCTGGCTGTTATAATCCCCAGCCAACCTTAAAACACCTAGATTCTACAATATCCGAGAAATCTAGACAACCTGACTGTTATAACCCTCAGTCAAACCCTGCAAATCCATGCAGAAACATGAGAAGACAACAATGTTTTTCTCACAACACATTCACACCACGAATGCCTGAACCTGAAACGGCTACCCCAGCGGTGCCCGACGATATCATCTTAACGAACCGACATCGACAACACACACACAGTACACACCGAACAGTCCGCTCATAAGTAACGTGTATGAAACTCGTCGCACGCAATGTAATGCAACATGCCAGCGCTAGTAATATGATCACAAAAATCACCTGAAAATCATACTTTTCACTTTATATACCTGGCCGAGCCCCCATTTGTTACGAGTGGTTTCCTCTACCCGTTGTCCCCAGGTCCTTTGTTCCACAACAACAGAATACACAACACAAAGTGGTTAGATTTCAAAGGCTGATCTTCATATTTGAGCTTCGTTCTTCAACTCCAAAACTAGACCGACTCGTCCTCAGGACGGTCGTACAATGTATCTAGATTCGGTCGATACACCCATCACAATATAGCACATCGACACGGTTTTGATCCTGGGGTCTCACAGTTACGAGCCCATTGCTTTGTCACTGAACCATGACTGTACGCAGCGGGGGCTAGGGTAGGGGGCAGTTTCCATAAAATAAAAAAAAACAGAAAATGCAATAAATTTTCATATATATCCCCCCCAATATTTCAAGTGGGGGGATGGCCTGTACAATCACCCCCCCCCCAATAATTCACCATCAAAAACAAAAAAAATAATAGAAAAATCAATGATGAGAGCCCGATGAGAGTAGTTAATGGTTATTACATGTACTTGCAAAATAACCATCAATATACACATTTTGCTATCTCATTTTCATAATACATACGTAAATGAGACAACAGTATATGAGACAAGAATAAATTGAATTCTCGCTCATATGGCTTCATCAGGAATTGATGAATTTATTCAATTTTTCAATCAACAGCATCATAGAAATGCAGTGCGCCAAATGCAAAGCCGCAGCGTTAAAAAGCAACGAGCTAAATGTTAAGCGCGAAGCGTAAAAGTGCTAAAATAAGTAGAGAGTGGGAGAGAGAGAGATAATGAGAGACAGAGAGGATACAGGAGGGGGCGGTGCCGGGAAGGGAGGGGGAGGGGAACCTAAATTCAGACGAGGATTAAGAGTCGAGAACTCGACAACGAATCGTCTTCTTTATCTAATAGTTTAATAAATCGTAAAAATTTTCCGTGCTTTGCGCGGGAGGGGAAAAATTAAATTCAGACGAGAATTATTTTCGAGAATGGTACAACGAATCGTCTTCTTTCTCTAATTTAATGAAACGTCAAAGCTTCCGCGTTTCGCGGAGGAGGGAGGGGGGAAATCGCCCCTCCCTGCACCGACCCCCCCCCCCCCGCATTACGTCACTGTTGGTCACCATTACGTACCAATATTTGGCTCGCATAATTTCAAATTTGGGCCCCCCCCCCCTAAGAAATCCTGGATCCGCGCCTGGAAGAACAAGAAAGTTGAGATACATTTGTTCACGTACCTTTAACAGAACTCAACCTTTTCATCAAACAATATCTATTCCTATTCCTGCATCATTCAATACACATTTCTTGTAAACGTTCTTGTACTTCACAAGTCTTTTACGAGGCAAAGGTTGTCGGAAGTACTCCGAAAATAGAAAGGGAATGAAAAATGGTTTCTGTACATTCGTGTATTGTATATGTTCGTTGATTTATTTCCTTGTTGAAATGTAGGCCTATTTCTCAAGTTTGTGTTTAGCATTGTAAATTTTGTTTATGTAGTACTGATAAAGAGTAATCCCTTATACATCCCTTCGAAGTGCCCTGTTTATTCTTTAATTTCCTGTCATTTCCACTGTGAGTGATTTTTATCATGTTCAGCTAATATATACACTGTCGCTCATTTAGTTGGAATATTTTTGTTTTACCCCAATAATTGTTTATGGAATTATTTATGGAATTATTTTAAAAATAATTAACAAATAATAGATCTAGATAATAGTATACATTCTCAGATTTTATTGAATAATAATTTGACAATGTGTGTTTTGCGTGACTGCTTAAGCATGTGTATGCTACTATGCTTATCAATTAGGGGACCTACGCCCAAAAGGGCACTAATATATATGTTACGAGTGGTTTCCTCTACCCGTTGTCCCCAGGTCCTTTGTTCCACAACAACAGAATACACAACACAAAGTGGTTAGATTTCAAAGGCTGATCTTCATATTTGAGCTTCGTTCTTCAACTTCCAAACTAGACCGACTCGTCCTCAGGACGGTCGTACAATGTATCTAGATTCGGTCGATACACCCATCACACTCCCCCTCATAAATTAGCACTTATACCAGTAAGAGAAGTGCTATAAAAACATTTCTTTTTCAATGTTGTTTCAGCAACTGCTGTAAGAATACAAAAACCTGAAAGTATTTATAAGTATGAGGTCTTTGTAGATTTAGAAATCTGATAAACAAGTCAGCTTGTAAAACTATACAGTACCAGCATGCAAATGGTATCACAGTGTTGTCTAGTGGTTTCTGTTCATACAGTAAAATTGAGTATGAACAGCTATAAGTAAAAACATTAACCATTCTTCTAGCATCCTGCTCTATCATTTTTATCAATCACTTTTGCATATATCAGAAGTCATTTGTACTAAACATAAAACAAATACAATTCAAATCGCAGAGAAGTTCACCTTAAATGACCTATCAATATCAATATGTCTTCATGCTTCTTTGCAACTTTGAATCTAAACATATTTCTTTGCATAAAAATAATAATTAGCACACTTCAGCAACATTAAACCTGTCTGAAAGATAATATAATATAGCCTTCACGTCAGTTGTAAAAACATGTTACTATTAATCTGAAGTTTTGCATTGTAGTGTAAAACCATATCATCTGTGTTGGTTGAGTATTGAATATCTTCAAGAATATTTTTGATTACTTTTAATATATAACCACAAATATGGTAAAACACCAAAATCCTTTTTTGTTTCAAAATTCTTTCTTTCAATATTTATCCTGCCTTGGATAAAACATATCAATCAATTTACTGTTTCTGTTTTCATATATATGCATGCACAGACAAAATGATAACGTACTAGTCTTTCTAGTTCCTTGTGTTTGTACCAAAAGGGTTTTAACACAATAATATTATCATGCATGTTCAAATTCGTCAACGAATACGATAAGCATATCACATACATATATACACTGGTTTACAGACATCTGGAAAGCAAACATAAGAAAAATACATTTTTCTTTGAGTCCAATAAACAGTTTCAATGAGTCCAATCAGTCTATGTTCACAATGCTTTGTGATTATTAAAGAAACCATCAAAGTTAAAAGTTCTGGTTTCCTTTCTCACATAGAATTCCAGTGAATTCACCAAAGTTCAACTGTTCAAGAATGATGCTTCACTGTAAGTGTTCAACTGTTCAAGAAATATGGTTCACACAAAGGTTGTTTACTCTTCCATGTGAATATATCAACTACTTGCTCACTTCGGTCCAAATATCACACACAAGATAAAGCGTTCGCAATAACATTGTCCTTTCCTGGCACATGTAGAATGTCCAAGTTGTATTCTTGGAGCAGCAAACTCCATCGCTTTAGTCTTTGGTTCTTGTTTTTCATTCTGTTGAGGAATGTCAGGGGATTATGATCAGTTAATACCCTCACTGGATGTTGAGATCCACTGACATACACGTCGAAATGTTCAAGTGCAAGTATCAAAGTCAATGTTTATTTTTCCACAGTTTCTTTGAGAAGAATGATATGGGTCTGTCGATACCTTCAGCGTCTGCTTGAGTAAGAACTGCACCAGCACCCACATCGCTCGCGTCCACCATCATGCTGAACGGCTGGTTGAAATCCGGAGCCATCAGTACCGGATTGGTAGATAAGAGGGCTTTTGCCTGGTTGAAAGCACTCTTGCAGTCGATTTCCTTTTCAAGATTTTTCAGTTTTGTTGGGTTTGCACGATATGGTGCCTGTTTGATTGGGGTTGGATCACCCACATCAACATCATGCTCAACAGCATCAGAACGAGAGGGAACATCAGCAAATAACTGTGGATATTCACTTAACAGCTCTTTTACATCGCTCCTCTCCTTCACAGATAAGTGTGTTAGTTTGTTATCGATGTGTGCTAGAACCTCTGAATTTTTCAATCTCACACATGGGTTCTCTCTCTCAATCTTGCACACTTCTTTCTCAACTTCACACTTTGAGCCACATTCAACAGCACTTAACACTGGTTGTGCTTTCTTCTCGTCATCTCTTCGGATATATGTCGTCGCAGCGCACATTATCGTCAATAAGTATTCATTACCTGCCTTTGTCTTTGGCAGAGGACCTACACCATCTACTATGATCCTAGAAAATGGCTCATCGAACGCCGGTATCGGCTTCAATGGTGCTGCCGGTATTTTCTGATTCGGTTTACCTACAACTTGACATGCGTGGCAACTTCTGCAAAAATTTGCAACATCTTTTTGCACACCTGGCCAAAAGAAATGAGAAAGAATTTTCTCCTGGGTTTTATGAACCCCTAAGTGACCTGCAAGTGGAGCTTCATGAGCAAGGCTAATTATGTCCTGCCTGTATGTACATGTAGAAGGGACTACAATTTGGTGGACTTCTTTCCACACCTCATCTGCAGGGACATCTGCTGGCCTCCACTTTCTCATTAGCACACCTGCTTTCTTGTAATGACAAACAGGCACAGTCAATGCCTCCTCCTCAGAAAAAGCTCTCTCATTCAAAGAACTCAGATGAGGATCTGTCTGTTGCTCCTTTAGCAACTCACTCTTGTTCACAGATAGTGGTTCAGATTTTTCACTATTTCCTACACTATGATCCTTTCTTGCACTCTCATCCACATTGGAATCAGACTCATCTTCAACCAAACGACAAAAGAAAGAATCTCCTAAGTCAACATCTATCTCATTAGACTTCGTCTCTGACTCAACTTTCGTAGCCATTGAACGAGTTACAGCACATGCTGGGAACACTACGGGAAATTCTGCAACCAACTTATCTGTCTCAGAACTGTCACAAGGACTCGAACTTACTACTGGACATGACACGACTCTATCACCAGCGAGATCATTACCTAATATGATGGATACCCCTTCCACAGGAAGTGATGGTCTAACTGCCATCTTCACCATACCAGAAACAAGGTCTGACTTCAAGTCTACCACATGAAGGGGTGCCTCCACAAAGCCGTCTCCAATGCCTTTGAGCAAAACACTAGCACCAACAGAAGAACTACCACAAAAGGGCAACGCACTTTCCAAAATCAAGGACTGAGAAGCACCAGTATCCCGCAACACTTTCACTTTTCTTGCTACATCACTCTCTGGTATAGACACATATCCTACAGACACAAACGGTTCATACTCTTTCCGAATTTTTTCCATGTTTACTGGTACAATTCTACTTCGTGAGCTTGACACGGTTTGCACAAATGCATTAGGATGTGCACTAGATTCCTGTTTCTTAGCCTGAAGTGAAGGACACTTTGACTTTATGTGCCCATACTGTTTGCAAGCATAGCACATTCTTTCCTCTGTTACCTGTCCTTGCTGGGACTGCGGTTTTATTTCATCCTTTTCTTGTGATGAACTAGTTTTCTGGCTTTTGCTCCAGTTTCCATTTTTCTTAGGTTCTACATTCACTTTGTTTGAGATTTTGTGCGTGAGCACGTAATCATCCGCGATTCTTGCTGCTTCATCCAGCGAATCGACGCGCTGCTCCTCGAGATGTATACGAACATCCAGTCGCACGCTGCGCTTGAATTCCTCAAGTAGAAGAATTTCACGCAATTTATCATAATCATGATCTACATGGAGAGATGAGCTCCATCTGTCAAACAATTGCTCTTTTTGTTTTGAAAACTCCATATGAGTTTGCGATTCTTCCCTTCGTGCTTTGCGAAATCGCTGCCTGTACGCTTCGGGTACAAGTTCGTAAGCTTTTAGCACGCTCGATTTTACTTTATCGTAATCCGACACGTCAGCCATCGACATTGCTAAGTAGGCATCCCTAGCCTTACCGCTAAACTTACTCTGAATCAGGTGAGCCCACATTTCCCTAGGCCACCCCATGCTTTGAGCTAATTTCTCAAAGTGTGGAAAGTACTTTTCCACCCCTTCCTCTTCGAATGGAGGGACCATTCTGACATGCTTCGCAACGTCAAAATGCCTATCAGCATTTCTGCTCTCTTTTCTATTTACGGCAACAAGTTTCTCCCTCTCCAACTCTACTCTTGCCCTCTCTAATTCCAGCTCCTTAATCCTCACTTCATCAGAAACTGAAGACCTAGCCTGAGAATTCAATTCAGGAGACCGAGACCTAGACCCTGGAGGAGTCACACTGATACCGTCCGCCGCCTCTGAAGACAAAACCTCTTCAGCAACCAGAAATTCAACAATCCTGTTCAAAATGTCCGACTTCAGCATATAGCGTTTGATGCCCACAACCTCATAATGAGTTGCTACATCTAACAATTCAACTTTAGTCAATGAGCTTAATCGCTCCGCAGACGGATCCCTAACAAACTCTCCCAACGAGAACTCGCTAGCCATCATGCAAAAAACCTAGCCTCCTAAAACCTAGAAAGAGCTAGAGCCTGGCTGTTATAATCCCCAGCCAACCTTAAAACACCTAGATTCTACAATATCCGAGAAATCTAGACAACCTGACTGTTATAACCCTCAGTCAAACCCTGCAAATCCATGCAGAAACATGAGAAGACAACAATGTTTTTCTCACAACACATTCACACCACGAATGCCTGAACCTGAAACGGCTACCCCAGCGGTGCCCGACGATATCATCTTAACGAACCGACATCGACAACACACACACAGTACACACCGAACAGTCCGCTCATAAGTAACGTGTATGAAACTCGTCGCACGCAATGTAATGCAACATGCCAGCGCTAGTAATATGATCACAAAAATCACCTGAAAATCATACTTTTCACTTTATATACCTGGCCGAGCCCCCATTTGTTACGAGTGGTTTCCTCTACCCGTTGTCCCCAGGTCCTTTGTTCCACAACAACAGAATACACAACACAAAGTGGTTAGATTTCAAAGGCTGATCTTCATATTTGAGCTTCGTTCTTCAACTCCAAAACTAGACCGACTCGTCCTCAGGACGGTCGTACAATGTATCTAGATTCGGTCGATACACCCATCACAATATAGCACATCGACACGGTTTTGATCCTGGGGTCTCACAGTTACGAGCCCATTGCTTTGTCACTGAACCATGACTGTACGCAGCGGGGGCTAGGGTAGGGGGCAGTTTCCATAAAATAAAAAAAAACAGAAAATGCAATAAATTTTCATATATATCCCCCCCAATATTTCAAGTGGGGGGATGGCCTGTACAATCACCCCCCCCCCAATAATTCACCATCAAAAACAAAAAAAATAATAGAAAAATCAATGATGAGAGCCCGATGAGAGTAGTTAATGGTTATTACATGTACTTGCAAAATAACCATCAATATACACATTTTGCTATCTCATTTTCATAATACATACGTAAATGAGACAACAGTATATGAGACAAGAATAAATTGAATTCTCGCTCATATGGCTTCATCAGGAATTGATGAATTTATTCAATTTTTCAATCAACAGCATCATAGAAATGCAGTGCGCCAAATGCAAAGCCGCAGCGTTAAAAAGCAACGAGCTAAATGTTAAGCGCGAAGCGTAAAAGTGCTAAAATAAGTAGAGAGTGGGAGAGAGAGAGATAATGAGAGACAGAGAGGATACAGGAGGGGGCGGTGCCGGGAAGGGAGGGGGAGGGGAACCTAAATTCAGACGAGGATTAAGAGTCGAGAACTCGACAACGAATCGTCTTCTTTATCTAATAGTTTAATAAATCGTAAAAATTTTCCGTGCTTTGCGCGGGAGGGGAAAAATTAAATTCAGACGAGAATTATTTTCGAGAATGGTACAACGAATCGTCTTCTTTCTCTAATTTAATGAAACGTCAAAGCTTCCGCGTTTCGCGGAGGAGGGAGGGGGGAAATCGCCCCTCCCTGCACCGACCCCCCCCCCCCGCATTACGTCACTGTTGGTCACCATTACGTACCAATATTTGGCTCGCATAATTTCAAATTTGGGCCCCCCCCCCCTAAGAAATCCTGGATCCGCGCCTGGAAGAACAAGAAAGTTGAGATACATTTGTTCACGTACCTTTAACAGAACTCAACCTTTTCATCAAACAATATCTATTCCTATTCCTGCATCATTCAATACACATTTCTTGTAAACGTTCTTGTACTTCACAAGTCTTTTACGAGGCAAAGGTTGTCGGAAGTACTCCGAAAATAGAAAGGGAATGAAAAATGGTTTCTGTACATTCGTGTATTGTATATGTTCGTTGATTTATTTCCTTGTTGAAATGTAGGCCTATTTCTCAAGTTTGTGTTTAGCATTGTAAATTTTGTTTATGTAGTACTGATAAAGAGTAATCCCTTATACATCCCTTCGAAGTGCCCTGTTTATTCTTTAATTTCCTGTCATTTCCACTGTGAGTGATTTTTATCATGTTCAGCTAATATATACACTGTCGCTCATTTAGTTGGAATATTTTTGTTTTACCCCAATAATTGTTTATGGAATTATTTATGGAATTATTTTAAAAATAATTAACAAATAATAGATCTAGATAATAGTATACATTCTCAGATTTTATTGAATAATAATTTGACAATGTGTGTTTTGCGTGACTGCTTAAGCATGTGTATGCTACTATGCTTATCAATTAGGGGACCTACGCCCAAAAGGGCACTAATATATATGTTACGAGTGGTTTCCTCTACCCGTTGTCCCCAGGTCCTTTGTTCCACAACAACAGAATACACAACACAAAGTGGTTAGATTTCAAAGGCTGATCTTCATATTTGAGCTTCGTTCTTCAACTTCCAAACTAGACCGACTCGTCCTCAGGACGGTCGTACAATGTATCTAGATTCGGTCGATACACCCATCACACTCCCCCTCATAAATTAGCACTTATACCAGTAAGAGAAGTGCTATAAAAACATTTCTTTTTCAATGTTGTTTCAGCAACTGCTGTAAGAATACAAAAACCTGAAAGTATTTATAAGTATGAGGTCTTTGTAGATTTAGAAATCTGATAAACAAGTCAGCTTGTAAAACTATACAGTACCAGCATGCAAATGGTATCACAGTGTTGTCTAGTGGTTTCTGTTCATACAGTAAAATTGAGTATGAACAGCTATAAGTAAAAACATTAACCATTCTTCTAGCATCCTGCTCTATCATTTTTATCAATCACTTTTGCATATATCAGAAGTCATTTGTACTAAACATAAAACAAATACAATTCAAATCGCAGAGAAGTTCACCTTAAATGACCTATCAATATCAATATGTCTTCATGCTTCTTTGCAACTTTGAATCTAAACATATTTCTTTGCATAAAAATAATAATTAGCACACTTCAGCAACATTAAACCTGTCTGAAAGATAATATAATATAGCCTTCACGTCAGTTGTAAAAACATGTTACTATTAATCTGAAGTTTTGCATTGTAGTGTAAAACCATATCATCTGTGTTGGTTGAGTATTGAATATCTTCAAGAATATTTTTGATTACTTTTAATATATAACCACAAATATGGTAAAACACCAAAATCCTTTTTTGTTTCAAAATTCTTTCTTTCAATATTTATCCTGCCTTGGATAAAACATATCAATCAATTTACTGTTTCTGTTTTCATATATATGCATGCACAGACAAAATGATAACGTACTAGTCTTTCTAGTTCCTTGTGTTTGTACCAAAAGGGTTTTAACACAATAATATTATCATGCATGTTCAAATTCGTCAACGAATACGATAAGCATATCACATACATATATACACTGGTTTACAGACATCTGGAAAGCAAACATAAGAAAAATACATTTTTCTTTGAGTCCAATAAACAGTTTCAATGAGTCCAATCAGTCTATGTTCACAATGCTTTGTGATTATTAAAGAAACCATCAAAGTTAAAAGTTCTGGTTTCCTTTCTCACATAGAATTCCAGTGAATTCACCAAAGTTCAACTGTTCAAGAATGATGCTTCACTGTAAGTGTTCAACTGTTCAAGAAATATGGTTCACACAAAGGTTGTTTACTCTTCCATGTGAATATATCAACTACTTGCTCACTTCGGTCCAAATATCACACACAAGATAAAGCGTTCGCAATAACATTGTCCTTTCCTGGCACATGTAGAATGTCCAAGTTGTATTCTTGGAGCAGCAAACTCCATCGCTTTAGTCTTTGGTTCTTGTTTTTCATTCTGTTGAGGAATGTCAGGGGATTATGATCAGTTAATACCCTCACTGGATGTTGAGATCCACTGACATACACGTCGAAATGTTCAAGTGCAAGTATCAAAGTCAATGTTTATTTTTCCACAGTTTCTTTGAGAAGAATGATATGGGTCTGTCGATACCTTCAGCGTCTGCTTGAGTAAGAACTGCACCAGCACCCACATCGCTCGCGTCCACCATCATGCTGAACGGCTGGTTGAAATCCGGAGCCATCAGTACCGGATTGGTAGATAAGAGGGCTTTTGCCTGGTTGAAAGCACTCTTGCAGTCGATTTCCTTTTCAAGATTTTTCAGTTTTGTTGGGTTTGCACGATATGGTGCCTGTTTGATTGGGGTTGGATCACCCACATCAACATCATGCTCAACAGCATCAGAACGAGAGGGAACATCAGCAAATAACTGTGGATATTCACTTAACAGCTCTTTTACATCGCTCCTCTCCTTCACAGATAAGTGTGTTAGTTTGTTATCGATGTGTGCTAGAACCTCTGAATTTTTCAATCTCACACATGGGTTCTCTCTCTCAATCTTGCACACTTCTTTCTCAACTTCACACTTTGAGCCACATTCAACAGCACTTAACACTGGTTGTGCTTTCTTCTCGTCATCTCTTCGGATATATGTCGTCGCAGCGCACATTATCGTCAATAAGTATTCATTACCTGCCTTTGTCTTTGGCAGAGGACCTACACCATCTACTATGATCCTAGAAAATGGCTCATCGAACGCCGGTATCGGCTTCAATGGTGCTGCCGGTATTTTCTGATTCGGTTTACCTACAACTTGACATGCGTGGCAACTTCTGCAAAAATTTGCAACATCTTTTTGCACACCTGGCCAAAAGAAATGAGAAAGAATTTTCTCCTGGGTTTTATGAACCCCTAAGTGACCTGCAAGTGGAGCTTCATGAGCAAGGCTAATTATGTCCTGCCTGTATGTACATGTAGAAGGGACTACAATTTGGTGGACTTCTTTCCACACCTCATCTGCAGGGACATCTGCTGGCCTCCACTTTCTCATTAGCACACCTGCTTTCTTGTAATGACAAACAGGCACAGTCAATGCCTCCTCCTCAGAAAAAGCTCTCTCATTCAAAGAACTCAGATGAGGATCTGTCTGTTGCTCCTTTAGCAACTCACTCTTGTTCACAGATAGTGGTTCAGATTTTTCACTATTTCCTACACTATGATCCTTTCTTGCACTCTCATCCACATTGGAATCAGACTCATCTTCAACCAAACGACAAAAGAAAGAATCTCCTAAGTCAACATCTATCTCATTAGACTTCGTCTCTGACTCAACTTTCGTAGCCATTGAACGAGTTACAGCACATGCTGGGAACACTACGGGAAATTCTGCAACCAACTTATCTGTCTCAGAACTGTCACAAGGACTCGAACTTACTACTGGACATGACACGACTCTATCACCAGCGAGATCATTACCTAATATGATGGATACCCCTTCCACAGGAAGTGATGGTCTAACTGCCATCTTCACCATACCAGAAACAAGGTCTGACTTCAAGTCTACCACATGAAGGGGTGCCTCCACAAAGCCGTCTCCAATGCCTTTGAGCAAAACACTAGCACCAACAGAAGAACTACCACAAAAGGGCAACGCACTTTCCAAAATCAAGGACTGAGAAGCACCAGTATCCCGCAACACTTTCACTTTTCTTGCTACATCACTCTCTGGTATAGACACATATCCTACAGACACAAACGGTTCATACTCTTTCCGAATTTTTTCCATGTTTACTGGTACAATTCTACTTCGTGAGCTTGACACGGTTTGCACAAATGCATTAGGATGTGCACTAGATTCCTGTTTCTTAGCCTGAAGTGAAGGACACTTTGACTTTATGTGCCCATACTGTTTGCAAGCATAGCACATTCTTTCCTCTGTTACCTGTCCTTGCTGGGACTGCGGTTTTATTTCATCCTTTTCTTGTGATGAACTAGTTTTCTGGCTTTTGCTCCAGTTTCCATTTTTCTTAGGTTCTACATTCACTTTGTTTGAGATTTTGTGCGTGAGCACGTAATCATCCGCGATTCTTGCTGCTTCATCCAGCGAATCGACGCGCTGCTCCTCGAGATGTATACGAACATCCAGTCGCACGCTGCGCTTGAATTCCTCAAGTAGAAGAATTTCACGCAATTTATCATAATCATGATCTACATGGAGAGATGAGCTCCATCTGTCAAACAATTGCTCTTTTTGTTTTGAAAACTCCATATGAGTTTGCGATTCTTCCCTTCGTGCTTTGCGAAATCGCTGCCTGTACGCTTCGGGTACAAGTTCGTAAGCTTTTAGCACGCTCGATTTTACTTTATCGTAATCCGACACGTCAGCCATCGACATTGCTAAGTAGGCATCCCTAGCCTTACCGCTAAACTTACTCTGAATCAGGTGAGCCCACATTTCCCTAGGCCACCCCATGCTTTGAGCTAATTTCTCAAAGTGTGGAAAGTACTTTTCCACCCCTTCCTCTTCGAATGGAGGGACCATTCTGACATGCTTCGCAACGTCAAAATGCCTATCAGCATTTCTGCTCTCTTTTCTATTTACGGCAACAAGTTTCTCCCTCTCCAACTCTACTCTTGCCCTCTCTAATTCCAGCTCCTTAATCCTCACTTCATCAGAAACTGAAGACCTAGCCTGAGAATTCAATTCAGGAGACCGAGACCTAGACCCTGGAGGAGTCACACTGATACCGTCCGCCGCCTCTGAAGACAAAACCTCTTCAGCAACCAGAAATTCAACAATCCTGTTCAAAATGTCCGACTTCAGCATATAGCGTTTGATGCCCACAACCTCATAATGAGTTGCTACATCTAACAATTCAACTTTAGTCAATGAGCTTAATCGCTCCGCAGACGGATCCCTAACAAACTCTCCCAACGAGAACTCGCTAGCCATCATGCAAAAAACCTAGCCTCCTAAAACCTAGAAAGAGCTAGAGCCTGGCTGTTATAATCCCCAGCCAACCTTAAAACACCTAGATTCTACAATATCCGAGAAATCTAGACAACCTGACTGTTATAACCCTCAGTCAAACCCTGCAAATCCATGCAGAAACATGAGAAGACAACAATGTTTTTCTCACAACACATTCACACCACGAATGCCTGAACCTGAAACGGCTACCCCAGCGGTGCCCGACGATATCATCTTAACGAACCGACATCGACAACACACACACAGTACACACCGAACAGTCCGCTCATAAGTAACGTGTATGAAACTCGTCGCACGCAATGTAATGCAACATGCCAGCGCTAGTAATATGATCACAAAAATCACCTGAAAATCATACTTTTCACTTTATATACCTGGCCGAGCCCCCATTTGTTACGAGTGGTTTCCTCTACCCGTTGTCCCCAGGTCCTTTGTTCCACAACAACAGAATACACAACACAAAGTGGTTAGATTTCAAAGGCTGATCTTCATATTTGAGCTTCGTTCTTCAACTCCAAAACTAGACCGACTCGTCCTCAGGACGGTCGTACAATGTATCTAGATTCGGTCGATACACCCATCACAATATAGCACATCGACACGGTTTTGATCCTGGGGTCTCACAGTTACGAGCCCATTGCTTTGTCACTGAACCATGACTGTACGCAGCGGGGGCTAGGGTAGGGGGCAGTTTCCATAAAATAAAAAAAAACAGAAAATGCAATAAATTTTCATATATATCCCCCCCAATATTTCAAGTGGGGGGATGGCCTGTACAATCACCCCCCCCCCAATAATTCACCATCAAAAACAAAAAAAATAATAGAAAAATCAATGATGAGAGCCCGATGAGAGTAGTTAATGGTTATTACATGTACTTGCAAAATAACCATCAATATACACATTTTGCTATCTCATTTTCATAATACATACGTAAATGAGACAACAGTATATGAGACAAGAATAAATTGAATTCTCGCTCATATGGCTTCATCAGGAATTGATGAATTTATTCAATTTTTCAATCAACAGCATCATAGAAATGCAGTGCGCCAAATGCAAAGCCGCAGCGTTAAAAAGCAACGAGCTAAATGTTAAGCGCGAAGCGTAAAAGTGCTAAAATAAGTAGAGAGTGGGAGAGAGAGAGATAATGAGAGACAGAGAGGATACAGGAGGGGGCGGTGCCGGGAAGGGAGGGGGAGGGGAACCTAAATTCAGACGAGGATTAAGAGTCGAGAACTCGACAACGAATCGTCTTCTTTATCTAATAGTTTAATAAATCGTAAAAATTTTCCGTGCTTTGCGCGGGAGGGGAAAAATTAAATTCAGACGAGAATTATTTTCGAGAATGGTACAACGAATCGTCTTCTTTCTCTAATTTAATGAAACGTCAAAGCTTCCGCGTTTCGCGGAGGAGGGAGGGGGGAAATCGCCCCTCCCTGCACCGACCCCCCCCCCCCCGCATTACGTCACTGTTGGTCACCATTACGTACCAATATTTGGCTCGCATAATTTCAAATTTGGGCCCCCCCCCCCTAAGAAATCCTGGATCCGCGCCTGGAAGAACAAGAAAGTTGAGATACATTTGTTCACGTACCTTTAACAGAACTCAACCTTTTCATCAAACAATATCTATTCCTATTCCTGCATCATTCAATACACATTTCTTGTAAACGTTCTTGTACTTCACAAGTCTTTTACGAGGCAAAGGTTGTCGGAAGTACTCCGAAAATAGAAAGGGAATGAAAAATGGTTTCTGTACATTCGTGTATTGTATATGTTCGTTGATTTATTTCCTTGTTGAAATGTAGGCCTATTTCTCAAGTTTGTGTTTAGCATTGTAAATTTTGTTTATGTAGTACTGATAAAGAGTAATCCCTTATACATCCCTTCGAAGTGCCCTGTTTATTCTTTAATTTCCTGTCATTTCCACTGTGAGTGATTTTTATCATGTTCAGCTAATATATACACTGTCGCTCATTTAGTTGGAATATTTTTGTTTTACCCCAATAATTGTTTATGGAATTATTTATGGAATTATTTTAAAAATAATTAACAAATAATAGATCTAGATAATAGTATACATTCTCAGATTTTATTGAATAATAATTTGACAATGTGTGTTTTGCGTGACTGCTTAAGCATGTGTATGCTACTATGCTTATCAATTAGGGGACCTACGCCCAAAAGGGCACTAATATATATGTTACGAGTGGTTTCCTCTACCCGTTGTCCCCAGGTCCTTTGTTCCACAACAACAGAATACACAACACAAAGTGGTTAGATTTCAAAGGCTGATCTTCATATTTGAGCTTCGTTCTTCAACTTCCAAACTAGACCGACTCGTCCTCAGGACGGTCGTACAATGTATCTAGATTCGGTCGATACACCCATCACACTCCCCCTCATAAATTAGCACTTATACCAGTAAGAGAAGTGCTATAAAAACATTTCTTTTTCAATGTTGTTTCAGCAACTGCTGTAAGAATACAAAAACCTGAAAGTATTTATAAGTATGAGGTCTTTGTAGATTTAGAAATCTGATAAACAAGTCAGCTTGTAAAACTATACAGTACCAGCATGCAAATGGTATCACAGTGTTGTCTAGTGGTTTCTGTTCATACAGTAAAATTGAGTATGAACAGCTATAAGTAAAAACATTAACCATTCTTCTAGCATCCTGCTCTATCATTTTTATCAATCACTTTTGCATATATCAGAAGTCATTTGTACTAAACATAAAACAAATACAATTCAAATCGCAGAGAAGTTCACCTTAAATGACCTATCAATATCAATATGTCTTCATGCTTCTTTGCAACTTTGAATCTAAACATATTTCTTTGCATAAAAATAATAATTAGCACACTTCAGCAACATTAAACCTGTCTGAAAGATAATATAATATAGCCTTCACGTCAGTTGTAAAAACATGTTACTATTAATCTGAAGTTTTGCATTGTAGTGTAAAACCATATCATCTGTGTTGGTTGAGTATTGAATATCTTCAAGAATATTTTTGATTACTTTTAATATATAACCACAAATATGGTAAAACACCAAAATCCTTTTTTGTTTCAAAATTCTTTCTTTCAATATTTATCCTGCCTTGGATAAAACATATCAATCAATTTACTGTTTCTGTTTTCATATATATGCATGCACAGACAAAATGATAACGTACTAGTCTTTCTAGTTCCTTGTGTTTGTACCAAAAGGGTTTTAACACAATAATATTATCATGCATGTTCAAATTCGTCAACGAATACGATAAGCATATCACATACATATATACACTGGTTTACAGACATCTGGAAAGCAAACATAAGAAAAATACATTTTTCTTTGAGTCCAATAAACAGTTTCAATGAGTCCAATCAGTCTATGTTCACAATGCTTTGTGATTATTAAAGAAACCATCAAAGTTAAAAGTTCTGGTTTCCTTTCTCACATAGAATTCCAGTGAATTCACCAAAGTTCAACTGTTCAAGAATGATGCTTCACTGTAAGTGTTCAACTGTTCAAGAAATATGGTTCACACAAAGGTTGTTTACTCTTCCATGTGAATATATCAACTACTTGCTCACTTCGGTCCAAATATCACACACAAGATAAAGCGTTCGCAATAACATTGTCCTTTCCTGGCACATGTAGAATGTCCAAGTTGTATTCTTGGAGCAGCAAACTCCATCGCTTTAGTCTTTGGTTCTTGTTTTTCATTCTGTTGAGGAATGTCAGGGGATTATGATCAGTTAATACCCTCACTGGATGTTGAGATCCACTGACATACACGTCGAAATGTTCAAGTGCAAGTATCAAAGTCAATGTTTATTTTTCCACAGTTTCTTTGAGAAGAATGATATGGGTCTGTCGATACCTTCAGCGTCTGCTTGAGTAAGAACTGCACCAGCACCCACATCGCTCGCGTCCACCATCATGCTGAACGGCTGGTTGAAATCCGGAGCCATCAGTACCGGATTGGTAGATAAGAGGGCTTTTGCCTGGTTGAAAGCACTCTTGCAGTCGATTTCCTTTTCAAGATTTTTCAGTTTTGTTGGGTTTGCACGATATGGTGCCTGTTTGATTGGGGTTGGATCACCCACATCAACATCATGCTCAACAGCATCAGAACGAGAGGGAACATCAGCAAATAACTGTGGATATTCACTTAACAGCTCTTTTACATCGCTCCTCTCCTTCACAGATAAGTGTGTTAGTTTGTTATCGATGTGTGCTAGAACCTCTGAATTTTTCAATCTCACACATGGGTTCTCTCTCTCAATCTTGCACACTTCTTTCTCAACTTCACACTTTGAGCCACATTCAACAGCACTTAACACTGGTTGTGCTTTCTTCTCGTCATCTCTTCGGATATATGTCGTCGCAGCGCACATTATCGTCAATAAGTATTCATTACCTGCCTTTGTCTTTGGCAGAGGACCTACACCATCTACTATGATCCTAGAAAATGGCTCATCGAACGCCGGTATCGGCTTCAATGGTGCTGCCGGTATTTTCTGATTCGGTTTACCTACAACTTGACATGCGTGGCAACTTCTGCAAAAATTTGCAACATCTTTTTGCACACCTGGCCAAAAGAAATGAGAAAGAATTTTCTCCTGGGTTTTATGAACCCCTAAGTGACCTGCAAGTGGAGCTTCATGAGCAAGGCTAATTATGTCCTGCCTGTATGTACATGTAGAAGGGACTACAATTTGGTGGACTTCTTTCCACACCTCATCTGCAGGGACATCTGCTGGCCTCCACTTTCTCATTAGCACACCTGCTTTCTTGTAATGACAAACAGGCACAGTCAATGCCTCCTCCTCAGAAAAAGCTCTCTCATTCAAAGAACTCAGATGAGGATCTGTCTGTTGCTCCTTTAGCAACTCACTCTTGTTCACAGATAGTGGTTCAGATTTTTCACTATTTCCTACACTATGATCCTTTCTTGCACTCTCATCCACATTGGAATCAGACTCATCTTCAACCAAACGACAAAAGAAAGAATCTCCTAAGTCAACATCTATCTCATTAGACTTCGTCTCTGACTCAACTTTCGTAGCCATTGAACGAGTTACAGCACATGCTGGGAACACTACGGGAAATTCTGCAACCAACTTATCTGTCTCAGAACTGTCACAAGGACTCGAACTTACTACTGGACATGACACGACTCTATCACCAGCGAGATCATTACCTAATATGATGGATACCCCTTCCACAGGAAGTGATGGTCTAACTGCCATCTTCACCATACCAGAAACAAGGTCTGACTTCAAGTCTACCACATGAAGGGGTGCCTCCACAAAGCCGTCTCCAATGCCTTTGAGCAAAACACTAGCACCAACAGAAGAACTACCACAAAAGGGCAACGCACTTTCCAAAATCAAGGACTGAGAAGCACCAGTATCCCGCAACACTTTCACTTTTCTTGCTACATCACTCTCTGGTATAGACACATATCCTACAGACACAAACGGTTCATACTCTTTCCGAATTTTTTCCATGTTTACTGGTACAATTCTACTTCGTGAGCTTGACACGGTTTGCACAAATGCATTAGGATGTGCACTAGATTCCTGTTTCTTAGCCTGAAGTGAAGGACACTTTGACTTTATGTGCCCATACTGTTTGCAAGCATAGCACATTCTTTCCTCTGTTACCTGTCCTTGCTGGGACTGCGGTTTTATTTCATCCTTTTCTTGTGATGAACTAGTTTTCTGGCTTTTGCTCCAGTTTCCATTTTTCTTAGGTTCTACATTCACTTTGTTTGAGATTTTGTGCGTGAGCACGTAATCATCCGCGATTCTTGCTGCTTCATCCAGCGAATCGACGCGCTGCTCCTCGAGATGTATACGAACATCCAGTCGCACGCTGCGCTTGAATTCCTCAAGTAGAAGAATTTCACGCAATTTATCATAATCATGATCTACATGGAGAGATGAGCTCCATCTGTCAAACAATTGCTCTTTTTGTTTTGAAAACTCCATATGAGTTTGCGATTCTTCCCTTCGTGCTTTGCGAAATCGCTGCCTGTACGCTTCGGGTACAAGTTCGTAAGCTTTTAGCACGCTCGATTTTACTTTATCGTAATCCGACACGTCAGCCATCGACATTGCTAAGTAGGCATCCCTAGCCTTACCGCTAAACTTACTCTGAATCAGGTGAGCCCACATTTCCCTAGGCCACCCCATGCTTTGAGCTAATTTCTCAAAGTGTGGAAAGTACTTTTCCACCCCTTCCTCTTCGAATGGAGGGACCATTCTGACATGCTTCGCAACGTCAAAATGCCTATCAGCATTTCTGCTCTCTTTTCTATTTACGGCAACAAGTTTCTCCCTCTCCAACTCTACTCTTGCCCTCTCTAATTCCAGCTCCTTAATCCTCACTTCATCAGAAACTGAAGACCTAGCCTGAGAATTCAATTCAGGAGACCGAGACCTAGACCCTGGAGGAGTCACACTGATACCGTCCGCCGCCTCTGAAGACAAAACCTCTTCAGCAACCAGAAATTCAACAATCCTGTTCAAAATGTCCGACTTCAGCATATAGCGTTTGATGCCCACAACCTCATAATGAGTTGCTACATCTAACAATTCAACTTTAGTCAATGAGCTTAATCGCTCCGCAGACGGATCCCTAACAAACTCTCCCAACGAGAACTCGCTAGCCATCATGCAAAAAACCTAGCCTCCTAAAACCTAGAAAGAGCTAGAGCCTGGCTGTTATAATCCCCAGCCAACCTTAAAACACCTAGATTCTACAATATCCGAGAAATCTAGACAACCTGACTGTTATAACCCTCAGTCAAACCCTGCAAATCCATGCAGAAACATGAGAAGACAACAATGTTTTTCTCACAACACATTCACACCACGAATGCCTGAACCTGAAACGGCTACCCCAGCGGTGCCCGACGATATCATCTTAACGAACCGACATCGACAACACACACACAGTACACACCGAACAGTCCGCTCATAAGTAACGTGTATGAAACTCGTCGCACGCAATGTAATGCAACATGCCAGCGCTAGTAATATGATCACAAAAATCACCTGAAAATCATACTTTTCACTTTATATACCTGGCCGAGCCCCCATTTGTTACGAGTGGTTTCCTCTACCCGTTGTCCCCAGGTCCTTTGTTCCACAACAACAGAATACACAACACAAAGTGGTTAGATTTCAAAGGCTGATCTTCATATTTGAGCTTCGTTCTTCAACTCCAAAACTAGACCGACTCGTCCTCAGGACGGTCGTACAATGTATCTAGATTCGGTCGATACACCCATCACAATATAGCACATCGACACGGTTTTGATCCTGGGGTCTCACAGTTACGAGCCCATTGCTTTGTCACTGAACCATGACTGTACGCAGCGGGGGCTAGGGTAGGGGGCAGTTTCCATAAAATAAAAAAAAACAGAAAATGCAATAAATTTTCATATATATCCCCCCCAATATTTCAAGTGGGGGGATGGCCTGTACAATCACCCCCCCCCCAATAATTCACCATCAAAAACAAAAAAAATAATAGAAAAATCAATGATGAGAGCCCGATGAGAGTAGTTAATGGTTATTACATGTACTTGCAAAATAACCATCAATATACACATTTTGCTATCTCATTTTCATAATACATACGTAAATGAGACAACAGTATATGAGACAAGAATAAATTGAATTCTCGCTCATATGGCTTCATCAGGAATTGATGAATTTATTCAATTTTTCAATCAACAGCATCATAGAAATGCAGTGCGCCAAATGCAAAGCCGCAGCGTTAAAAAGCAACGAGCTAAATGTTAAGCGCGAAGCGTAAAAGTGCTAAAATAAGTAGAGAGTGGGAGAGAGAGAGATAATGAGAGACAGAGAGGATACAGGAGGGGGCGGTGCCGGGAAGGGAGGGGGAGGGGAACCTAAATTCAGACGAGGATTAAGAGTCGAGAACTCGACAACGAATCGTCTTCTTTATCTAATAGTTTAATAAATCGTAAAAATTTTCCGTGCTTTGCGCGGGAGGGGAAAAATTAAATTCAGACGAGAATTATTTTCGAGAATGGTACAACGAATCGTCTTCTTTCTCTAATTTAATGAAACGTCAAAGCTTCCGCGTTTCGCGGAGGAGGGAGGGGGGAAATCGCCCCTCCCTGCACCGACCCCCCCCCCCGCATTACGTCACTGTTGGTCACCATTACGTACCAATATTTGGCTCGCATAATTTCAAATTTGGGCCCCCCCCCCCCCCCCTAAGAAATCCTGGATCCGCGCCTGGAAGAACAAGAAAGTTGAGATACATTTGTTCACGTACCTTTAACAGAACTCAACCTTTTCATCAAACAATATCTATTCCTATTCCTGCATCATTCAATACACATTTCTTGTAAACGTTCTTGTACTTCACAAGTCTTTTACGAGGCAAAGGTTGTCGGAAGTACTCCGAAAATAGAAAGGGAATGAAAAATGGTTTCTGTACATTCGTGTATTGTATATGTTCGTTGATTTATTTCCTTGTTGAAATGTAGGCCTATTTCTCAAGTTTGTGTTTAGCATTGTAAATTTTGTTTATGTAGTACTGATAAAGAGTAATCCCTTATACATCCCTTCGAAGTGCCCTGTTTATTCTTTAATTTCCTGTCATTTCCACTGTGAGTGATTTTTATCATGTTCAGCTAATATATACACTGTCGCTCATTTAGTTGGAATATTTTTGTTTTACCCCAATAATTGTTTATGGAATTATTTATGGAATTATTTTAAAAATAATTAACAAATAATAGATCTAGATAATAGTATACATTCTCAGATTTTATTGAATAATAATTTGACAATGTGTGTTTTGCGTGACTGCTTAAGCATGTGTATGCTACTATGCTTATCAATTAGGGGACCTACGCCCAAAAGGGCACTAATATATAGCACATCGACACGGTTTTGATCCTGGGGTCTCACAGTTACGAGCCCATTGCTTTGTCACTGAACCATGACTGTACGCAGCGGGGGCTAGGGTAGGGGGCAGTTTCCATAAAATAAAAAAAAACAGAAAATGCAATAAATTTTCATATATATCCCCCCCAATATTTCAAGTGGGGGGATGGCCTGTACAATCACCCCCCCCCCCCCAATAATTCACCATCAAAAACAAAAAAATTAATAGAAAAATCAATGATGAGAGCCCGATGAGAGTAGTTAATGGTTATTACATGTACTTGCAAAATAACCATCAATATACACATTTTGCTATCTCATTTTCATAATACATACGTAAATGAGACAACAGTATATGAGACAAGAATAAATTGAATTCTCGCTCATATGGCTTCATCAGGAATTGATGAATTTATTCAATTTTTCAATCAACAGTATCATAGAAATGCAGTGCGCCAAATGCAAAGCCGCAGCGTTAAAAAGCAACGAGCTAAATGTTAAGCGCGAAGCGTAAAAGTGCTAAAATAAGTAGAGAGTGGGAGAGAGAGAGATAATGAGAGACAGAGAGGATACAGGCGCGTAGCCGGGGGAGGGGGCGGTGCCGGGAAGTCGCCCCCCCCCCCCCCCAAAAAAAAAAAAAAAAAAAAAACGCCGGCCCCCAAAAGAGAGAGAGAGAGAGAAAGAAGAAAGGAAGAGGACGTAGGACGAAAAAGGATTAAGAGTCGAGAACGGTACAACGAATCGTCTTCTTTCTTTAATAATTTAATGAAACGTCAAAGCTTCCGCGCTACGCGCGGAGGAAAGGGAACATGATTCAAACAAGGATTAAGAGTCGAGAACGGTACAACGAGTCGTCTTCTTTCTCTAATTTACGAAACTTCAAAGCTTCCGCGCTTCGCGCTGGACGGGGGAAACCACTCCCTCCCTGCACCCATCCCCCTAGGGAGCGCGCTTCGCGCGCTCTGTAAGTGATTCGCACGCTTCGCATGCTCACTACCGCCCCCTACAATAAAATCATTGCTACGCGATTGAGAGAATAATAACCCAGGTAGCAAGCTCTCTGAAATGTTATCTTTATTGAGGGTGACTTGAAAAAGTTAATAACTCGGAAGGAAGGGGGTGCAACCTGACACACGTTTCTTCCTCTTGGTTGCTTTGATCCATTGCCGAAAATATTTTGGCACCTATCATCCCCCCAACCACGGATACAAATCGACACCGTTGGCTCAAGGCATGGGCACACAGACGATTCAAAATGTAATTAAACGGAAGTCAATCCTCTTTTGAGGAAGTTAGTATGTTTAACACTAATATTTCATAAAATACAATTGTTTTAGTTGTATGCACTGCAGGCCTTAGTACAGGGCGATTCCATGCAATGTTTCTCGTACGGCATGTGTGTTTTATTCTCTTCATAATTATGATCATTAACTGATGACGGTGATGGCGAAAGAACAATAAGTCAATGATTATCTTTTTAACTTTGTTCTCAGATTTAACATTGTTAAACGATCCCTTTAATAAGAATCATTCTGGTTAGAGTGGAATCTAAACTTAAAAAAACACTTCAGAGGGGCTTCAAGCTATTTTCTAGTAAATAAGGAAATGATTTTGTGTGGAAACATTAAACGTGCGTGATATTTTGGATAAGGAAGGAAGATCAACAATTCTCCGTCTCTAAAACTGTTGTTTGAAACATGACACCGCAAATTTGTTTAAAACAAAATAATTCGTATTCACATCCCACTAGATTATTATAGTATTGTGTGTTCATAATTTGTGTCCATGATATGCTAATTGGAAATTTAACGGAACTTTCTATTTTTGCAATTAAAGAAATAATCTGTCATCCAATTGAATTCACTACCTATTCAATAGTTAAAATTAAAAATAAAATGCTTTAACTGAGCGCGAGATAGACTGTATTATGTGAAAGGTGGCTTATTTCGTCGTAATAAAATTCTGATTCAACACATTTGGGGAACTTGATTTACACATTGTAACGTTGTAAGTGGTCCTGTACAATGATTTTTTTTCTTCTGCTGTGAGGATCGATATAAGGTAAAATTATTAGGATAATAAAGCGATGGCAGATGGTAACGACTATTGTTGTGTTGATAATGATAGGATGATGGTAGCGATGATAATGGCGTTGATAATGCAATTGACGACGATGTAAGACAATGGGAGTGCAATACACACACGGAATGTGATAAGTCGAGAAGGGTGAAAAAAGCGAGTTAAAAAGGAGCAAAGGAGATAATTAAAGCGGGGTAGATTAAGGTATAGAGACAAGTTATTTTGAACTAGGCCTAGGCCTAGTTAATACGTAGAGGTTGTCATGTTTCTTTAATATCCCCTCATGTATATCTGGATTCAGTATTCACTGTCCACCTGACCTTTAAGGTCTGAAAGACCAGAGGACCAAGAGATTCGGTCTGTCATCTAGTTTGTTAATAGTTCACGAGACCTAAGGCCGGCGAGACCGAAACAAACAACAAACAGGGATAAATGTCAATTTAAGGCCCTGTGGCCTCCTGTCTCGTGATCTAGTGGTCCCGTGGGCTTGTGATTTCTTTGGTCTTTTGGTCTCGCGGGTCATTCTCGTTTACAATTCCCCTCTTGGTATACGCAAAATGGAACCCTTAACATCCAGCTCAAGTTAATTCTGATCTTGCTCATGGTAGAAGTTTACAGTGTACTCCTATGTGAATCATGCATATCAGTATTTATATCATTTTGATCATCAACAGAAGGTATTAATGTTTTTAATCTCTTTATGTGCTTGTAAGCTATGTTTGCAACTTTAATCTTAGAGAAACAAATATCCATGTCAAACGCGCATTGGAAAATAAATATATAAATTGAATGAAAATAAATGAACTTGCTCCTTTTCAAGCTATTCTTCAAAACAACTAATGAAGAATCTTCTTGTTTGATAAAAGTTATGAGCATTATTAAATCATTTCACATGTCTTGCAGAAGGAAATGGTTACGTTTAATTCATAAAGGGGTTTGGAGAATCGGAAATGGCTGAAGTGGAACATCCGAAGGAGTGTGCCACAGCGGCCAAACACAGAAATTCAACTCCCCCTCTCTTTCTTTCTCTCTCGTTCAATCGCTCTCATGAGCTTGCCTAATCCCTTGAGATGTTTGATAAACACCTTTCGGTGCTAATGAACAGGTGAACAAAATATTGACGAAAACGCCAAACCGCCCAATTCTTACCGCATCATAAGGAGGCCCTCCAGTTTTCAATTCATCTTCATGCAGACAGAGCAGAACGTAGAGACTCAAACAGCGATTTGCATCATTAAGCATTGCAGAAAGGGGGAAATAAACGAAAAATGCGTGAATTCGAAAAAAACGAAGAAAGAAAGACAGAAATCGGAAAAAGGGACATAATTGTACATACAAGGCGTTATTCAAAGGCGAAGGGGTGGGGAAAGGGAAAGAGGTCACATTTACATCCCACATCATCTTTAGCAACTGCTGCATCTATTACTGTTGCCGCCAATCGCCATGTAGGCCTACACAGTGAAACACCTAACCTCATCATTACGGCCAACTTAATGAAAAATGCTTCTATATACAAAGAAATGAACATTTACATATACTGTGAAGTAACCCCCCCCCCCCCCAAGGGCGGATCCAGCCGGCGACGAGGGAGGTGGCCCGATAAAATATTCAGCGGCGATGGAGCCGACCGGCCGAATGAGCGGGGGGGGGGGGGGTATAGACCCCTGTTTAGTTTTTTACTCAACACCCCCCCCCCAAAAAAAAAAAAAAATAACAACAACAACAACAACAACAATAACAACCTATTTTTGAGTCAGGGGATGGGGCCCGGGCGCGCGTTTCCGTTTTACACCCTGCCCTAGGCTTTTCGGCAAGAAATTACACGAAACATGCTGTATCCGAAGTCTAAGTTTGTTTATATCGACGTCAAGAATAGCGAAGCCAAAGCTTATGTACAATTTCAATTGGGGATGCGAGGGTCTTCTTGTTCAAGACGGTTTTCCCGATATATTATTGTTTTGTTATCGCTGGGCTAAATTTTGCGAGCTGATCACGCATCCTCACGCTCTTAGAGTATTGCGTATTAATGGATAAAAATAAATGATACGACTAGGAAGATCAACTAGTATAGAGAGTTAGCTAGCGCTACGTGACGTTTTCAGAGTTCTGGTGGTGTGCAGAGCGCCGAGGCAAGATGTGGACGACTAGACTCCGAATACCAGTCGGTTTGTAAAATTTTATTGGAGAAAAGCCTAGGGCAGGGTGTAAAACGGAAACGCGCGGCCCGGGCTCCCCCTGGATCCATCACTGCCCCCCCCCCCCCCGTTATTGATAACAATCATGAATCACAATTTTCACTGTACCAATCAACGAAAATTAAGTATCTCTCAATCAATAATTAATCATACTCTAAGAAATATTTGGAAACGTCAACTTACAAGAAGGGTTAATTACTCCCTCAGGTAAAACTTGACAAACGAAAGAACAACGATTTTCCTTGTGTCAACCTCTGTAAGTTCATGGGGCGCTACTATCTTAAAATCCTCTCAAAATGAAAACATTTCCAGATCAAGTGACTAAAGGCAGAGTGATACAAAAGCTAGTTTTTGTCTCCTAATGAAATGGAACAGTCGAGCCACGCTCACATAATATCGACTTTGTTTGGACATGTGCATCGCAAGGAGATCCGGTAGTATTAAAATACCAGTTGTGCACCTGGTGTTCACTCACACCAATCGCATGCGAATGTGTGTAGCATATTTAATCACTATAGTCACGTTTCGTGAGAGAGAGAGCAGATGCGTACAATATAGACATCGAATCAACAATAATAGTCGGCTGTCAGTAATGTATACCAGGACTGCTTCATTTGGGAGATAAAATTCTTGGGATTAAATAACTCAATATTGGAAACCACCACAGCCGCCAGAGACAACACTCGCTAATAATACTATCCAGATCAAGAAAAGCAAAAGTGCTGTGATTGAAACACGCATTGAATACAAGGTAAGATATTCAGGCACGGATTTAGGAATTTTGGAAAGGGGGGCGGGGCACAATGAAAGACGATATAATTAGTAATGATGAATATAATGAAATATTCGGGGTTTTTTTAATAGTTAATTTAGGTTGTGTTTTTTCTTCTTTTCTAGGGATTCAATTCAAGATGAGCATCTTCAAGAGCAAGATGCCATCCCTACTCCATTCATCTCCGAGAAACCCTCATCATATCAGCACGGCAATATACCTCTCACTCCTAGCCATGACCCTCATCGTCAAAACCACACAAGCAGCTGCAGTACTAAACTCCTACAACCTCTCATCATTCACCCCGCCAAGTCAAGATGTGACTTTGAATCGTTTTGTAGTGCACAATAGGACAGGAAGCATTTATGTCGCTGCAGAGAAGTTTCTGTTTAGACTCGGTTCTGACTTACAGAGCCTCGAGAGCACTGGTACCTCAAGTTGTGCTGAAGATGAAAATTGCGACGACATCACCAAGATTCTTGTCATCTCTCAAGGAGATGCCGAAAGCTTAATCATTTGTACGAGTGCAGAGGGAAAGTGTGAAGTCAGAGACTTGTCTGATATTGAGCAAGTGATACATTGCAGTAATGTAATGGTTCCTGGAGAATCGGCAGAACTCACAGCAGCTGGGGTCATCACAGAAGTGGCACAAGGAGGTAACATTGTGGAGAAGTTCTATCTGGCAAACACACTAAGCGCGGATGTCACCATGTTCACACATCCTATCATACGATGGACTGTTTCAGATAGCTTTGACCTGGCAGATGAGCTTAACCACTATGCTTTGGGCGTTTCGTACAGTTTCCCAATCTCTTACATTGAAACCTTTACCCACAATGGATTTGTGTATTTTGTCATGAACCAGGTTGGAAATGTCAAATTAGGGAGAGTTTGTGAAACAGCCAGGATGGAATACTACTCAGAGATCACCTTAAGGTGTGACAGTAGGAACCGACCAGATACATCTTACAACCTGGTGCAGGCAGCTCGCGTCGGGAAAGCTGGCCCTACCCTGCAGATGTCCATGGGTTCTGGCTCAGACAGCATTTTGTTTGCGGCCTTCTCTGAATCCGATTCTGTGAGCAGTAATGCAGCCCTGTGCGTGTATAGCATGGCAGATGTTGAAGCTGCCTTCGTGCAGGCAGTTAAGGATTGTCTAAGTGGGACCCAGGATGCCCGTCTTTCATACCTTAATGGTGCTACTTGTGACGAAATATTTGTAGGTACACTATTTACCTTTTGCTTGAGGCTTTTCATTGTATTCCACTTGTATCCAACATTGTAGATAGTTAACGTTGGATGAGAGAAGAAAATCATAGAAATAAACAGATGAAAGTTGAAAAAAAGTAAATAAAGAATGAGGATCTTTGTGAATACTTGATAGATGAGTTTAATAATATGTGAATCATAAATTGACAATGTTACTTTTGGTAATGTTACTTTTGTAGGACATTTCTCCAGGGCTTTAATACTATTTACGCTAACCTTTTTGAAGGGGGTCCAGACTGAGCTTCAGACTCTTTATGCATGAGCCCTAAATACAAATTATAAAAAATATTGGGGGTCTGGTCTTCGATTGTCAGTGTCCATGTGTCACAGGCGTCTGTTAGAACCGAGCCTTGCATTGTTCCAATCTGGTTTGCCTTATAACCTAACAAGAAATATCACTAATCTCAATTTTATGACCAGAGAGCTTTTTTCTGAGGACTTTTTGTTTGCACAGTTCCAAGGGCACCGAGTTGCCAAGTGGGTTACCGTACATCTTTTGTCGGCTTGGTATTACAAAGTTTTGGTATGAAGTCATGAATTTGGTTCAAATGAACATATTGGAAGCATATGCGATCCTACAATATTCAGTGATCGTTGTCGCGGTTGAAATCGAGTCTAAAGTTATGAAAATAACATAACAAACTCTTTATGTTGTATAGCTCCCTCTCAAGGTCAAGATATTAATAAAGCTATAAAACAATGTTTCTCGACTATAATCGACCGATTAGCTATTCCCGTTTGGAAATTATATATCACAACTACATATTCTGAGATTTTCATGGTCGCAGCTACCATTTGTACGGCTGTAGGCGCTTTTTGAAATTCATCAAAATTTACCGGGAGCACCGGTAAATTATTATATTCAATTTATCTCGAAAGCAGAAGTATTTTAGGAGCTACATTTTCTAGTACTTATGATACATCCAAAGGGGCGTCCAAATATATCAAAATTGTATAGAATGACTATCCACCCAATTTTCAAAATTTCCCAAAACTTTGTATTACCTTTAATATTTTCTAGCTTGATTAGGAGAGCCGTTACTACTGTTTGTTTAGGACATGCACATCACAAGTTTATACATTTGTAGCTAAACCGTTTTGAGGTTCTGGTTCTGGTTCCAGTTCTAGTATGTTGTCTAATTTTGGAGCAGAAATATACTAAACGCCTGAAACTGATTGATGACCTCACACCCGCCAGACAGAAGCTTTTGTACAATGTCCGCCACTGCCCGAAAGTAGAGCGATCCTTTAGCCAAGAAGGGAGGATCTTTGCGGGCATTAAGAACACAAGCGGCGGCTTTACCAAAAAACTTATAACTTGTGATGCAGACATTGCTAAGCTCTGAAACCAACAGAACAGTACACCAGCATCTCATTATCATACTTTCAGTATTTTTCCTTGCAGTTTTTCTATGGCAGCCTTTACATGCCCATTTTATTGCCTTATGTTATTTTTATACATTTTCTCGTTTTCATGTATTTTCTTATTTAACTTCTTTTTCTGGTCTCTTTTTTTTTCTTCTCACTCTCTTGCAATTATTATGGATCCTTCCTATATTGTTGCTTTAAATGTGTTTTTGTTAACTTTTAATCTTTGTAGTATATTAATCTCCCATATATGTGTTAATATGTTTTCTGACAATCTTCTTGACTTGTATTCCCAACACTTAGACTTCATATTTTATTTTGTGATTCCAATCCAAGATGGTTAATATAGAAGAAGTTGCTTGTAATATTTTAGAAAATAATGCAAGCACGCTAGAGCCCAATGTTAATGATAATTTTGATCATGCCTCTCCAATTGTTTGTCATTACTGTTCAGAAAATCAATTTATGGATGGGTTTCGTAATAAATGTGAAAATGATGTTACTGTCCTACATTTAAATGTTAGAAGTATGCATAAAAATGTTGATGCTTTTAATACTCTTATCAGAAACCTCAATGATAGCTGTACAATAATTGGGGTCACGGAGACTTGGTTTTCGAGTGAGAGTGATGTTAATTTATATTCTATTCCTGGATATAGTTTGGTGTCTAATCACAGACGTGATAAAAGAGGCGGTGGTGTTGCTTTATACATTCCAGTTGGTATGGATTTCCAAGTAAGGCATGACTTAAATGTGATGACTGATCAGTTGGAGTCTATTTTTGTAGAGTGTTTTATTCCAGGCAAAAAAAATGTTATCTTTGGAGTTATATACAGACCTCCCCAGAGTAATATAGATCTTACTGTGAATGAATTGCAGAGTATATTGTTGAACCCACTATTTGTCAATAAGTCAATATTCTTAATGGGAGATTATAATATAAACCTTCTTCAATGTGATGAAAATGACCATTATAATGCTTTTTTGAATATGATGTTGTCATTTTCTTTAATGCCATTAATTACAAAACCCACAAGGGTAACTGATAGTTCATCTACCCTTATTGATAACATATTTTGTAATTTGCAACCTTTTCCACCTTCAGGTATTATAATATCAGATCTTTCAGATCATTTCCCTATCTTCACTAGAGTGAATTTTCGTAATACTGCTCATAAACATGAATGTAAATATATTCGTAAAAACAATCCTACTAAAATTAAGAAGTTTCGAGAAGCACTAACGGCAACTGACTGGAGTGCAGTTTTACTTGAAAAGGATGTTAATATTTCATTCAACAATTTCTTTAATAAGTTTTTGCTACTCTATGATGAATTTGTTCCGATTTCCAAATGTAATACTAGAAATCGTAAGAAAATTCCACGCATGCCATGGATCAGTGCTTCCTTGTTGAAGTCTATCAATACGAAGAATAAGTTGTATTATTCTTATAAAGTTAGTGGAAGAGAATCATCACGTAAACGATATGTTGATTATAAAAACACCCTTACTTCAGTCTTGCGTGCAGCAAAGAAAACATATTATTTTGCTCAGTTTCAAGCAACTTCAAACGATATCAAAGGAACTTGGAAAGTGATAAGAAATGTGTTCAAGTCAAAGAAAAAATATTCTGATGTAAAGAATATTGAAATTGATGGTCGTTTAGTGGAAGATAAGAATATTATTGTGGAAAAATTCAATGATTATTTTTGCAGTATTGGTCCTAATCTGTCACGGGAGGTCCCTTCCTGTCAAAAATCTTTTAACGATTTCCTGAAAGAATCTAACAAGAAAAGCTTATTCCTTTTCCCATTAGTTAGGGAAGAGTTGCTTACTATTGTGAATTCGCTTAAGGCTGGGAAAAGTCCTGGTTACGATGGTGTCAATAATGACATAATTAAACAGGTTATCTTAGCGATTATTCAACCCCTTATTCATGTTTTTAATTCATCAATGTTAAATGGAATAGTCCCCGAAAACATGAAAATTGCAAAAGTCGTACCCGTTTTTAAAAAGGGTGATCCTCAATCTTTCTCAAATTACCGTCCTATTTCATTTCTAACCTCCTTCTCAAAGATCCTTGAGAAAGTGATTTATGTTAGAACTTTAGAATTCTTCAACAAAAGTAAAATATTCTCAAATTTTCAGTTTGGGTTCCGAGAGAAACATACTACCTCTCATGCCTTGCTGCACTTTATAGATAAGATTTCACAAGCAATAGACAAAAAGATGCACACAATCGGTATATTTCTTGATTATTCCAAGGCATTTGATACTATAGATCATGAAATTTTGCTAGGGAAATTATCGCATTATGGTGTCAGGGGCACAGCTCTGGACTGGTTTAAGAGCTACTTAGCTGACAGGAAACAATTTGTTTCTTTAAACGGTTTTGATTCAGGGTTACAGAATGTCACATGCGGCGTTCCTCAGGGATCTCTCCTTGGTCCGCTCTTGTTTATTGTATATATTAATGACTTTCATTTCTCATCTGATATTTTGTCATTCATTTTATTTGCTGATGATTCCAGCTTGTATTATTCACACAAAAATTCACAAACTCTGTTAGAAACGGTTAATTTCGAACTAAGTAAAGTTACTTTGTGGATTCAAGCAAATAAATTGTCTTTAAATCTGCAAAAGACAAATTATATGTTTTTTAGTAATACAATCAAGGTGCTTCCAGGAGATGTATCATTTAATAATGTATTGATAGATAGGGTATCATCAACAAAATTCCTTGGTTTGCACATTGATGAGCAAATGACTTGGAAAATTCATGTAAATCATCTTTATAAGACATTGTCAAGAAACAGTGGCGTAATTCATAAATTGAAATCAATTTTACCTAAAGGCATCCTTCTATTAATGTACTCAACATTAATCCTCCCCTATCTTAATTATGGTGTTCTTGCTTGGGGTAACTCTCTTAAAACTAACCTTGAAAAGTTATATTTGATTCAAAAGAGGGTCTTAAGAATTATTTGTAACGTTAGCTTTCGTACGCACACTAATCCGCTTTTTTATACGCATAGAATTTTAAAGGTGCAAGATATTTATCACCTTCAACTGGGTTCTTTAATGTACAACTTCGATTCTGGTGTCCTTCCACAGGCTCTAGTCAGCATTTTTAAGAAAAATAGTCAAGTTCATGACCATGCTACACGAAATGCCTCTGCGTTTCACTTACCCCAAGTAAGGACAAAGTTAACTTTTAATACTTTGGTTTTTACTGGACCTAAATTTTGGAACTCTCTAGGCTCTAGCGTTAAGCAATCTGTTAGTCTCTCTTCATTTAAAGTCACAGAGTAGTCAGCTCTCATGGGGAATTCGACACCGTTCGGGTGTTTACCCAATAACAGGTGTTGTCAATCACCAGGGTTAGCCTTGAGTTTTATGACCATTAGACCTTATGTAATGCTTTGCTTTTCCTTCGCCCGAAGAATCTTCGAGCATGCTCCGAGAGACTAGGGGGTAATTCTTGACGGGCCAACGGGTTTGCTGTGTGCAGATTTGTACTCCCATTAATGGTATTTCCACCAAGTCTGGTGTCAGCGAATTATGGCCTTCTGCACATGGAAACTGACTACCCACTCCCTTTAAGTGTAAACTTAAGGTTTATCTTCTCGATAAATACTGTGACTCATAGAGTAGTTCATTTTTGTAGTTATTATGGTGCCAAGATATATCATGTATTATTATAAATGTAAATTTTCTTCTTGATATTAATATGTGTCTAACTGAATATTTTCAGATTGTCAACCTCTTATTCCCTCCCCCTGTTGTCTTGTGCCCGTTGTGTGCTGTGCCTATTGTCGATGTGCTGTATTCTTCTATTATTTCTCATATTTTCTCTTTTCTCCCGTCTTGTCTAGTCTAGTCTCTCTTTTTGTTGTTGTTGTTGTGTGTGTGTACACTTCTTGTTTTGTTATACCCCCTTTTCCCTATTGTATTCTTAGGTAGTCACAAATATCTATTCATCATGTTTTATCCGGCTCAGAGGGGACCCTAATAATTACAAGCACTGCTTTTACCAGGGTCTCCTCGTCTTTCTTTTAGTTAGCTATGTTTTTTATCATTATCATAATTTGTTATTTTGCTTTGTAAATGTGTTATGATCCAATGTTATGCTCTGTATGTCATTTGAAAGAAAGACGAATAAAATCTTATCTTATCTTATCTTATCTTATCATTGCTGTTTGTAACTTTATTTATTTCAACTGCTAACCCACCTCTGTTTATTTGCCAAATCTATTTAATTTGTGTATTTCTAATACACCCGAAAAACAACATGAAAAGATAAAGAGTGACATGCACACTGGTATATTGGGGCCTAGCTTTTAATTGGCAATGACAAGAATCAAGAGGAAAGTATTTCAAGAGACAGTCAAAGAAGTTTGACACTGTTTATATCATATGTTTTCTTCATTATTTGAAAGCTTTCAAAGGAATATTCTAAAATATATTTCTGGCTTAATGCACCGCATTTCTGCATATAAATATGATATTTGTGATGACCACAATTCCATTTACCTTTTTCATACTGTAACCATAAAGCAAGTCCCAAACCATTTTGTCAACTCAAGATTTAACTTTGGTAGAGAAGATGTATTTCCAATTTACAAGAATAGATTTTTCTCCTGACAAAGCCCTGAAATTATATATTATTCAAAAGAACATGGGACAGTAATTGATTTGTTATTCATCGTGCTTGCAGTTATACATGTACATATTAGTCTCTCCAGGGCAATGTGCATTGTGGCATTAATTAGTTTACGCTATCATGGGTAGTCATTAATCCACTCAGTCATAGTATTTTATAAAATTAAGAAAATTGTAATGTTTCAACCACTTTAATGTCCACAGTACCCCAACTTTCCATTTGTATTCTAATGTATGACAACATTTTTTTCTTCAAGTTGATATTTTGTTTTGATTCATACATGTATCTACATGAAAAAGAGGAATAAAAACGTAATGAAACTGTAAGTTTCGCTCATATTTCGTCACCCTTTATTATGATTACAGATCCTCCCTGACGACATATTGCTAGGACTCATGTGTTCTCAAGAATACTCTATTACATACGCAAACGGCATCCACCCTCTCGTATCCTCTGCTGCTGTGGAGATGTCATCCCATGTCCCAACCTCCATTGTTTCGGCAGTAGTCAGACATCACACTGTGGCGTTCATTGGAACCCAAGAGGGAGACCTGTTGAAGGTGAGTGAGCTAGATGTGTAAGCAATGCAAAGAATGAATTAGTAGCCAGTATATGATCAGATGCATGCAACCACCATAATTGATAAAAATCTAGTTGGCATGATATCCATTAGGTCATTGCTGATTCTTGATTTGTACGTATAAAAACATTTTATAACTGACATTTTTCTGTATGTGAAAATGGAAGGTTTCATTTCAAATGCTTCTAAAACAACAAAATAAAACAAATGAACAGAAAAATAAATAGATAGACATAGGTGACATATGCAGAAGAAGGAACAGAAGGGGGAAAAGAAGGCGGAGGAAAAGGAATCAAAGAGATAGGACGGAAAATTCTGTAGTGATACATATAGTGCTTGAATGGTTCATATTTTCATCTTGTATTCACCGTATGATATTTGCATATGCGCATCTATAGCATGATTTATTGATGTTACATGACTTGTGTGACACCTATTGTCGTTTCAAGCGTTCATCTGTTGCAGAAAGTGATCTTACCGTAAAATTCTTCTCGAATTAATCCTTCCAAATTATTCAGGTATAATACATCTTGAGGCTTTTTGATTCAAGGATTCACTTCTTTTCTGGACTTTGAGATACTGCTCACTGACAGACTTAATTCGGTTGCTTTTCCAATGAAGTGAAATTAGAGAGGCATATTCACACCTGTTGGGGTTTGCTGCATCACTTGCGCAGACTTACCTGCATGCAAGCATTGCTTCCTACCCACAAACCATTCACTTACCTAAGATTAGGAGGGGTATTGTTTCTGTAGCACCAAAATGCTGCAGGATGTCAAACTCCCAATACAATCAAGAGGCCTGCTGGAACAACGCTTGCCAACCACATGAGACCCATGCCATCACTCCTCTCCTATGTAATTTACATTGTGTAGGCGAGAGAAAATTCAGGCTCTCTCCACCGAGACCCCATTTTACATTTGATGTACTTCCCCAACCATGTGTAAATATGCGCACAGTCTTGGTGTGGAAAAACGGGAATTCTCGAGTTGTCTAGGGGCCCGCCCCCTCCCCCCCCCCCCCACTCAGTGTTATTTAGGGTACGCGTATGCTAGTTCCCTCCCTTTGAAAGCACCCCCTATCTCAGGCCTGCCAACATTTCTGAGCCTTTCGCGGGTTTTTCGCGGGCTTTTCCTGCCTTGGAGACCCCCCTAAATCCTGAACACTGATTAATGTATACCCCCTATCTATGATATTCAAGAAATGTTATAACTCCCTTTTAAAATCCCCAGGAATCCACAGAGAGAGAAAGACCCCCCCCCTTTTTTTTTTAATAAAAAGAAATCTCCGGGTTAAAAGTCAAATATACCCCCTTTTTTTACATTTCTCGGGCCGTTTTTTTTTTCTTCAATTCTCCGGCCGGACTTTGTCCGGACAGAGCCCTGTTGTAAACCAGCCTATTTTTTACGTTTTAAACAATGTTTCGCGATGATTATGTAGCTGAACAGGATGCTCTGTATAAAGAGTCGAAATAAATAAATAAATGTTGCTCGGTCATGCCTGGGTAATACTGCTGAATATGGTTTATTGGTTATGAAACCAAACCTAATGACCTTCGTTACTGAACATGTTCACACATGCAATCACCAAATATTTGTTTAATCATGAATGTCTTAGAATGTTAGGCCTAATATTCTTGTACTTCACAAAGAGTTAATGCCCTTCTGGCTCTGAACAGACGATATTGACCGTTCACTCTATTGATACCGACAACCAGACCTACAAACTGGACTTAACATAACATTTGCATTAATCCGAATGGCCAAGGATCTGTCGGTTTGGAAATGAGTTTAAGTCAGTTTTGGGTCAGTTTGGAGTTGCTTGACGCTGTGCCTAAGTTATTACCTCTTTATTTCTGTTACAGTTGCTTTCTCTTATCATTCAAGCCTGATTGATTTGTTGTTTATTGTTTTACATTTATAATGCAATATTAGATATCCTACTCTGAAGTTTACTTTATTGTTTGTATGTTGTTGTTTTAATTTATATTTATCAATTCAAGGTCCATGTTATGAGTAATACAACGGGAAGACTGTATGAGACGGTACCGCTCGGTTCTACACCAATCCTACCCGATATGTACAATGAACAAGACACCAGTATTCTAACTGCAAATCAACAATCAGTAAGTACTTTAATTTGCATTTGATTTTCGTATCCAAAGACAATTACCCTTTTATTCTTCACCCAATTTTTAGGCAGGTTCTGAGGTGCCTGAACTTAAAGCAATCCTAAATTGTTACTGTGCCCAAATTTTAAACCATTTCTGAGGTCCCGTAAATTTAGCCTGGCCTAACAAGCCCTTGTCATCTCATACTGCCTTTCCCCCACCCAAGGATGTGTGACACCCCACATGATTGCTCTTTCAGGCCCATCTCCTTATTCTTTGCTATTTGGTATTATGATTTTAACATGAAATGAAGTACAGTCTGAGGAAATATAGAAATTGCAGTAACAAAAATTGTTTATATAATGCTATTTCAACTTGTTTGGGGCATCTGTATTGCATTGAAAAATAAATTATAGCAACAAAGTGTGCTGTAAAAATGACCCTTTGGGATAATTGCATGTGTTACTGAGGAAAATGAAGAATTCCACCTAAATTATCACTGTTGCTTTGGTTTTTTGTTATAGTTATTAAACACCTATCGTCCCTAAGGAGAAGTGATAAACTTATATACATGACTATATAATATTACCGTCAATATTAAATTGTAACGTTATATGATTATCATAACATTTGATCAAAGTTCTCCATTCACGTAAAAGTTGTGAGTGACTCCAGAACTTACAATATGCTTGCATACCAGACAGGTGTTGCCACGCTTCTCTCCAATGGTTTTTCATAAAGAGTTTAAAGACCTTGGATAATTGAAGCATGATATGATCTTGAAAATCCATTGAAGTGATTTTAGAAGAGCCCTTGCCCTGTGCGTCATTGAAATGAAAACAGCGCTTCACATAGGTTGTACTATTGTATTGGTCATGAGCACAGGCTCGCTTCACCTACTAGCAAAATCACTGAAGGACATTAATCGTCAAATTCTTTTCACGAGACAATTATGATGAAGAGATAGTGATCACATTTTTGTTTTATGGATATGATTGCATAATAAGAGTGGTTCTAGGACACCTTCCCCCTGGACATCCATCCCCGTATAACCACCCCAGCCAACTACCCCTAGGACAACTACCTCTAGGACAACTAACCCCCTGGGGCAACCACCTCTCAGTGCTACCCCCTAGGACAACTACCCCCAGACAACTTACCCCGGACAACTACCCCCTAGGACAACTACCCCCGGCCAACGACCACATGGACAACTACCCCCTACGATAACCATCCTCTAGGACAACTACCCGCCGGACAACTATCATAGGGGGTAGTTGTCCTAGGGGATAGTCTACTGAGGGTTAGTTGTCCGGGGGGTAGTTGACTGGGGGTGGTTATCCGGGAGTGGATGTCCAGGGGGTAGTTGTCCCGGGTGGTAGTCGCCCCAGAGGGTTGTTGCCCTAAGGGGAAGTTGTCCTAGGGGGCAGTTGACTGGGGGTGGTTATCCGGGAGTGGATGTCCAGGGGGTAGTTGTCCCGGGTGGTAGTCGCCCCAGAGGGTTGTTGCCCTAAGGGGTAGTTGTCCTAGGGGGCAGTTGACTGGGGGTGGTTATCCGGGGGTGGATGTCCAGGGGTAGTTGTCCCGGGTGGTAGTCGCCCCAGAGGGTTGTTGCCCTAAGGGGTAGTTGTCCTAGGGGGCAGTTGACTGGGGGTGGTTATCCGGGGGTGGATGTCCAGGGGGTAGGTGTCCGGGGTGGTAGTCGCCCCAGAGGGTTGTTGCCCTAAGGGGTAGTTGTCCTAGGGGGCAGTTGACTGGGGGTGGTTATCCGGGGGTGGATGTCCAGGGGGTAGTTGTCCCGGGTGGTAGTCGCCCCAGAGGGTTGTTGCCCTAAGGGGTAGTTGTCCTAGGGGGCAGTTGACTGGGGGTGGTTATCCGGGAGTGGATGTCCAGAGGGTAGTTGTCCCGGGTGGTAGTCGCCCCAGAGGGTTGTTGCCCTAAGGGGTAGTTGTCCCGGGTGGTAGTCGCTCCTGAGGGTTGTTGCCCTAAGGGGTAGTTGTCCTAGGGGGCAGTTGACTGGGGGTGGTTATCCGGGGGTGGATGTCCAGGGGTAGTTGTCCCGGGTGGTAGTCGCCCCAGAGGGTTGTTGCCCTAAGGGGTAGTTGTCCTAGGGGGCAGTTGACTGGGGGTGGTTATCCGGGGGTGGATGTCCAGGGGGTAGGTGTCCGGATACGTAATAGAGTAGATGAGTTTTCATGATGACAGGCACGCCATGGTGTTTTTTTTAGTCTTTACAAGAAACACGTGTCAGAAGTGAGCAAGTAATTTGAATACATGTATCTCTAGTTTATTGGCTCATGAGAAAGGCTAAATCACGTGTGAATATGGAGCAGCTGCCTCATTTGTACAGTTTAAAGTCCAGCTGCAAAAGAAAATTATGAGGTTTCTTTGGGAAACAAAGATGAAAATGCTCAACAATATGTCAAAGAAACTTTAGTGTATATTGCCCTTTACTGGCCAAACAATATACAGTCATGTAAATGTATAACAAATACAATTTGATGAGACCTTTTTTTGCAAGTAACAGTAGTTCCCTTTGTCATTAATTCTACATGTCAGACTACATGCAAAGAATATTCGTCAGAATTCGGCATGTTTTTGTGTTTTGTAACTCCAAATAATTACCAAATGCCATATATAATATGTCAAAACACTCCTGTAGAAAAAGTACAAAGTTGTAAACATTTTTGGAAAATGTGCTTGTCCTAAAAATGTATAGATATTAGTACATGTATCAGAATATAGAATACTGAAAGTTTTCTCTTCTCCATACTGAACTTGAGCATGACTGGGCATGTAGGAGTGCCACTGTGAAAGTAACCCAATATCCCTTCTCTATTATGGTTTCTAATAGCTCTTCAGATTGCCAGTGGCTGACTGTGCACAGTACTCAACCTGTGGGGAGTGCATCGGAGGTGCGGGGGATGATGATCCTTTGTCTTTGTACATCGGGTAGGCAAACAAATGTCAAATGTAGTTGACAATTTTTTTTATAAATCACTATTCAAACTTTTTTCTCACTTGTTGTTATTTCATAGCCCCCAAATGTTATATTATTAGGGTAGGTGTGTGGAATAGATCAAACTTGGTAGGGCACATGTCACCTGTTGTAGGACCTATATATTTCCAAAGCATACGCGATAAGTAATGTCCAAGATGAACAATTATAAGTGGTGTGTTATGTTCATTTTAAATGGAAGGAATTGTTTTAATAACAATCCATTTTATATAGCGCATAACACATTACAAAGTATGTCCTTATGCGCTTAGAAAGAAAAGCAAAGAGAAAAAATAGGATACTGAATTCCTTTTACTTGTTTACAACAATTGAAATAAATATGTTTCAGGGTGGACTTAATATTAAACTTATCTATTGTGTTGATGTTTCTAAGTGAGTCTGAGAGGCTATTCCATAAAACTGGGGCAGCATGAGAAATGAACGTTCACCATAATTATGTTTTGTCAAAATAGGAGGAACAAAAAATAGATTCTTTATTACTGGTTTACAAACAATTAAATGAGTAATTTATTTAAATGAGAGGGAGCTATAAATTCATTAAAATATTCATAAGCTAATAACAATATTTTAATTTATATGCAAGACTGGACTGGTAACCAATGTAAATTTCGTAAAGACAGGGGATATTTAATCATGTTTCTTAATACGTGTTACTAGTCGTGCTGCTGAATTTCGGATGGTCTGTAAATCTTTTAATTTGGCGAAGTGGTAACCAAAAAAGGAGACTTTTACAAAAATAAAAATGGAACATAACAAAAGCATGAACCTAACGTTCTGTTATACATCTATTAATAACATTACGAATTTTTCCGATTTTGTGTAGTGCAAATGAAGCTGTGTGACGCTTTTGTGTGACAGAATTTTCAAAAGTATGCTTGTTATCAAAGGTAACCCCGAGATGTCTACATATTTTAGCTGCCTTAATTGCCTGTGACAATTTGATTCTCACTGTATGAGATAAATGTATAACAAAACTATTTGAAACAGACAGAAACAATGCAAATAGGATAATATCTACAATAACTGTTAAAACACATGTACACTGTAATGTATATAATATGTATTTTATATTTCATTCACATTTGAAGCTCTATACATTGTCAGTGTATTCCCTTCTATTCTAATCGTATGTTTCCTGATTTTGTCTTCACACCCTTTTTCAGTTGATGAGAATATTAGATTGCTCATCATTTGATTCGATTAAAAAATATTGCATTAACAAAATGAACACAATTGTACTATGAAGGTCAATTTCAAGGGTCTGTGTGCAGTTGGTTTATATTTATGCTGCAGGTGTATCTTGTGTAAAAAGAAATATTTCTCTATCTCTTTCATAAAAATCAGCGTACACCTCAATGTCTCTTGTCATCTTCCTCTGTTTTACTACACTCAACTATGTGCGCCTGCACCCCCAGAAGAAAGCTGCAGTATATGCAAAAGGTACTAAATGAATTATTGATTTTTTTTTTTTTTAATGGGGACTTAATTTATACATTTTCTTAAAAGGGCTATAAAGTTTGTTTAGTTTTATTTTGTTTGGGGGGGGGGGTTATATTATGTCTATATACACGTATACAAAGTTACAATAGGTGCTTCATCATTATACAGAGATTATCGAGTTTATGATGACATTGGCAGCAGAATAATCCTACCATGCAGACTGTTTAGGTGATAAAATCTTAACGCTCTCTGAACTTTATAATTTCTAGTACTTTCCATGGTTGCAGAAGCTACCGTAGCTCGTACTGTCCTACTTTGAGCATGAGAGCACAATGTTTTCCATTTCTGCTAATACTTAATGCTTCAACCATCGTATCAGTAACTATAACGCTCCCCCCCCCCCCATCAAAACAAATTTTTGATTCAGAATCTTGTAAAGGATTGTAACAATAATTTTGTTTGGCATGTAGAAGAAGGTAAACAAATGAATGTTCTATGAAAAGTATTGAATATTATAATAGTAAGGGGGAAAAAATTAAATTAAGTTAAGTTTTCATACAGGACTAACAAAAATAATTCATTTCGTACCACAGGACGGATATTAAATCATTATAGGTATCTTCAAGATATTTGTAGGAATACATTTTTAAAAGTCCAAATAATGTCATGCCATTGTCGCCACGCCGTTTTCACGGCTTCCTATCACTTTTATAGAATGCCCTTTTTAACCAAATATTGAGAAGAAAAAAACATAGGTACTTCTCATCATCATTTTGCTTCATATACTGCAGGGGTTACAACTCGGCAACGAGTGTCCCAACACCTCGTCTACCGGGCGAAGGAACTCTTACTACATCGTTATCCGGTCCACCCCTACCTAGCGGTCTTCCAGCCAATTCTGGAAATACAGGAAACTCTACAGAACCCGGACTTATTCCAGGTAGACTTTTTTGTTTGTAGCAACTCTATAACTTATATCAAAAACATACCGTTTTATGTTCTCCAAAACATTGGTCTTATTGAGGTTGATAGCAAGCCATGGTGTTAAAGGGAAGTCCGTAGACCTGGTGTTAAAATGGTTTAAATAAAAGCAAAAATAGTTTGACGAAAGAATAGGGAAGTTATGAAGTCTTGTAATTGCGCTCGATCATACAAAACTAGGCAATTGATTCTCCTACGGACAACCTTTTCTATTTGCTTTGTAGGCCTACTAAATATAATATAAATAATCATAAATTGCTATTTTCCGTTGAAGAATATTTTCATTCATACATCTACACTCAATATAATTGTTGCACAAATGATTATGTTGTTTACACAACCCGTTTGTGAATTAAATCAATTCCTTAAACAGCAACGAAGAAAAAGGAATTAACTTGTTAAAATTCTAAGTACGAAGCAAGTAGAAGTGTTACCTCGAAAGGTACGTCACTGAGTAGCCAATTTGTGTTTGACTGCCAATATGAAAATTATTAACTTTTTAATTTTTTGTTATCGGATTGTCCTTTAAGCTTTACTGAGTTGGTTCTCGCTCATATCTGCTTTTATTAAACTCAAATTGATATCTCGTGTGCATGCGGTGTGTGTATGTGTGTAATTGTTTGTCTTTTTACAGTCATGTTTTAACCAGAACTCTATGATTATTAACGATTTGTAACCATCCAAATGACGTGACTCACTTTCGAAACAGGGACCGTCTACACGACACACAACATGCTAAACGGCAAACGATAAAAAGAAACGTTCTCATCTAAACAACATTTGCTACAATGTCACGTATTGTGGGATGGTGATACCATTTTTGATAAAGAGAATGTAATGATAAAATTAATTTAAAATCTAATATTTGAGTCACAAAATAATTTAAAAAGTAAAGCACATTTGATTATGATTTTAATCATTATTGCATCATTCCCTCAATTGCAGTATGCAAAAATTGGAAAGCCGCATTGGATATTAACAAGAATAGAACAACTAAAATAATATCAAAGCAATATTAATGAAGTAAAACTGAGCTTTCATCATAATTGATTGTTTTCAAATGTGATCCTTAATTCGTAGGATTCATGATTATGCTTTTCATTTTGTGAAATAATATGAAAGGTATAGTCATAAAACTGGTTAAACTAGGCCCCTAGCCTTTACAACGAGATTGTTGAAAAATATTACAAAGATGAACATTCATAATTAAAATAAAAGAATTGCCACGATTCTAGGTTTCCGTATTGGTTTACTGTTTATGAGGATTATGTAAAATTATGATGTTTGTGCATTGTGATTTTTAAAAGCCTTGTACATTGTCTTTAAATTCATTATTTGATATTTTTCTTCCCCAATAGTGGCCAGCATTATCGCTGTGGGTATACTGCTTGCTTTAGTTGCCTTGTATGGTATTATCATAACATTGATGTACCTGTATCTCAGGTGAGTTAAAGGTGACCTCTTACCCACCCCTACCTAATGGCCCCGCCACTTATAGAGCGTCCACACTTACCCCCTTCACAAACACACACACACACACACACGCGCGCACACACACACGTGCGTGCGCACACACACGCACGCACGCACGCACATACACACACCCACGTGAACACACAGGCATGCACAATTATACACGCACACTGAGATCAGTCAAAACTAGCGGCGGAGGGCGGGGGAGGGGGGAGGGGCTTAAACTAACCCCATCTATATGCCTATGGTCAATGATGATGATGATGATGATGATGATGGTGATAGCAATAATAACAGCGACAATACAAATAATAATATCATCATCATATTCATTAAAAATAACTTACATCGATAATAATGATAGTGTGCATAATGATAACAATAAAAATGATAATATTAATATTAATATTGATAATAATAAGAATAATAATAATAATGATAATAATAATAATAATCATCATCATCATGATATGAACTGTAATAATAATAGTAATGATAATAATAACAATATTGAGAATGATAATACTAGTAATAATGCAGGCGCGGATCTACGGGGGGGGTTTAGGGGGTTTAAACCCCCCCTTGGGCGGCCCAGAAAAAAAAAAAAAAAAAAAAAGGGGAAAAAAAAGAAAAAAAGAAAGAAAAAAAGAAAGAAAAAAGAACGCACGCTGGAGAGAAACCCTTTCAAGTGCAAATATTGTGAGAAGATATTCAACTCATCTGGTAACTTAACCAAACACATGATAACTCTGGATATAACTGTGTATTAAACTGTTACTTGATTTAAAAAGACGTTATCATGCACTGCTTTTTATGGTCTCCATTGTGTTAATAGATGCCAGGAAAACATCACTTACGGGGTTCAAATAAACACCCCCAAAAAATCGGCTCGCCGCTTCGCGGCTCGTGGACGATGCTCCGCATCGTCATTATTTTGGTCAAACCCCCCCTTTAGCAAAAAGCTAGATCCGCCACTGTAATGATAATAATAATATTAATCATAATAATCATAATAGTAACAATAATGATAACAATATTGAAAAAAATACAATGTTACATTTCACCGATAATCTTTCTTTCCTTTATTTCAGACGCTCTAACCATGGACCTAACATTGCTCGAGAGCAGTCAGTCAGTTGCAGAGAGGACCAGGAACTCGATCCCTACACCTCCTTAGATGTAGCAATTATGAAGCAACCAGCCTACGAGGACATCAAAGCAACTAGAGACGGAAATAGAGGCCACACGAAAGCAATGAAGGGGGTAGAATATGAAAATCAAGCAATAGTGAAGCAAACAGATAGAGTGCAGAAATCAAACTTGGGAGAGGCCGATGGTAATACTGAGCCGGTGTACGAGTCGTTTCATTAAAATTGATTCCATGAAGTAATAAATTAAAGTCAAACCTGTCTACAAAGGTAACCCAACCAGACGCGGATCTACGGGGGGGGGTGGCGGTTTAGGGGGTTTAAACCCCCCCCCCCCCCTTGGGCGGCCCAAAAAAAAAAAAAAAAAAAAAAAGTGCAAATATTGTGAGAAGATATTCAACTCATCTGGTAACTTAATCCAAACACATGATAACTCTGGATATAACTGTGTATTAAACTGTTACTTGATTTAAAAAGACGTTATCATGCACTGCTTTTTATGGTCTCCATTGTGTTAATAGATGCCAGGAAAACATCATTTACGGGGTTCAAATAAACACCCAAAAAAAAAATCGGCTCGCCGCTTCGCGGCTCGTGGACGATGCTCCGCATCGTCATTATTTTTGTCAACCCCCCCCCTTAGCAAAAAGCTAGATCCGCCCCTGCCAACGGAACCCCCACAAAATAGCCACTAGCTGCAAACAGCTTCTACAACAAACTTTTCTTTCTCAAAGGAGACAAAATGCATGGCCACTTCAGACAGGGGGCCTTAATAGAGAGGTAGCCACAAAGACGAGTTTGACTGTATAGCATGAGCTCTATATAAAGTTATAAATGTAGCAAGTTTGTCAAAATATTACCGGCCATTACTTGATGATAATATTTGTTGTTGTTAATGTTGATATTTTTCATTCTTTTTATAATGAATAGGATTTAGGGTGCGCTAGGCCTGTAAATCAAGGTTTTGGAAAGGATAGGAATTACAGCTGTGATAAACAAGGATATAATTAGGTTTACTTGTACAGATCTCACAAGACGGATTGAGTTTGATTGCATAATTATTGTTTAATTACCGTATATAGCCAAAGCAAAGTTAAACTTTAAAGCCATACTGTACTAGAAGCACTACTCAGTCTGCAAAATCCCATCTAGCGCCATCTCACGTCAGCTGTAGCAGCATGGTCGTGTCCTGTAACTCGATGACTCCTTAACGGGGGGAAAAGTGGCCTTGTGGAGTTTGGGGAATTTTCCCCACGAGCAGCTCTTTATTTTTTGCCTTATCAAGGCCCAGTCAATTGGGGTCTGAGGGCCACTTTATATATACATCTTATATATTGAATCCAATCTGCCCCTCAAATCAAATGAGTTTTGTGTCAATGAGACATGATGTAGAATATAGAGGCCTGTAAAGATAATCCTGTTTATATCTGGTTATTTCATCTTTCGACAAGGCTGTAATAGTTCTAGTTGCTTTAGGAATTAGTGGATAGCCATTAAATTGTTTATATTTGATTTTATCTCATTGGAATGGCATCTAAATACATAATAGATTCATTTAAAAGACAAGTTGTGCTAATGCGATCGGAAGTAATCCGAATTTAGAAAGAAAGGCGAGTTATGTCATTTACATAATGTCACCACATCTGCTTAGGCGAATCATAAACGAATCGGCCACGGTCCCCCTTCTGAGAGAAAGAAAATATACTAAAGAAAATAGCGGAGACAACAATCTAGGGGTAAAATAATGGTCTGCGAACCCCTCTTTTCAAAACCACAAGAAGGCCTGAGTGATTCCCGTGCAGGAAAAAAAAATCAGAAATTAAAATGGGAAAATCAGTCCTCACGTCTACCCCTTTGATGCAATTTACTATGCTTTCGGAGTTTTTTATTTTAAGAGTAATAAACACAATGGTATAAGAATTTTAGGTGTTTATAATTATTTTCTTTAAAAAAATAAGCCTTAATACGATTGAACTAGACCACGCCCCATTTGATTTGACAAATAGCTGGTACGACATTATTTTGTTGTCTTTAAGATGACCTACCGTGTTTGCAAATGCAAATCCAACCGTTGTGGGTGCGAACAAGTTGTTATGTAAACTCTTTACAAGGGCAATTGAAGTACTGGGATTTGCCTGTTGGTTGGCTTCAATTGATGTCCCTTGCAACCAGACAGATTCACGACTCATTAGATACTAGATCAATATGATATTTATCACTTTAGAGTCCTTATCACATTTGATAGTAAGACCCTTTTCCCTATTTCATAAAACTTTTTCTTTAACAAAAAAAATCTATATACGCATTGATTTTTGTATATACTTGTATATTTCATATAAAAACAAATAAATATCAATGCAATGAACTGTATTTTGATGGTTGTAAGATACAAAAAAAAGGTTTTTTACCAAGTTATCAAATATTTTGTATTAATTTTAAGGAAGAAATAAATCAGCTTTACTAACGCAACTAAAAAAAATGTTTAAAGATCAAAGATTTAAAGTAGCATAGAGATAAATCTTCGGGAGCAATTCTGATATGTAAAATGCTTTCGTTTTTATATGTTTTTTTTTCAATAACAGAAAAGAAAAGACATTTTTGGTTCAAATTCGATATAACATGTATTGAATATAGAGTATACACCACACTAAACACTCCGGAATTCTGCATGGTCTTCTGAAAAATTCCTCGAGGATTCACAAAACCGGCATGTCAGTCTTAGGCCTAAAATAAAAACTTGTTGTATTGCCCTTTGCGACCGACCCAACAATCTGAAAATCTACGGTCGGGATTTTTTTTAAGTCTTTTTGTTTTAACCGTTTTTTAGATTTGTTTAATATTAGTTAATAATAAAATATGTATTTTGTTTGTTGGGATAAATAGGATATAAGTGCATAAAATCAAATCATTCCCAAATTCTCACTCGTCTTCTGCCCTAGGTTCAAAATCCTACTAGCGTAAACATCTCGATCAACACAACATTGCAAACCATGGATTATTATGAGGTGAAAAAGATATGAATGGAATGATGACGCTGAAACACATGTATTAAAGCATTAATAACTGAGAAATATCAGCCAAAAGAGGGCGGGGAAAAAGAAAGAAAAGTCATTCAGATCTTAAAATATCGGCCCAAAGAGGGCGACAATAAAAAAGATTAAAAAAAAAAAACTTTTCCGACCGACCGACCCTTGTTTTGGCACCCAAAGAGCAATACAACAAGTTTTTTATTTTAGGCCTTATGGGCATTCTGACAATTTTCTGAGGTGCCAGAGACGTTCATTGTTAATCTCATGGGCTGTCTATAAAGATCAGGAGCAAGATTGTTTTGTAGTTATCTTTTTATGATTATGTTGAAATAAATCAAATCATGGTCTTTTCCTCAGCCCCTTCTTCCTTCTTTTCATTCCTGTCAAGAATCAAGTTTGATGATTAATTACAACAAATCCATCTTTAACCTGCCACATGCATATACTATTGAACAAGAAATATTGTCATACTTGAGTAATGAAGAAGAAAAAACATATTAATTATTAGAACTCTCCTGGGATGCTTAAATTCACATAATCTATCTTGATTGCAGCTGCAAGTATGAAGATGGGATGGTAAAGGGGTAGAGAGTGATATGATAGTAATATTCAAGACATAGGAAGCAAGTTGGAGTACATAAGAAGAGAGAGAGAGAGAGAGAGAGAGAGAGAGAGAGAGAGAGAAAGAGACAGAGAGAGAAGAGATAGAGACAGAGAGAGGAGGGAAGGAGAAACCCCACAAGCAGTTCTTGAAAAAATAGACAGGTAGAGAGAAGGGGGGGGGGGTGAGAGAATAGTGAGAGGGAGATATTTAGTAGGAAGAGAAGCACAGAAAAGGGGAGATCAAGAGAGAGCATAGTGAGAGGAAGATATTTAGAAAGAGAAAAACAGAAAAAGAGAATGATCAAGCGGAAAAGAGACAGAGATATATAAAAAGAGGAAAGGGGGTGAGTGGGTTAGTGAAAGGGAATGCACTAAACACCAATAATACACACCAACACAATGCATGTAATGGGTATTTCAAGGTATTTGAATATAAAATGAAACAACTAGTTACGTTTATGTATACAGTGATACAGGAGATACTCCAGGGTGTCCTACAGCAGAGACGTATCAGACCCTGGACAGGAGTCCGATGATGAAGCCTGTTGACGAGAACTTGAAGGTGGAAAGCGGTGCAGAATATGGACAGCTTGATAATTGACTGAAGCTGAACAGCACGCAGCGCCATCTAGTGACGCCCCTCTCCCCGAGACAGTAGATCCTACGCGAAAGAGAACGCCGGATGATATGCCCCCGAGTAGTGAAGAAGTGTATGGGACTCTTTAAGGATTAAATTGAGTTCTACTCATAATGATCACATTGTAGGAGAAATCTGGAAGCAATTAGGAAAAGTTGATATTTACGTATTACATAAGAATATTATGTTAGGTTTTGTAATTATCATGATAATAAAATGACGCGCAGTCATGCTGAAAGTCACTTGTAGTGTAGACTGAAGTGTGAGTTTATGGGACTACACACAATCATGTGGCATGGAAGTTTGTTCCAAACTTTTCATCTGTTCCCCCCTCATATCCCCTCATGTTTCATATATGAGGGTATTTGATGAGCAACCCCTCAAAGGGGACATTTCTACTATGATATTCTTCCAAACAAACATTGAAGAACAAGAAAGTTGAGATATTTTTGTTCACGTACCTTTAACAGAACTCAACCTTTTCATCAAACAATATCTATTCCCATTCCTGCATCATTCAATACACATTTCTTGTAAACATTCTTGTATTTCACATGTCTTTTATGAGGCCAAGGTTGTCGGAAGTACTCCGAAAATAGAAAGGGAATGAAAAATGCTTTCTGTACGTGACATTTAAAATGGAAATATTCATTCGTGTATTGTATATGTTCGTTGATTTATTTCCTTGTTGAAATGTAGGCCTATGTCTCAAGTTTGCGTTTAGCAATGTAAATTTTGTTTATGTAGTATTGATAATGATTAATCCCTCATACATCCTTTCGAAGTGCCCCGTTTTTTCTTTAATTTCCTGTTATTTCCACTGTGAGTGATTTCATCATTTTCAGCTAATATGCATGAAGCTCACACCATATTGTCAGGTCAGTCATATCTTATCATTCTTCCATATGATTCAAAATATAATTAAACGGAAGTCAATCCTCTTTTGAGGAAGTTAGTCTGTTTTACACTAATATTTCCAAAAATACAAATAATCGAGTTGAATGTACTGCAGGGCGATTCCATGCAATGTTTCCCGTACGGCATGTGTCTTTTATTCTCTCCATAATTATGATCATTAACTGAAGACGGTGATGGCGAAAGAACAATAAGTCAATGATTATCTTTTTAATTTTGTTCTCAGATTTAACATTGTTAAACGATCCCTTTAATATGACTCATTCTGGTTGGAGTGGAATCTAAACTAAAAACACTTTAGAGGGGCTTTTTTCTATTAAATAAGGAAATGATGTTGTGTGGAAACATTAAACGTGCGTGATACTCTGGATAAGGAAGGAGGATAAACAATAAATATTCTCAGTCTCTAAAACTGTTGTTTGAAACATGACACCACAAATTTGTTTAAAACAAAGTAATTCGTATTCACATCCCATTGGATTATTATGGTCTTGTGTGTTCATAATTTTTGTCCATGATATGCTAATTCGATTGAAAATTTAGCGGAACTTTCTATTTTTGCAATTAAAAAAATAATCCGTCATCCAATTGAATTCACTACCTAGTCAATAGTTTAGATAGAAATTAAAAATGAAATGCTTTAACTGAGCGCGAGATAGGCTGTATTATGTGAAAGGTGGCTTATTTCGTCGTAATACAATTCTGATTCAACACATTTGGGGAACTTGATATACACATTGTAACGTTGTAAGTAGTCTTGTACAATGATTTTTTTTCTTCTGCTGTGAGGATCGATATCAGGTAAAATGATTAGGATAATAAAGCGATGGCGGTTGGTAACGACTATTGTTGTGTTGATAATGATAGGATAATGATAGCGATGATAATGGCGTTGATAATGCAATTGGCGACGATGTAAGACAATGGGAGTGCAATACACACACGGAATGTGATAAGTCAAGAAGGGTGAAAAAAGCGAGTTAAAAAGGAGCAAAGGAGATAATTAAAGCGGGGTAAATTAAGGTATAGAGACAAGTTATTGGAACTAGGCCTAGGCCTAGTTAATACGTAGGGGTTGTCATGTTTCTTTAATACCCCTACATGCATATCTGGATTCAGTATTCACTGTCCACCTGACCTATAAGGTCTGAAAGACCAGAGGACAAAGAGATTCGGTCTGTCATCTAGTTTGTTAATAGTTCACGAGACCTAAGGCCGGTGAGACCGAAACAAACAACAAACAGGGATAAATGTCAATTTAAGGCCCTGTGGCCTCCTGTCTCGTGATCTAGTGGTCCCGTAGGCTTGTGATTTCTTTGGTCTTTTGGTCTCGCGGGTCATTCTCGTTTACAATTCCCCTCTTGGTCTACGCAAAATGGAACCCTTATCATCCAGCTCAAGTTAATTCTGATCTTGCTCATGCTAGAAGTTTATAGTGTACTGCTATGTATATCATGCATATCAGTATTTATATCATTTTGATCATCAACAGAAGGTATTAAAGGTAATACAAAGTTTTGGTATGGGGTCATGAATTTGATTCAAATGAACATATTGGAAGCATATATGCGATCCTACAATATTCAGTGATCATTGTCGCGGTTGGAATCGAGTCTAAAGTTATAAAATTGTAAATTATAAACTCTTTGGGTTGTATAGCTCCCTCTCAAGGTCAAGATATTAATTAAGCTATAAAACTATGTTTCTTGACTAAAATTGACCGATTAGTTATTCCCGTTGGGAAATTATATATCACCACTACATATTCTGAGATTTTCATGGTTGCAGCTACCATTGTACGGCCGTAGGCGCTATTTGAAATTCATCAAAATTTACCGGGAGCACCGGTAAATTTTTCTCAAAAGCACAAGTGTTTTAGAGGCTAAATTTTCTAGTGCTTATAATTAATACATCCACAGGGGCATCCAAATATATCAAAATTGTAAAGAATCACTGTCCACCCAATTTTCAAAATTTCCCCAAACTTTGTATTACCTTTAATGTTTTTAATCTCTTTATGTGCTTGTAAGCTATGTATGCAACTTTTATCTTAGAGAAACAAATATCCATGTCAAACGCGCATTGGAAAATAAAGATATAAATTGAATGAAAAGAAATGAACTTGTTCCTTTTCAAGCTATTCTTCAAAACAACTAATGAAGAACATAGATGAATCTTCTTGTTTGATAAAAGTTATGAGCATTATTTAATTTTTTCACGAGTCTTGCAGAAGGAAATGGTTACGTTTAATTCATAAAGGGGTTTGGAGAATCGGAAATGATGTCTGAAGTGGAACATCCGAAGGAGTGAGCCAGAGCGACCAAACACATGAATTCAAACCCCCCTCTCTTTCTTTCTCTCTCTTTCAATCGCTCTCATGAGATCCCTTGAGATGTTGGCGATAAAAGGTTTCAGTGCTAATGAATAAGGTGAACAAAATATTGACGAAAACTCGAAACCGCCCAATGAATCTTCTTACCGCATCATAAGGAGGCCCTCCAGTTGTCAATTTATCTTCATGCAGACGGAGCCGAATGGAGAGACTCAAACAGCGATTTGCATCGTTAAGCAATGCAGAAAGGGGGAAATAAACGAAAAATGCGTGAATTCGAAAAAACGAAGAAAGAAAGACAGAAATCGGAAAAAGGGACATAATTGTACATACAAGGCGTTATTCAAAGGCTAATGGGTGGTGAAAGGGAAAGAGGTCACATTTACATCCCACATCATCTTTAGCAACTGCTGCATCTATTACTGTTGCCGCCAATCGCCATGTAGGCCTACACAGTGAAACACCTAACCTCATCATTACGGCCAACTTAATGAAAAATGCTTCTATATACAAAGAAATGAACATTTACATATACTGTGAAGTACCCCCTCCCCCAAGGGGCGGATCCAGCCGGCGACGAGGGAGGTGGCCCGATAAAACATTCAGCGGCGATGGAGCCCACCGACCGAATGAGCGGGGGTGGGGGGGGGGGGGGGGAGATAAAGACCTAATTTTTGTTTTTTACTCAACACCCCCCCCCCCAAAAAAAAAAAAACAACAACAACAACCTATTTTGGGGTCAGGGGATGGGGCCCGGGCTTCCCCTGGATCCACCACTGCCCCTCACCGTTATTGATAACAATCATGAATCACAGTTTTAACTGTACTATCAATCAACGAAAATTAAGTATCTCTCTATCAATAATTAATCATACTCTAAGAAATATTTGGAAACGTCAACTAACAAGAAGGGTTAATTACTCCTTCAGGTAAAACTTGACAAACGAAAGAACAACGATTTTCCTTGTTTCAACCTCTGTAAGTTCATGGGGCGCTACTATCTTAAAATCCTCTCAAAATGCACAACTTTCCAGATCGAGTGACTAAAAAGGCAGAGTGATACAAAAGCTAGTTTTTGTCTCCTAATGAAATGGAACAGTCGAGCCGCGCCCACATAATATCGACTTTGTTTGGACATGTGCATCGCAAGGAGATCCGGTAGTATCAAAATACCAGTTGTGCACCCGGTGTTCACCCACACCAATCGCATGCGAATGTGTGTAGCATATTTTCATCACTATAGTCACGTTTCGTGAGAGAGAGAGAGCAGATGCGTACAATATAGACATCGAATCAACAATAATAGTCGGCTGTCAGTAATGTATACCAGGACTGCTTCATTTGGGAGATAACATTTTTGGGATTAAATAACTCAATATTGGAAACCACCACAGAGACAACACTCGCTAATAATACTATCCAGATCAAGAAAAGCAACAGTGCTGTGATTGAAACACGCATTGAATACAAGGTAAGATATTCAGGCACGGATTTAGGAATTTTGGAAAGGGGGGCGGGGCACAATTAAAGACGATGTACATGTATAATAATTAATAATGATGAATGTAATGAAATATTCGTTTTTTTTTAATAGTTAATTTATGTTGTGTTTTTTCTTCTTTTCTAGGGATACACAATTCAAGATGAGCATCTTAAAGAGCAAGATGTCATCCCAACTCCAGAGACACCCTAATCATCTCAGCATGGCAATATACCTCTCACTCCTAGCCATGACCCTCATCGTCAGAACCACACAAGCAGCTGCAGTACTAAACTCCTACAACCTCTCATCATTCACCCCGCTAAGCCAAGATGTGACTTTGAATCGTTTTGTAGTGCACAATAGGACAGGAAGCATTTATGTTGCTGCAGAGAAGCTTCTGTTTAGACTCGGTTCTGACTTACAGAGCCTCGAGAGCACTAGTACCTCAAGTTGTGCTGAAGATGAAAATTGCGACGACATCACCAAGATTCTTGTCATTTCTCAAGGAGATGCCAAAAGCTTAATCATTTGTACGAGTGCAGAGGGAAAGTGTGAAGTCAGAGACTTGTCTGATATTGAGCAAGTGGTACACAGCAGTAATATAATGGTTCCTGGAGAATCGGCAGAACTCACAGCAGCTGGGGTCATCACAGAAGTGGCACAAGGAGGTAACATTGTGGAGAAGTTCTATCTGGCAAACACACTAAGCGCGGTTGTCACCTCGTTCACATACTCTATCATACGATGGACTGTTTCAGATAGCTTTGACCAGGCAGATGAACTTAACCACTATGCTTTGGGCGTTTCAGTGAAAAGTTTCCCCATCTCTTACATTGAAACCTTCACCCACAATGGCTTTGTGTATTTTGTCATGAACCAGGTTGGAACTGTCAAATTAGGGAGAGTTTGTGAAACGGCCAGGATGGAATACTACTCAGAGATCACCTTAAGGTGTGACAGTAGGAACAGACCAGGTACATCTTACAACTTGGTGCAGGCAGCTCGCGTCGGGAAAGCTGGTTCTGGCCTGCAGATGTCCATGGGTTCTGGCTCAGACAGCATCTTGTATGCGGCCTTCTCTGAATCCGATTCTGTGAGCAGCAATGCAGCCCTGTGCCTGTATAGCATGACAGATGTTGAAGCTGCCTTCGTGCAGGCAGTTAAGGATTGTCTAAGTGGGACCCAGGATGCCCGTCTTCCCTACCTTAATGGTGCTACTTGTGACGAATTTGTAAGTACACTATTTACCTTTTGCTTAAAGCAGTAGGCCTTTCATTGTATTCCTCTTGTATCCAACATTGCAGATAGTTAGTAACGTTGGATGAGAGCAGAAAATCACAGAAAGAAATATATGAAAGTTTAACAAAACAAAATAAAAAATGAGGAACTTTGTGAATATTTGAAAGATGAGTTTAATAATATGTGAATCATTTCTCCAGGGCTTTAATACTATTTACGCTAACCTTTTTGAAAGGGGGTCCAGACTAAACTTCAGACTCTTTATGCATGAAGCCTATATTCAAATTTCCAAAAGAATAGGGGGTCTGGACTTTGATTGTGAGTGCCCATGTGTCCCAGGCGCCTGTTAGTGTCAAGCCTTGCATTTGGTTTGCCATATAACCTAACAAGAAATATCACTCATCTCAATTTTATGACCAGAGAGCTTTTTTCTGAGGACTTTTTATGTGTACAGCTCCAAGGGCACCGAGTTGCCAAGTACATCTACTGTACATCTTTTATTAATATTTTCTAGCTTGACAAATATTTGGAGAGCCGTTTCTACTGTATGTGTAGGACATGCACTTCACAAGATTATACATTTGAGATTCTATCATGTGATGTTAACGATCGGCAGCTAAACCGTTTTCATGTTCTGGTTCCAGTTTTAATATGTTGTCTAATTTTGGAGCAGAAATATACTAAATGCCTGAAACTGATGGATCATTTAAGATTGTAACTTTATTTATTTCAACTGCAGGCTAACCCACATTTGTTTATTTGATAAATCTATTTAATTTGTGTATTTCTAATACACACGAAAAACTGCATGGAAAAATAGAGAGTGGCATGTACACAGGCATATTGGGGGCTAGCTTTTAATTGGTAATGACAAGAATCAAGAGAAAAGTATTTCTAGAGACATTCAAAGAAGTTTGACATTGTTTATATCATATGTTTTCTTCATTATTTGAAAGCTTTCAAAGGAATATTCTAAAATATGATATTTGTGATGACCACAATTCCATTTACCTTTTTCATACTGTAACCATAAAGCAAGCCCCAAACCATTTTGTCAACTCAAGATTTAACTTTGGTAGAGAAGATGTATTTCCAATTTTCAAGAATAGATTTTTCTCCTGACAAAGCCCTGAAATTATTTTTCAAAAGAACATGGGACAGTAATTGATGTGTTATCCATAGTGCTTGAAGTTCTACATGTACATATTAGGGTATGTTTATGCTCAACTTTTTCTGGCCAGAATCAGGCATCTGTTACGCGTTTCGTTCAAAACACGGTTGCGTCCTTTCTCAATTTTGTAGAATCACCGAAAAACGGCGATCACGATCGCCGATCGTAAACTCACAAAAAGGTGCGTTTACGATCGGCGATGCTGCAAAATCGGCGATTCTGGGAAGCATAAACGCACAATCATTTGTAAACGCGTTTAAATGGGGTCAATGCGCTGACCTCTAGTGGGTCTACGTAGCATGCGCGGTGCAGGTTTGCGAATCCAGCTGCAAGGCCATGGGGAGGCCACCCAGTCAGATTTGGCTGGAGGAGCCAGAAAATTGAGCATAAACAGTACACCGTGGAACTGCGATTACGATGAGCGTTTACGATGAGCGTTTACGATCGCTCATTCTACCTTCAAACTCAAGCATAAACGCACTCTAATGCGGGCGGTCGTCGCCCGGGCGCCGACCTAATCGAGCGTTCACCGTCGAGCGATTTAGGTCAAAAATCGATACCCCTAGGTCAAAGGCTGTCGAGCAGTCGCCGCCCGGTCGCCGCCCGGTCGCCACTGGGAGATCAGTCGGTCACTGGGCGGCGAGTCCAAAATCGGTCGGCAGCCTCTGACCTTGCGGCTTCGATTTCTGACCTAAATCGCTCGGCGGCGAACGCTCGATTAGTTCGGTGCCCGGGCGTATTTTGGAGCCCCACCGATCACTGGCCGGCCGCCGGGCAATTTATTTAAAATCAGCCGGTGGCTGGTGGGAGACCGCCCGGCAATCGGAGTGTCTCCGGTCGGTCACTGCCGGGACACCGCGCGAAAAAGCTCCGCGATTTCGCCCAGTTTTGACCTAAAATCGATCGGCGAACAAAGGGAAATCGACAGGTCACCGCCCAGGCATCGCTGGGGCTCTACAGCCTGCTCGACTTCTCCAAAAATCGCTGGGCGATGCCTAAATTCCAGCAGCGACCGAGCAGGCTACTGATCGGTCGGTCGCTGCCCTGATTTGTGACCATAGCTTTAGTCTCTCCAGGGCAATGTGCATAGTGGCATTAATTAGTTTACGCTATCACGGGTAGTCATTGATCCACTCAGTCATAGTATTTCATCAAAGTAACCAAATTGCAATGTTTTAACCACTATAATGTTCACAGTACACCAACTTCCCATTTGTATTCTAATGTATACTATGACAACATTTTTGTCTTCAAATTGATATTTTGTCTTGATTCATACATGTATCTACATGTAGGAAAAAGAGGAATAAAAACGTAATGAAACTGTAAGTTTCGCTCATATTTCGTCACCCTTTATTGTGATTACAGATCCTCCCTGACGACATATTGCTAGGACTCATGTGTTCTCAAGAATACTCTATTACATACGCAAACGGCATCCACCCTCTGGTATCCTCTGCTGCTGTGGAGATGTCATCCCATGTCCCAACTTCCATTGTTTCGGCAGTAGTCAGACATCACACTGTGGCGTTCATTGGAACCCAAGAGGGAGACCTGTTGAAGGTGAGTGAGCTAGATGTGTAAACAATGCAAAGAATGAATTAGTAGCCAGTATATGATCAGATGCATGCAACCGCAATATTTGATAAACGTCTAGTTGGCATCCCAATAAACAAAATCACGTGAAAATCACGTCAATATTAAGGTATCGACTTGAGGAGAGTTACGTTCTTCAAACACCTGACATTTACGTAAATGTGTTAATACGTTTATTGCACTAGGTAACTTAAAACACACGTGCACTAAATCACGCAATTGTCACTGCAATATCACCATTATAATAACGTGATTATCCCTACCTTGGAGACCATGGTTTGTAAACCTAATACTCCCGTGTTTGTTTGGTTATGAAATTACATCTTCATAAACGAAATTATCGCGTCACAGAAACACGTGAAGCGTTAGTGATAGTTTTAGTCAAAATATCTGCGTGAAATTCACGTGAATATTACGAGGCTGACTTGAAATGAATCATGTTCTTTATTCACGTGAAATTTACGTTGAAGAGGAAGTATGTTACTGTAACCCGCGTTCAACCCAATAATTACGCAAATGTTACACAATAAATGAACCAAAATATTGACGTTCTCATCCCGTTTCTGAACATCGTGTCTTGGATCTTCCATAATTACGTCCAGGCGCGCCGGAAGCAGTTTGGGATTAGAGCGGGTTGGGGGGGGGGGGGGTGGGTGCAAACATCCCAGAAGAGAAAGCTAGTTGCAACTGGTCCAGTTGATGAACCATAATACTGGTAACCCTGGAAATTGAAATGGGCTAAATGATCCAGTTGATCCAGGCCAGTTATAATTCAACTGGTCTAGCTGAGCCATTAAAACCATTTGGTAAAACTTCCAACCAGTTGAACAGCAACAGTACTTCAATACTCTGTATTTCCAATGTAAAGGCATTGGTAATAAGTAGACTTACATAATTGAATTAATCGAGAAAAAAAATCGTATACTTGTACTTTATTGAAATTATTTTAGGTCATAGTTATTGTTTCCCTTATTCATGTTTAACTAAATGTAATTTATACGAAGTAGCGAAATGTCCTAATAACTGGTAATTTATATTTGTAGTATTTTCGAAATGAATTGCATATAACTAAATCAAGAGTAATTAAGAAATATGCTGTAAATTCAGATAAATTGTTTAAAAAACATAGATCTGCACGCACCCCATATTCAATATGCAAATTAATTGGTGTCAGCTGGTTCAACTCGAAATATGCCAACACTCAGTCATCAACTGGTGCAACTGGAAATATGCACACTCCAGTTATCAACTGGTGCAATGAAAATATGCCAACAGTCAGTTATCAACTGGTGAACATAGAAATATGCCAACAGTCACGGGATTATCACCACGGAACTTAAATGGTAACTGTGAATCCATCAAGACACCCAAGAATAACTCATTTTCACACCTGGAAAACACGGAATACCCAGCTTATATTAATAATCCGTTTGAGTCACGAGATCATCACCGCGGAACTGCTGGCAACGTTGACTACCATTTAAATAGGTGTTTTAAGACACCTAATAATGACTAATTTTTCACACCTAAAAGTCACGTATGCCCAGCTTAGATTAATATTCCGTTTGAGTCACGAGATCATCACCGCGGAACTGCTGGCAACTTTGACTACCATTTAAATATGTGTTTTAAGACACCTAATAATTACTAATTTTTCACACCTAAAAGTCACGTATGCCCAGCTTAGATTAATAATCCGTTTGAGTCACGTGATCATCACCGCGGAACTTATGGCAACTTTGACTACCATTTAAATAGGTGTTTTAAGACACCTAATGATAACTAATTTTTCACACCTAAAAGTCACGTATGCCCAGCTTAGATTAATAATCCGTTTGAGTCACAAGATCATCACCGCGGAACTTATGGCAACTTTGACTACCATTTAAAAAGGTGTTTTAAAACACTTAATAATTACTAATTTTCACACCTACATATCACGTATTCACAGCTTAGATTAGTAATCAGCTTGAGCCACGTGATCATAACCAAGAAATTTATGGTAACTTTGAAACCATTTAAAGAGGTGTGTAAGACACCTCAGAATTACTAATTTAATATAACCAGAGATTCACGGACAGAACAATAAGACGATTAGCCGGTGTAAGTAACGTGATTATTACCATCAACCTTGGATAACCTGTGAAACCAATCGATAAAGGTGCTTACAAGACCAAATAATTACGTATTTATCGCCACCATCGGATAACGGACAAAAAACTCGTTGCTTGGTCAAGTGGTTATTTGGACATAAACACTTGATTTACAGAGGTAAGTGGAATCACGTTACTCCAGTCGCGTGATAAACTGGTGGTTTTTAGGTTAGATGAAAACGTGAACAGGAGTACCTTTTTTGTTTAAATGAAGGCACGTGTCGATAACGTTTAAATCTAGTTCAAAAGGCACTATACTTTATAATCACTTAAAATACACTCCCAAAAGAGGTTACTTGTTAGTGTTCTGTTTATTGGGATAATATCCATTAGGTCATTGCTGATTCTTGATTTGTACGTATAAAAACAAACACATTTTATAACTGACATTTTTCTGTATATGATAATGGAAGGTTTCATTTCAAATGCTTCTAAAACAAGAAAATAAAATAAATGAACAGAAAAATAAATAGATAGACATAGGTGACATATGCAGAAGAAGGAACAGAAGGGGGAAAAGAAGGCGGAGGAAAAGGAATCAAAGAGATAGGACGGCGAATTCTGTAGTGATACATAATTATAGTGCTTGAATGGTTCACCGTATGATATTTGCATATGTGCATCTATAGCATGATTTATTGATGGTACATGACTTGTGTGACACCTATTGTCGTTTCAAGCGTTCATCTGATAGCAAAAAGTGATCTTACCGTAAAATTCTGCTCGAATTAATCCTTCCTAATTCTTCAGGTTTAATGCATCTTGAGGGTTTTTGATTCAAGGATTCACTTCTTTTCTGGACTTTGAGATACTGCTCACTGACAGACTTAATTCGGTTTCTTTTCCAATGAAGTGAAATTAGAGAGGCATATTCACATCTGTTGGGGTTTGCTGCATCCCTTGCGCAGACTTACCTGCATGCAAGCATTGCTTCCTACCCACAAACCATTATCTTACCTAAGATTAGGTGGGGGTATTTTTTCTGTAGCACCAAAACGCTGCAGGATGTCCAACTCCCAATACAATCAAGAGGCCTGCTGGAACAACGCTTGCCAACCACATGAGACTCATGCCATCACTCCTCTCCTCTGTAATTTACATTTTGTAGGCGAGAGAAAATTCAGGCTCTCTCCACCGAGACCATTTTACATTTGATGTACTTCCCCAACCATGTGTAATATGCGCACAGTCCCCCCCACCCCCCCCCCCCCCCCCCACTCAGTATTATGTAGGGTACGCGTATGCTAGTTCTCTGCCTTTGAAAGCACCCCCTATCTCAGGACTGCCAACATTTCTGAACCTTTCGCGGGTTTTTCGCGGGCTTTTCCTACCTTGGAGACCCCCCTAAATCCTGAACACTGATTAATGTACCCCCTATCTATGATATTCAAGAAATGTTATAACCCCCTTTTAAAATTACCAGGAATCCACAGAGAGAGAGAGAGAAAAAAAATACACCCCCTTTTTAAAGAAATCTCCGGGTTAAAAGTCAAACATACCCCCTTTTTTTAAAAACATTTCTTGGGTCGTTTTTTTACAATTCTCGGGTCGGACTTTGTCCGGACAAAGCCCTGTATTAAACCAGCTTATTTTAATGTTTTAAACAATGTTTTGCAATGATTATGTAGCTGAACAGGATACTCTGTATGAAGAGTCGAAATAAATAAATAAATAAATAAATGTTGCTCGGTCATGCCTGTGTTTTACTGCTGAATATGGTTTATTGGTTTTGAAACCAAACCTAATGACCTTCGTTACTGAACATGTTCACACATGCAGTCACAAAATATTTGTTTCATCATGAATGTCTTTGAATTTTAGGCCTAATATTCTTGTACTTCACATAGAGTTAATGCCCTTCTGGCTCTGAACAGACGATATTGACTGTTCACACTATTGATACCGACAACCAGACCTACAAACTGGACTGAACATAACATTTGCATTAATCAGAATGGCCAAGAAGATGTCGGTTTGGAAATGAGTTGAAGTCAGTTTTGGGTCAGTTTGGAGTTGCTTGAAGCTGTGCCTAAGTTATTACCTCTTTATTTCTGTTACAGTTGCTTTCTCTTATCATTCAAGCCTGATTGATTTGTTGTTTATTGTTATACATTTATAATGCAATATTAGATATCCTACTCTGAAGTTTACTTTATTGTTTGTATGTTGTTGTTTTTATATTTATCAATTCAAGGTCCATGTTATGAGTAATACAACGGGAAGACTGTATGAGACGGTACCGCTCGGTTCTACACCAATCCTACCTGATATGTACAATGAACAAGACACCAGTATTCTAACTGCAAATCAACAATCAGTAAGTACTTTAATTTGCATTTGATTGTTGTATCCAAAGACAATTACCCTTTTATTCTTCACCCAATTTTTAGGCTGGTTCTGAGGTGCCTGAACTTAAAGCAATCCTAAATTGTTACTGTGCCCAAATTCTAAACCATTTCTGAGGCCCCGTAAATTTAGCCTGGCCTAACAAGCCCTTGTCATCTTGTACTGCCTTTCCCCCACCCAAGGATGTGTGACACCCCACATGATTGCTCTTTCAGGCCCATCTCCTTATTCTTTGCTATTTGGTATTATGATTTTAACATGAAATGAAGAACAGTCTGAGGAAATATAGAAATTGCAGTAACAAAAATCGTTTATATAATGCTATTTCAAATTGTTTGGGGCATCTGTATTGCATTGAAAAATAAATTATAGCAACAAAGTGTGCTGTAAAAAATGAACCCTTGGGATAATTGCATGTGAGAAAAATGAAGAATTCCACCTAAATTATCACTGTTGCTTTGGTTTTGTGTTATAGTTATTAAACACCTATCGTCCCTAAGGAGAAGTGATAAACTTAATATACATGACTATATAATATTACCGTCAATATTAAATTGTAACGTTATCTGATTATAACTCATAACATTTGATCAAAGTTCTCCATTCACGTAAAAGTTGTGAGTGACTCCAGAACTTACAATATGCTTGCATACCAGGGAGGTGTTGCCACGCTTCTCTCCAATGGTTTTTCATAAAGAGTTTAAAGACCTTGGATAATTGAAGCATGATATGATCTTGAAAATTCATTGAAGTGATTTTAGAAGAGCCCTTGCCCTGTGCGTCATTGAAATGAAAACAGCGCTTCACATAGGTTGTACTATTGTATTGGTCATGAGCACAGGCTCGCTTCACCTAATAGCAAAATCACTGAAGGACATTTATCGTCAAATTCTTTTCACGAGACAATTATGATGAAGAGATAGTGATCACATTTTTGTTTTATGGATATGATTGCATAATAAGAGTGGTTCTAGGACACCTTCCCCCTGGACATCCACCCCGTATAACCACCCCAGTCAACTACCCCTAGGACAACTACCTCTAGGACAACCACCCCCTAGGGCAACCACCTCTCAGTGCTACCCCCTAGGACAACTACCCCCAGACAACTACCCCCGGACAACTACCCCCTAGGACAACTACCCCCGGCCAACGACCACCCGGACAACTACCCCCAAGACAACTACCCCCTACGAAAACCATCCTCTAGGACAACTACCCGCCGGACAACTATCTTAGGGGGTAGTTGTCCTAGGGGATAGTCTACTGAGGGTTAGTTGTCCGGGGGGTAGTTGTCCCGGGTGGTAGTCGCCCCAGAGAGTTGTTGCCCTAAGGGGTAGTTGTCCTAGGGGGCAGTTGACTGGGGGTGGTTATCCGGGGGTGGATGTTCAGGGGGTAGTTGTCCCGGGTGGTAGTCGCCACAGGGTTGTTGCCCTAAGGGGTAGTTGTCCTAGGGGGCAGTTGACTGGGGGTGGTTATCCGGGGGTGGATGTCCAGGGGGTAGGTGTCCGGGGTGGTAGTCGCCCCAGAGGGTTGTTGCCCTAAGGGGTAGTTGTCCTAGGGGGCAGTTGACTGGGGGTGGTTATCCGGGGTTGGATGTTCAGGGGGTAGTTGTCCCGGGTGGTAGTCGCCCCAGAGGGTTGTTGCCCTAAGGGGTAGTTGTCCTAGGGGGCAGTTGACTGGGGGTGGTTATCCGGGGGTGGATGTCCAGGGGGTAGGTGTCCGGATACGTAATAGAGTAGATGAGTTTTCATGATGACAGACACGCCATGGTGTCTTTTTTAGTCTTTACAAGAAACACGTGTCAGAAGTGTGGAAGGAATTTGAATACATGTAACTCTAGTTTATTGGCTCATGAGAAAGGCTAAATCATGTGTGAATATGGAGCAGCTGCCTCATAAAGTTTAAAGTCCAGCTGGAAAAGAAACTTGTGAGGTTTCTTTGGAGAAAAAAAGATGAAAATGCTCAACAATTTTTCATAGAAACTTAAGTGTATTTTACTGGGCAAACAAATATACAGTCATGTAAATTTATAATAAATACAATTTGATGAGACCTTTTTTTGTGCAAGTACAGTAGTTCCCTTTGTCATTAATTCTACACGTCAGACTACATGCAAAGAACATATTCATCAGGATTCAACATGTTTTGTTTTTTGTAACTCCAAATAATTGCCAAATGCCATATGTAGAAAAAGTACAAAGTTGTAAACATTTTTTGGAAAATGTGCTTGTCCCAAGAATGTATAAATGTTAGTACATGTATCATAATATAGAATACTGAGAGTTTTCTCTTCTCCATACTGAACTTGGGCATGACTGGGCATGCAGGAGTGCCACTGTGAAAGTAACCCAATATCCCTTCTCTATTATGGTTTCTAATAGCTTTACAGATTACCAGTGGTTAACTGTGAGCAGTACCCAACCTGTGAAGGGTGCATCGGAGAAGGAAGTGCGGGGGATGATAATCCTTTGTCTTTGTACATCGGGTAGGCAAACAAATGTCAATTCTATATGACAAAATTAATGACTATTCAAACTTTTTTCTCACCTGTTGTTGTTATTTCATTTTTGTGGTTATCTTGCCATCCAAAATATTTTGGGTTTATTTGTGGTCATAGCCCCCAAATGTTATATTATTAGGGTAGGTGTGTGGAATAGATCAAACTTTGTAGGGTACATGTCACCTGTTGCAGGACCTATATATTTCCACAGCATACGCAATAAGTAATGTCCAAGATGAACAATTATAAGTGGTGTGTTATGTTCATTTTAAAAGGAAGGAATTGTTTTAATAACAATCCATTTTATATAGCGCATAACACATTACAAAGTATGTCCTTATGCGCTTAGAAAGAAAAGCAAAGAGAAAAAATAGGATACTGAATTCCTTTTACTTGTTTACAACAATTGAAATAAATATGTTTCAGGGTGGACTTAATTAAACTTATCTATTGTGTTGATGTTTCTAAGTGAGTCTGGGAGGCTATTCCATAAAACTGGGGCAGCATGAGCAAATGAACCGTTCACCATAATTACGTTTTGTCAAAATAGGAGGAACAAAAAATAGATTCTTTTTACATGATCGTTGAGATTTCTTACTGGTTTACATACAATTAAATAAGTAATTTATTTAAATGAGAGGGAGCTATAAATTCATAAAAACATTCATAAGCTAATAACAATATTTTAATTTGGATGCAAGACTGGACTGGTAACCAATGTAAATTTCGTAAAACAGGGGATATTGAATCATGTTTCTTAATACGTGTTACTAGTCGTGCTGCTGAATTTTGGATGGTCTGTAAATTTTTTAATTTGGCGAAGTGGTAACCGAAAAAGGAGACTATTACAAAAATAAAAATGACACATAACAAAAGTATGAACCTAACGTTCTGTTATACATCTATTAATAACATTACCAATTTTCCCGATTTTGTGTAGTGCAAATGAAGCTGTGCGACACTTTTGTGTGACAGAATTTTCAAAAGTAAGCTTGTTATCAAAGATAACCCCGAGATGTCTACATAGTTTAGCTGCCTTAATTGCCTGTATGACAATTTGGTTCTCACTGTATGAGTTAAATGTATAACAAAATTATTTGAAACAGAAACAATGCAAATAGGATAATATCTACAATAACTGTTCAAATACATGTACACTGTAAATGTTTAGAATATGTATTTTATATTTCATTCACATTTGAAGCTCTATACACTGTCAGTGTATTCCCTTCTATTCTAATCGTATGTTTCCTGATTTTGCCTTCACACCCTTTTTTTTCAGTTGATGAGAATATTAGATTGCTCATCATTTGATTAGATTAAAAATATTGCATTAACAAAACGAACACAATTGTACTATGATGGTCAATTTCAAGGGTCTGTGTGCAGTTGGTTTGTATTTATGCTACATGTTTATTTTGTATAAAAAGAAATATTTCTCTATCTCTTTCATAAAATTCAGCGTACACCTCAATGTCTCTTGTCATCTTCCTCTGTTTTACTACACTCAACTATGTGCGCCTGCACTTCCAGAAGAAAGCTGCAGTATATGCAAAAGGTACTAAATTAATTATTTGATTTTTTTTTTAATGGGGACTTAATTTATACATTTTCTTAAAAGGGCTGTCAAGTTTATTTAGTTTCTTTGTATTGGGGGGGGGGGGGGAGAGGGTTATATTATGTCTATATACACGTATACAAAGTTACAATAGGTGCTTCGTCATTATACAGAGATTATCGAGTTTAGGATGACATTGGCAGCAGAATAATCCTACCATGCAGACTGTTTAGGTGATAAAATCTTAACGCTCTCTTAATTGCTCAAACTTTATGATTTCTAGTACTTTCCATGGTTACAGTAGCTACCGTAGCTCGTACTGTCCTACTTTGAGCATGAGAGCACAATGTTTTCTGTTTCTGCTAATACTTAAAGCTTCAACCATCGTATCAATAACTATAACGCCCCCCCCCCCCCCTCTCCCCCCCCCCCCCCCACCCCAAAAAATAAAATAATAATAATAATAATTGATTCAGAATCTTGTAAAGGATTGTAACAATAATTTTGTTTGGCATGTAGAAGAAGGTAAACAAATGAAAGTTCCATGAAAAGTATTGAATATTATAATAGTAAGGGGAAAAATGTTAAGTTTTCATACAGGACTAACAAAAAGAATTCAATTCGTACCACAGGACGGATATTAAATCATTATAGGTATCTTCAAGATATTTGTAGGAATACATTTGTTAAAGTCCAAATAATTTCATGCCATTGTCGCCACGTCGTTTTCACGGCTTCCTATCACTTTTATAGAATGCCCTTTTTAACCAAATATTGAGAAAAAAAAACTTAGGTACATGTACTTCTCATCATCATTTTGCTTCATATACTGCAGGGGTTACAACTCGGCAACGAGTGTCACAACGCCTCGTCTACCGGGCGAAGAAACTCTTACCAAATCGTTATCCGGTCCACCCCTAGCACCTAGCGGTCTTCCAGCCAATTCTGGAAATACAGGAAACTCTACAGGAACCGGACTTATTCCAGGTAGACTTTTTTGTTTGTAGCAACTCCATAGCTTATATCAAAACCATACCGTTTCATGTTCTTCAAAACATTGATCTTATTGAGGTTAATAGCAAGCCATGGTGTTAAAGGGAAGTCCGTAGACCTGGTGTTAAAATGGTTTAAATAAAAGCAAAAATAGTATGACGAAAGAATACGGAAGTTATGAAGTCTTGTAATTGCGCTCGATCATACACAAATAGGCAATTGATTCTCCTACGGACAAACTTTTCCATTTGCTTTGTAGGCCTACTAAATATAATATAAATAATCATAAATTGCTATTTTCCTTTGAAGAATATTCTCATTTATACATGTACACAGGGGCGTCACCAAAGGGGGGGGTGTGGGGGTGCGACACCCCTCCACCTGTCAGGATATTGTCGGTAAAATTGCGCTGCCGTCGGGAAAAAAGAGAAAAGGTGGAGGGAAAAAAAGAGAGGGAAAGGGAAAGAAAAGAAAAAAGAAAAGGAAAAGAAAAAAAAGAAAGGAAAAGAAAGGAAAGAAAAGAGAAAGAAAAGAAAGAGAAAAAAGAAAAAGAGGGAAAAGAGGAAAGAAAGGAAAAGGAAGAAAAGGAAAAAAAGAAAAAAAAAGAGAAAAGGGAAACAAAAGAAACGGGGGGTGAAGAGAGGAGAGAAGGGGAGGTAAGAGCCTGAGAAGGGAGGAGTGGGAGTAAAATAAAGGGCGGGGGGAGGGGGGGGGTGTGGGTGGAGTCGTCTCGTCAAGGAAGCAAGAAAGACATGTGTAAATATGTTGCTGTGTCGGGTCAGCTGTGTCGGTATTGTTGCTCGATCCTCGTGTACTATATCAATGCAGAAGTTTAAAGTCGGTGAGATGTATATTGTCGGTCGGCCGACAAGTTTTTTTCCCTACGAACTGTGACTTTTTATTCGCTGTGACGACTTCGAGAGTGACTACAACTACAATACTTTTTTCTCGAAGTTTCACTTTCCTATAATATCAGCTAAAGAAATCAGAGGTTTAAAATTTTCGGGGAAACTAATTCAAACAAGGATTAAGAGTCAACAACGGCACGACGAATCGTCTTCCTTTCTCTATATTTTGATGAAACGCCAAAAATACCGCGCTTTGCGCGGGAGGGGAAAACTTCGTTTAGACGAGTCGAGAACGGTACAACGAATCGTTTTCTTTCTCTCATAATTTAAGGAAACGTCAAAGCTTCCGCGCTTCGCGCAAGAGGGGGGAAACTGAATTCAGATAAATAAAGCTTTTATAAGAGTCGAAAACGGTGCAACGAGTCGTCTTCTTTCTATAATAATTAAATCAAACGTCTAAGGTTTTCGCGCTGGAAGGGGGAAACTGAATTCAGACAAGGATTAAGAGTAAAAAACGGTACAACGAATCGTCTGCTTTCTCTAATAGTTTAAGGTAACGTCAAAGCTTCCGCGCTTCGCGCTAAAGGGGAAAACTGACAGATAAATAAAGCTTTTATAAGAGTCGAAAACGGTGCAACGAATCGTCTTCTTTCTATAATAATTAAATCAAACGTCTAAGGTTTTCGCGCTGGAAGGGGGAAACTGAATTCAGACAAGGATTAAAACTGGAGCACGGTTCAACGAATCGTCTTCTTTCTTTAATAATTGAATGAAACGTCGAAACTTCCGCGCTTTGCGCGGGAGGGAGAAATTTCATTCAGACAAGGATTAAGACTGGAGCACGGATCAACGAATCGTCTACTTTCTCTAATAATTTAATGAAACGTAAAAACTTTCGCGGTTCGCGCGGGAGGGGGGAAAACTGAATTCAGATAAGGATTAAGCGTCGAGAACAGTAGGCCGACACCGAATCGTCTGCTTTTTCTCATAATTTAATGATACGTCAAAGCTTCCGCGCTTCGCGCGGGAGGGGGAGAAACTGAATTCAGACAAGGATTAAGAGTCGAGCACTGTTCAACGAATCGTCTACTTTCTCTAATAATTTAATGAAACGCCATAACTTCCGCGCTTCGCGCGGGAGGGGAAGAACTGAATTCAGATAAGGATTAAGATGAATTCAGATAAGGATTAAGAGTCGAGAACAGTACACCGAATCATCTGCTTTTTCTCATAATTTAATGATACGTCAAAGCTTCCGCGCTTCGCGCGGGAGGAGAAGAAACTGAATTCAGACAAGGATTAAGAGTCGAGCACGGTTCAACGAATCGTCTACTTTCTAATAATTTAATGAAACGCCAAAACTTCCGCGCTTCGCGTGGGAGCGGCAGAACTGATTCAGATAAGGATTAAGAGTCGAAAACAGAACACCGAATCGTATGCTTTTTCTCATAATTTAATGAAACGTCAAAGCTTTAAAGCGCGGGAGGAGGAGAAACTGAATTCAGACAAGGATTAACATCGAGAACGGTACAGCAAATCGTCTACATTTTATAATAATTTACTGAAACGTTAAAGCTTTCGTGCTTCGCGCGGGAGGGGGAAACTTCATTCAGACAAGGATTAACAGTCGAGATCGGTACAATAAATCGTCTTCTTTTCCTAATAATTTAAGGAAACGTCTAAGCTTCCACGCTAAAACCGACACCGACACCCCCCTAATGAGCGCGCTTCGCGCGCTCTTTAAGTGATTCGCTTGCTCACTACCGCCCCTCCCTAAAATTAAGATCCTAGCTCCGCACCTGCATTAAAATAAATAGCTTTGATGTTGACTAAGTTGTCGAAATAATTCGTATATTTATGTCGTCGAGGAAAATGATCATTTGCGCATACGCAATTACTATAGATAGTCCATAGGAAAAACAATTTAGCCTTCGGCCCCGGGTTTATAGAGTTAAATTTGTAGATATTGGGACATTTAATTTTGTCGGTAATTGGTGGCTAGTTTTGTCGGTAATCGTTGGCCAACAGCAACAGCAACGAAGAAAAAGGAATGAACTTTTTGAAATTCTAAGTACGAAGCAAGTAGAAGTGTTACCTCGAAAGGTACGTCACTGAGTAGCCAATTTGTGTTTGACTGCAAATATGAAAATTATTAACTTTTTTTATATTTTTTATCAGATTGTCCTCGAAGCTTTACTGAGTTGGTTCTCGCTCATATCTGCTTTTCTTAAGCTCAAATTGATATCTCGTGTGCGTGCGTGTAATTGATTGTTTTCAAATGTGATCCTTAATTCGTAGGATTCATGATTATGCTCATCATTTTGTGAAATAATATGAAAGGTATAGTCATAAAACTGGTTAGAATGGTCCCCTAGCCTTTTATACAACTAGATTGTAGAAAAATATTTCAAAGATGAACATTCATAATAATCAGAGTAAATGAAAGAAATTGCCACGATTCTAGGTTTCTGTATGGGTTTACTGTTTATGAGGATTATGTAAAATTATGATGTTCATTAAATTCATTATTTGATATTTTTCTTCCCCAATAGTGGCCAGCATTATCGCTGTGGGTATACTGCTTGCTTTAGTTGCCTTGTATGGTATTATCATTACATTGATGTACCTGCATCTCAGGTGAGTTAAAGGTGACCTCTCACCCACCCCTACCCTATGGCCCCGCCACTTATAGAGCGTCCACACTTACGCCCCCCTCACACACACACACCCACGTGAACACACAGGCATGCACACGCACACTGAGATCAGTCAAAACTAGCGGGGGAGGGCGGGGGAGGGGGGAGGGGCTGTAACTAACCCCATCTATATGCCTATGGTCAATGATGATGATGATGATGATAAAGGTGATAACAATAATAACAGCGACAATAAAAATAATAATATCATCATCATATTCATTATAAAAAAAAGATTTACATCGATAATAATGCTAGTATCGATAATGATATAAATGAAAATGATAATATTAATATTGATATTGATAATAATAATAATAATAATAATGATAATAATAATAATAATCATCATCATGATATAAATTGTAATAATAATTAATAGTAATGATAATAATAACAATATTGAGAATGATAATACTGGCAATAATGATAATAATAATATAAATTATAATAATTATAATAGTAACAATAATGATAACAAAATTGAGAAGAATACAATGTTACATTTCACCGATAATCTTTCTTTCCTTTATTTCAGACGCTCTAACCATGGACCTAACATTGCTCGAAAGCAGTCAGTCAGTTGCAGAGAGGGCCAGGAACTCGATCCCTACACATCCTTAGATGTAAAAATTATGAAGCAACCAGCCTACGAGGAAATCAAAGCAACTAGAGACGGAAATAGAGGCCACACGAAAGCAATTGAGGGGGTAGAATATGAAAATCAAACAATAAGGAAGCAAACAGATAAAGTGCAGAAATCAAACTTGGGAGAGGCCGATGGTAATACTGAGCCGGTGTACGAGTCGCTTAATTAAAATTGATTCCATGAAGTAATATAGTCAAACCTGTCTACAAAGGTAACCCAACGGAACCCCTCACAAAATAGCCACTACTGCAAACAGCTTCTACACCACACTTTTCTTCCTCAAAGGAGACAAAATGCATGGCCACTACAGACAGAGGGGCCTTAAGACACAAAGACGCGTTTAAATGTATAGCATGAGCTCTATATAAAGTTATAAATGTAGCGAGTTTGTCAAAATATTAGAGGCCGTTACTTGATGATAATCTTTGTTGTTGTTGGTGTTAATATTTTTCATTCTTTTTATAATGAATATGATTTAGGGTGCGCTAGGCCTGTAAATCAAGGTTTTGGATAGGATAGGAATTACAGCTGTGATAAACAAGGATAGGATTATGTTTATTAGTACAGATCTCACAAGACGGATTGAGTTTGATTGTATAATTATTGTGTCATTACCGTATATAGCCGAAGCAAAGTTGAACTATAAAGCCATACTGTACTAGAAGCCAGGCACGTAGCCACGAGGGGGGGGGGGGGGGGGCACGTGCCCCCCAAAAATTTCCAAGATCGGTTGAACTTTTTAGACCCCTTCTTTTTTTTACCTCGATCGATTACATGTATGTGCCCCCCCCCCCCCCCCCCCCCCCCCCCCCCCCTCCAACATCAAACTCTGGCTACGTGCCTGCTAGAAGCACTACTCTGCAAAATCCCATCTATAACGCCATCTCACGTCAGCTGTAGCAGTATGGTCTCGTCCCGTAACTCGATGCCTCCTTAACCGGGGGAAACGTGGCCGTGTGGAGTTTGGGGAATTTTCCCCACGAGCAGCTCTTTATTTTTGACCATATCAAGGCCCAGTCAATTGGTGGTCTGAGGGCCACTTTATATATGCATCTTATATATTGAATAGGTTGGTTACAATTATATACAACTTTCAAAACCAATTTTCAGTTTCAGTCTGCTCCTCAAATCAAATGAGTTTTGTGTCAAAGACATGATGTAGAAAAATATAGAGGCCTGTCTAGATAGTCCTGTTTTTATCTGGTTATTTGATCTTTCGACAAGGCTGTAATAGTTCTAGTTGCTTTAGGACTTATTTGATAGCCATCACATTTTTTATATTTGATTTTTTTTTCTCATTGAAATGGCATCTAAACACATAATAGGTTAATTTCAAAAGTCAAGTTGTGCTAATGCGATCGGAAGTAGTCCGAATTTAGAAAGAAAGGCGAGTTATGGCATTTTCATAATGTCACCACATCTGCTTAGGCGAATCATATGTGAACGAATCGGCCACGGTCCCCCTTCTGAGAGAAACAAAATATAATAAAGAAAATAGCGGAGACAACAAATATAGGGTTAAAACACTGGTCTGCTAGCCCCTCTTTTTAAAACCACATTAAGACCTGAGTGATTCCTGTGCAGGAAGAAAGAAAAAAAATCAGAAATTAAAATGGGAAAATCATTCTCCACGCCCACCCCTTCGACGCAATACACTATGCTTTCGGAGTTATGAATCTTCATTCATTTTAAGAGTAATAAACGCAATGGTATAAGAAGTTTATGTGTTTATAATTATTTTCTCTAAACAAAATTGGCCACGCCCAACTTAATTTGACAAATAGCTGGTACGACATTATTTTGTTGTCTTTAAGATGACATGCCGGGTTTGCAAGACAAAATGCAAATCCAACCATTGTGGGTGCGAACAAGTTGTTATTTAAACTCTTTACAAGGGCAATAGAAGTACTGGGATTTGTTTTGGAATATTAATTTTGGCAATATCGGCACCCCTGTTGTGCCGCTTCAATTGATGTCCCTTGCAACCAGACAGATTCACGACTCATGAGATACTAGATCAATATGATATTTATCACATTTGATAGTCAGACTCTTTCCCCTACATTAATAATACTTTTTCTGTAACAAAAAAGTCTATATACGCATTGATTTCTGTATATACATGTATATTTTATATAAAATCAAAAAAATATCAATGCAATAAACTGTATTTTGATGGTTGTAAGATTTTTTAAAATGTGTTTTTACCAACTTAGCAAATTCTTTGTATTAATTTGAAGGAAGAAATGTAACAGCTATACTATAACGCAATTACAAAAAAAAATAAAGATAGAATACCATAGAGATAAATATTCAGGGGCAAGTCTGATATGTAAAATGCTATTCGTTTCTATATTTTTTGTCTTCAATAACAGAAAAGAAAACACATTTTTGGCTCATATTTTATACAACATGTACATGTGTTGAATATAGCTTACACCATAATAAACACTCCGGCATTCTGCATGGTCTTCTAAAAAATTACTCGAGGATTCACAAAACCGGAATGTCAGTCTAATTTGTGCATTCTGACAAATTCTAAGGTGCAAGAGACCTACCTTGTTAATCTCATGGGCTCTCTATATAATAACAGCTAGATCAGGAGCAGGATGTTTTGTAGTTATCTTTCTATGATTATGTTGAAATAAATCAAATCACGGTCTTTTCCTCAGCCCCTTCTCCCTTCTTTTCATTCCTGTCACGTATCAAGTTTGATGATTAATTACAACAAATGAATCTGTAACCTGCCACATGCATATACTATTGAACAAGAAATATTGTCATACTTGAGTAATATTTGTCATACTTCTTATCTTGCCCATTCACATCCACTTTTTAAAGAAATAAAAATATTGAATTTTACCGATATGTATAATTATCAAATGTGCAATATTTATGTTCCAGTGCTATTTACAAATCCTTCCCAAATCACTTTTAAAACTTTTTATACTAAATTGTACTAGAAAAGCTGAGAATTTTTACTTGCCACTTGTACATACAACTTCATATAAACGTACACTAATATTTAATGGACCTTGCTTATGGAGTACTACACTTCGTAAAATACGTGAATTGAAATTTGTTAACACTTTCAAACGTAAATACAAAAAATACTTGGAGGACGTATATTGATATTAGCTACAGATTTTAACGGTTGTTAAATTCATTTTATTTTACATGTAATTGTTATTTGTTTTACTTTTAGTTAGAGCTTAACTTTTTATATTTGATTAATTGGCCAGCCGCATACAAGGACCACCTCCTTTCTGGCTGCTACCAGCATTAGCAATTTTCTTTGTATTATTCATGTTTGTAAATTGATTCTGTGTATTTCTGTGTTTATCTATGTTAGTAATTGTAATTGTGTGAAACTTTGTATACTGTTTTTGTTTTACCCTGTATGTTTGTTATTGCTTGGCAAAATAAATTGAATTGAATGAAGAAGAAAAATTAAGAACTCTCTTGAGATGCTGAAATACAATGCACACAATCTATCTTGATTGCAGCTGCAAGTATGAAGATGGGATGGTAAAGGGGTAGAGAGAGATATGATAGTAATGTTCAAGACATAGAAAGCAAGTTGGAGTACATAAGAAGAGAGAGAGAGAGAGAGAGAGAGAGAGAGAGAGAGAAAGAGAGAGAAGAGATAGAGACAGAGAGAGGAGGGGAGGAGGAACCCCACAAGCAGTTCTTGAAAGAATGGACAGAGAGAGAGAAGGGGGATGAGAGAATAGTGAGAGGGAGATATTTAGTAGGAAGAGAAAAACAGAAAAAGAGAAAGATCAAGCGGAAAAGAGACAGAGATATATAAGAGGAAAGGGGGTGAATAATACTCACCAACACAATGCATGTAATGGGTATTTCAAGGTATTTGAATATAAAATGAAACAACTAGGTACGTTTATGTATACAGTGATACAGGAGATACTCCATGGTGTCCTACAGCAGAGACGTATCAGACCCTGGACAGGAGTCCAATGATGAAGCCAGTTGACGAGAACTTGAAGGTGGAAAGCGGTGCAGAATATGGACAGCTTGATGTGACTGAAGCTGAACAGCTTGCAGCGCCATCTAGTGCCGCCCCTCTCCCCGAGTCAGTAGATCCTACGCGAAAGAGAACGCCGGATGATATGCCCCCGAGTAGTGAGGAAGTGTATGGGACTCTTTAAAGATAAAATTGAGTTCTACTCATAATGATCACATTGTGGGAGAAATCTGGAAGCAATTAGGAAAAGTTGATATTTACGTATTACATAAGAATATTATGTTAGGTTTTGTAATATTATCATGATAAAAATGACGCGCAGTCATGCTGAAAGTCACTTGTAGTGTAGACTGAAGTGTGAGTTTATGGGACTACACACAATCATGTGGCATGGAAGTTTGTTCCAAACTTTTCATCTGTTCCCCCCTCATATCCCCTCATGTTTCATATATGAGGGTATTTGATGAGCAACCCCTCAAAGGGGACATTTCTACTATGATATTCTTCCAAACAAACATTGAAGAACAAGAAATTTGAGATATTTTTGTTCACGTACCTTTAACAGAACTCAACCTTTTCATCAAACAATATCTATTCCCATTCCTGCATCATTCAATACACATTTCTTGTAAATATTCTTGTATTTCACATGTCTTTTATCAGGCAAAGGTTGTCGGAAGTACTCCGAAAATAGAAAGGGAATGACCAAAAAAATGGTTTCCGTGACATTTAAGATGGAAATATTCCGATTCGTGTATTATGTTCGTTGATTTATTTCCTTGTTGAAATGTAGGCCTATGTCTCAAGTTTGCGTTTAGCAATGTAAATTTTGTTTATGTAGTATTGATAAAGAGTTATCCCTTATACATCCCTTCGAAGTGCCCCGTTTTTTCTTTAATTTCCTGTTATTTCCACTGTGAGTGATTTCATCATTTTCAGCTAATATGCATGTAGCTCACACCATATTGTCAGGTTAGTCATATCTTATCATTCTTCCATTATGATTCAAAATGTAATTAAACGGAAGTCAATCCTCTTTTGAGGAAGTTAGTCTGTTTTACACTAATATTTCATAAAATACACATTTTCGAGTTGAATGCACTGCTGGGCGATTCCATGCAATGTTTCCCGTATGGCATGTGTCTTTTATTCTCTTCATAATTATGATCATTAACTGATGACGGTGATGATAAAAGAACAATAAGTCAATGATTATCTTTTAATTTTGTTCATATTCGGATGAAATAAATGGGGGGGGGGGGGGGAATGGTTGTGCAGGACTAATTAGAGTAGCGACTCGCCCTATTGACAAATGCCAGAACCTAATGAGGCTCACCCCCCCCCCCCCCCCCGGTCCAAAGTTGTGTACAATGTGTTAAATAGCAAAGATATTCATGAAAGAGTATACTTTTGCATCATCAAAATAATTCCCCCAAAAGACGGTTTATAATCAATAGCTCAATCCATCAAATTATATTGGTTGATTCACTTCTATTTGCTTGTAATATCTTCGTCAACAATGAGTTATGACAAGAGATCATCTCTAAATTGAGTAAGATTAGATTTTGATAATACTTGACTATGACTCATTCTGGTTAGAGTGGAATCCATACTAAAAAACACTTTAGAGGGGCTTTAAGCTGTTCTCTAGTATAAATAAGGAAATGATTTGATGTGGAAACTTTAAACGCGCGTGATACTTTGAATAAGGAAGGGAGATCACAATTCTTCGTCTCTAACTGTTGTTTCAAACATGACACCACAAATTTGTTTAAAACAAAGTAATTCGTATTCACATCCCACTAGAATATTATAGTATTGTTTGTTCATAATTTTTGTCCATGATATGCTAATTCGATTGGAAATTTAACGGAACTTTCTTTTTTTGCAATTAAAAAAATAATCTGTCATCCAATTGAATTCACTACCTAGTCAATAGTTTAGCTAGAAATTAAAAATAAAATGCTTTAACTGAGAGCGAGATAGGCTGTATTATTTGAAAGGTGGCTTATTTTGTCGTAATGATATTCTGATTCAACACAATTGGGGGACTTAATATACACACTGTATCGATGTAAGTAGTCCTGTACAATGATTTTTTTTCTGCTGTGAAGATCGATATCAGGTAAAATTATTAGGATAATAAAGTGATGGCGGTTGGTAACGACTACGATTGTGTTGATAATGATGATGATACTGATAGGATGGTGATGAGGAGGAGAAGGAGGATGATGACGATGATCAGAATGATGATAACGATGGTAATAATGATGATGAGGATAATAATGATCATGATGAGGAGGATGGTGATACTGATAATGGTAATGAAGAGCCTGGGAGATTACTTGGTCGTGATAATTGAGATGATGACGACAACGATTAAAATAATGATTATGACGATGGTGATGACGTTAATAATTTTATAGGTAGTTGCAATTTTAATTTGAGCAACATGTGTATGGTCTAGCTCAACTTTATTTGAAAAATTGCCATGATTGTGTCCTCATTATTTTTTTAGATTCAGTATCCACTGTCCAGCTGACCGAAGATCTGAAAGACAAAAGAACCAAGAGATTCGGTCTAGTTAAATCTGTCATCTAAGGCCGGCGAGACCGACACAAGCAACAAACAGGGAAATCATTGATTTTAGACCCTCTTGCCTCTTGTCTCGTGTGCTTGTGATCTCTTCGGCCTTTGGTCTCTAATTTCGTGAGTTTTCGGACATGTGCGCCCTCATTCTCGTTAACAATTGGCCACTACAATCCCCCTATTGGTCTCCAAAAAAGTGGAACCCTGAACATCCAGCTCACGTTAATTCTGATCTTTCTCATACAATGTACTATCACGTACCAGCTCATGCATCTAATTAAAACAATTCATTTATATTATTTGATCATCAACAGAATGTATCAATGTTTTGCATCTCTTAAAGTTCTCGTTTACCATGTCTGAACCTTTTAATTATAATTATGTGGGAAAAGCAAATATTCATTTCAAACGTCCATTGGGCAATGAATTAATGAAATGAAATGAAAATAAATGAACTTTTTCATTATCAAGCGCAGTCAACCCTGTTCCCAAGCTATTCTCCAAAACAACTAATGAAGAACATAGAAGAATCTTCTTGTTTGATAAGTTATGAGGATTATTAAATCATTTCACATGTCTTGGTGTTTTGCAGAGGGAGGGAAGTGGTTATGAATTCTTCATAAAGGGGTTTGGAGAATCGGAAATGATGTCTGAAGTGGAACATCCGAACTAGGCTGAATTCAAAGATGAGACATATGCTCTCTCTTCTCCCCCGAGTTAAGTTGTTTTCAGTTCAAGAGCGGGGGGGGGGGGGGGGGTGAGTATAAAAACATTAAGATCTAATGTTGTAAATTTGTTTTATTATTCAGCTATAATAATCAGTGGGATTGGATTGGATGACATAGTAACTGTTGTCTATTATGTACGGTGATGAAACGCGATATTTAATTGTTAGACAAAGTTATCGAGATGACCTTAAGTTGCCTTATGGAAATTCTTTTCGATCGTATTATACAGTTGTCTATATTAACGGATTCAAGGAAAAGGACAGCATTTCCCTTTTTAATGAAAGACAAATAGTCGCCAAAAGACACCCACATAATAGTTCCAGACGTGTTTATTTTCAAATACCATACAACTATCTGAGCAAACACAAATTCATATTTTAACAATTTGTAAAACAATCCTTATACAAACTGTAAAAAGGATTACAAATTTGATTATGATTTAACTAAAATATACTTCATGCCTACAGTTTTATGTGAAACCATGGATTTCTATATAGTGGTTGTGCCCCGCCTAACGTTACTTACCATAATTTTGTTTCTTCTTCTATATTTTTCTGTCTTTTTTTACAATATCCAGAATTAGGTCGGGTTTAATTAAACAGTGGTCCATGTGTGGTTTGGTTAAACTCTGGTTTAACGGGTTACCTTTTAAAGCCGGGGGGTTTAAGTTAGACCGGACTTAATTGTGCACACAGCTCGTAGTAACTGTGATATGAATTTCAGACAGATAAGGCGATAATAATTTTGATCACAATATTTTCAATAATTTTTTTTTAAAGTCTTGAACCAGATTATAAAATATGAGTACTAAACCACATCTGGACCACGTCATCGGCATGATCAGTGCACTCCGTACTCTGGGAATATTGATATAAAATGCTGCCCTATCATTTTCAATTATACTTCTTGTACATCTGATGTGCAGTTCGGTCGGTCGGCGGCTGACACAAATGTTCCAGGGTCATGGTTGTCTCGCTTGTATCCTGGCCAAAGTTTGAGGATTAACATAATAAAAACATAACCGGAATTGGCTATGTGGAGCCAAGAAAATGTCCGTACCACTCGCCTTCAAATCCGCCCAGGTTCATTTACTCCACAGACCTACACCTATAATGGGCATGTTCGGTAAGGCGAGGTGCGTGAGAAAAAAAAGATACATGGAAATAGACAGGAAGAGAAAACAAAGTAAATTGGGATCACCTTCAATGAGAAACTTTCATCTCATTTTGGAGGAAAACAATACTTGCATGTAACATTATTAGAACTTACTTATAAAATCTATTAATATTTCTAATATAATTACCTCACATTTTGTATCTGACGGACAGTCCCACATAACTGTGTATGCTTGTAAATATATTGTGCTTTTCAGCAAGAGTTTGCATGTGTTATGCTTTTGTAGACAAGTCATGTACAATACATAATTAGAAATTGAGCAAGCCACACCATGACAGAGACATCGCGAGAAGCAAGCAAACACATTCAAGACAGTGTTCTAATAACATTTTGATATGGTTATAAACGGGGTAAAATTGTTGTTGTTGTTTTGTGTATGTTTGTTGTGTAATGCAAGGTAAAATACATCCGTGAAAGTTTTGAAGAAACAAATGCTAAACGCACAGCATTGACAAAATTAATGTTTATTATGATCCCGCCACGGTAAATATTGTGTTAAAAAGTTGAAAGTACATGTACTTTTAACATAGTCTAGAGCTCTTACTCATTACACATCTAATTTTCGTGGGTTCCAATGAGCATTCCAGATATGCAATGAACATTACATATTTTACAAGAAACCTTCAGTTGATTTCAGGCTCATTTCGATAAAAGCAATATTTCTTCAAAGATTTTCTTTGGTCAATTTCCCAGTTCGTACATTGTACTTATATGCAAGTATTTTATTTTTATTTTTACAAATAAAATTGTAAATAGGTTTTTTGTACAGGCTATACCACATATTGATGTAATTGAAAATATCCATACGAAACCAATAGATAGTATAGCTTTCAAAGACAGAGTTGAATATTTCTGTAGGGTTCTTAAAAACATCAAATTCACTCAACTTTCACTAGTTCACTGACCCGTTTCTCAGATTTCTTTGTATTAATCCAAGTTAACTTCATGTAAGAGTAGACTCGCCTTTTAATCCTTTGGTCCATATTTTACTGATTTATTTTACCAGACGCCTCGACCATAGACCTACTATGCCTCGACTAAGTCATGGAAAGGAAAAACGTAGACCTTGGTCTAACTTCCTTAGTTAAACTCGACTTTAGACAGTACTTACCCCAGCGTCGGGTTTAAATATGAGTAAGATATACAGTCCAATGATTTATGTTTCGGTTTTCCTTTGGTACCATATACAAAGGTTGTATTAAATGTTTGTTTCCTGGTGACCACATGTTTGTGCACTCATTATATTATACTTCTACTACTACTACTACTACTACTTCTACTACTAATACTACTACTTCTACTACTACTACTACTACTACTACTACTAGTACTACTACTTCTACTACTACTACTGCTGCTGCTGCTACTACTTCTACTTCTACTACTACTAGTAATCACAAGTAATGATAACGACGATAGATAAAATGATCCATCGTCAAACTTTTATTTTACCATAAGTTTAACACAATCGGGTGTGTAGATACAATACTCGCATCTCTCTCTCTCTCTTTCTTTCTCTCTCTTTCTCTCCCTCTCTCTTTCTGCCTCACTATCCACTCTCCCTCTATACATGGGCTCAATGGACTCACTGCATTTGTGTATTTCAACAAATTTTAGAAGCGATTTGGTTTCATTTTAGTCAGCACAATAGACAACTTTGGTTGCTATCACGGTTAGGAAAGCTACATGGGGTGAGAAGGTTAAAGGAAGGAAGACAACACGGTGATGTCTTCCTCTGAGGGTACTCTCTCTCTATCAACAGAGTACTTGGTTTTCACATGACAAGTCAATCAGAGGGGTGGTATACGGGAGGGGTGTAAGGGAGATACCCCCTTTACTCGCTTTCCTTATGAGCTTATGTTTGTGTTCGTCTCAAATGATGGATATAGACAGAAGGGATGCATGTACATGTAAGGGAGGTATTCTTGGAACCGGACCAAGGTAAACTTTGCTTATTATGAGACACCTGAATTATTAAATATAAACAGGACTCAGCCCCTCCTTGCGATCAAAATGGGTTCATAAGATGAAAGAATCGATACATTTTGTTTGAATTCATCTCGATTTACTTCAACTGGGAAGAATAATCCTTAAAGAGAAAGTTAAGCCTGATTATGTGATTGCTTTGTGAACAAAATTTTATGTCCACCATTGGGAAATGATTATCGTGTAGCACATAATTATCAGTGTATAGGCGTACTGTGAGGTTTGGGAATCACCAACAGTATAATAATAATAATAATAATAATAATCGTGTAAATGGGACTACGAAAACAAGAGACATGAAAGTGTGGTCCACAAACAAAAGCTTTTGATGAGCCATCTTTTCAGGGGACTTTTTTTTCTAGTATTCTTCCTCACTAACGTAAAGAGTATGAAAATCTCACCAATAAGTTTCAACTTTCCCTGAACCCAACCCTGCCTTAAAGGTACTATGTCCCATTTGCAGGCCAAAAAAAATGAAAAAGTTAAATTCCAACTGCATTTGAAAGATAATACTAATTCAGAACTTCCATAAAAAAGGTGGGGCTTGAAAATGTCTTCAAGTGGGAAAATAACGACTATTAGTTGTCAAATCGACTTTAGGGCTATAGAGCTCAAAAGTAATAGTCTTGATTTTCAGACAATTGTACCGAATGGTCATACGTTTTATGCTGCGCAAAGATTCAATCAGTATAATCTCGGCCATCACAAGAAGTGGGTTATTGGTGTAGACAAAATAATGCTCATGTACCCTTTACAACTCTTTTCATGTATGTTATTACCAAAGAAGAAAAAAAGCCAGTCAGTCACTCAATAGTGTCTGACAGTGAAGTCTAGCAAGTAAACGGGTTTCCTTGCATAATTTGAATATGAGGACACTGCTAACGTTTAAATTTCACAGATAGGACATACATGACATATTCATAATTCCTGCAAAGTTCTACAGCATTTGAGGTTGGCTGTATTCGGTACATTTGCCTCTGATTCTAAATACAATCCTGGATTTAGCTCATGCTGCAATCAAAATTATTAACCTATAGGTCAGAAATGAATCCCATGACTTTTACAAGCCAATCGCACGTTTGATTATCAAGATATTTATGATCGTAATTCGAAATTAAAAAAACCGTTTTCCCAATGTTTTTTTTTATATATAACACTACAGTCTATTGAGGAAAATTAGTTTGGTAAAACCGGTCACTCCAAGATTTTTTACTTTCTTGAAGCGCAGTTTTTGTTAGGGCTTCAATATTATATCATAATTATCACAGACACTGATAACACGTAGGGCCATGCATCTCAGATTTGTAAAAACTGGAAACATTGTTAAAGAGTGCCTTTAACTATTAAATGCCTGGTGTCAAGCATATCCTATAGTTTACAAAACATACCAACAATATACGACAATGCAAAGGTGAAACCTCAGTCTACAATTGATTTGATTTGATTTATTGAGTTCTCTGACATGTTTTCAATGCGCATTAGACCGTGATATTTCGTTCAAATTAATATCATTCTGTAACGAAAATTATATTAGAAATCGAGACATCCATGTAAAGAAGAACGTAGTGTTGATAAGTTGGAGTTGAGGAGAGGGCATAATTGGCTTCATTTTAGACATAGTGTGTTTCATCATAATATATTGATATGATTTATTTATAAATCATCGACTGTGGATCCTCCATTATCCTCCTTGCGAATCCCTTCCATCAAACGATTCTATATTAAACTGCTACATAATTATAATTTACACCCTCGTGTCTTATGTGTTCCCACACAGGCATAATTATGACAGATACATTTGACTTACAATGGAAATCATGCAGGACTACAAGACATGAGAACAATGCGAAGATGGCTAAAATGCAATTATGACCAAGTGTATGTCACAGGAAAGAGAGTTAACGACCTCCGTGTTTGAAAAAAGAAAAAGAAAAAAAAGCTATTGATACCATCACCCTTCCAGATTTATCAATTTCTCAAGTTCGCAAACTAATAACATATCTCTTGTAATCATGGACCCCCCCCCCCCCCCCCCACACACACAACAAGATATACGCATTTCTGTTCGCGTTCGATCTACGCCCCTAGATACAAGGACGTCACGGTAATTGGTGCAGAGTTGCTTGTGAGATAAATGTTCACCGATAGTGTCATTTCTGAAAACAGCTACTGTACGGTTGGAAACTCAGCAGCTTCTAAAAAGGTTTCTTGGGAAAAGCGCTGCCAAACAAACTTTGGATTTCTCATACGTCCAAGAAATTTGTATAATTAGGTCTTTTGTTTTCCAGGATTCGTATTCTTCGGACTGCTACTCCTTTGTAAATCTTTTAGAAGAATTTATTGAATGATTCAGATAGGCCTATGCCTGGTTTGTGAAAGGTGGTTGGAACTATGTGAAGGAAAATGTGCATTATCTAGGTACCTGTTTTCAATTTTGTGTTGGAAATACTAATTTATTGATCTCTACATCAAATCAAATCGATGGCAAACAAGTGTAAGTTCTACATTTTTATCAAGTCAGCCTCCGTTTCCAGATCTGATGACTGAAGACATCATCGAAAGATGGCTGCTTGACCTTGTAGCTATAGACGTACTTTAAGACCACTTCGTTCATTTTAAATCTTTAAAAGTTTGCCCTTTCTTTCCAAAGTTTTCCTTTATGGATATTGATATTAAACGCCGATTATCATCATCCCTTCCATGTTGTTTAATATTCATCCGTCCACCGGAAATATAACTTTAATTTCACCTACACAAATCTGACACCGAGATAACAAGACCTGTCATCATTAAAACCTGTTTAGGGAAAGCGTCCTAGCGAAAAGACTCAAAAGAGCGCAAGAATCAAGGGCAAAGTGACAAAATTAGGCGCTGAACCATTTTAATGGATGGGACTTCCACAGTACCGGAGTCGAAAGGATATTGGATCTGAATTGGGATCGACAAAATCATTATCAAATTGGTGGAAAGTTACACGGCTCCCGGGTACGGCTCATATCAGTAGCTGGCAGTGGAGCACGACGGATCTAGTTTAGCTATTGTTCTTTTTATTATGGTTCCATAGTGTCATAGGGCGGATGCTAGCTAATACAGAGACGACTGATCTGAATAAATGCCTGTGTAAATGTTGAGCTGTTAGACAGGATGCTGTGTTGCAACACTAAGGGAATTTACACCGATGCTTACATCATTTTAACACATTGGTTTGGATTTTCGTCACATTGAGGACAAATCAACAATGATTCACCGTACATTTACATATTCGTTGGAAACCATTTGATTTCAGTGAGACAGTATATACAGCGTCGTCATTCGGGTTTTCTCATCGACTTAAAGATCCCGTTTCTATATCCAGTGTATGCCAGTTCTATCAGATACCATTAGAGATAGAGAGAGAGAGACTACCTGCTGGAAATTACTGCCCAACAGGATGATTGACGATACATCAAAGCGCAAATGAGTCGGAATATATTCTGTTAAATATTGTGTGTGAATAAGATAACTACTCAAGAAAGTAAAGATGGAAATCAGTTATTATATCTTGGTGTTGCTTCAGCTTCTGTCGACGATGAACTATGGACTTGGGGCATCGGGTGGAGGCACTCCGATAAACGGTGTCGACATGGAATGGCAAGAAATCGTGTCGACGCACCTTTGCCCATTGTAAGTATACAGTATAATTATGATTATTGAAAAGTTGAATGAGTCATGTCGGCAAATTTGATAGCATGTCATATACATCACTATTTGGACAAGTCCAATTTTCTTTCGTCCCATACGTTACCTACCGCATCTAAGGTTTCAGTACAGTTTTTGATCATGGGTTTATTTTTACAGGCCTCGAAAAGCTTGGATCAGACTAAATTATGAAGTGAAATGACATATTTCATATAAATTTATGTTTATAATTCCTCAACACTTGGTAACTATTCGGATACTGAATGAATACCCTAGACTTGCCCATTTAATTATGATATATTTCTGTCATTTACAAGTAGGGCTACTCTTTAGTAGATATCATATCCACACTTCAATAGGATACAGATTTTGCGACGGCAAGTTTTTCAAGTTAAAATTGTTTCATCATCAAACTCATTTAAAGTTCTTGTACAATGCGACACATTATCTTGAATGATTGAATTTGAAAGGACAAAGTAGAAGATTACTAGGGTTAATGTATCTTAATATTGATTGAGCATGAACCAGACATAGTTTCAATCTTCAGCAGGATTTTGTCTTTTCACATCTCTTTCATGAAAAACATACACATTTCACTGAAAAAACATTTCAGTTTTAAGAATTTATCACGTCCACTTTTCGTGACCCATGCGCAAAATAATACCTACCCGCTTAATTTTCACCCAAAACAAGTCAAGGTAAAGGAGGATTATTGCCGTATTTCACCTTCGCGTGACGAGAAACATCATCCAACCAAACAAACCAGGTCGACATGGTGACCGTGACAAAACAACTCACATCGAAGAGAATTTTGGATGATAGGGTTGAAATTTCGTTGATCATTTTTAGGATAGGCTGCCTCAGGATGATTCACGTCCTGATATATACATGTACATCAATTTCCAACTAAACTCGCCGCATGTCATAAACCACGAGAGATTGCCCATGACGTGACCGACAAAGGTTTCTAAAACAATACATGGTGCGGCTTTATATCGCTAAGGATTTAGTTTGTTTGAGGCATGTTATTTTGAGTGTTTCAAGCAAATTCCTGAGAAAAAAACTATAAAGGTATAGAAACGAATGAGTATCTCAAATACGTGTGTTATCATTTATAATTCCCATATACACGGAAAGGAAAACAAAAAAATACAAATCTTTTCTTAAAGGGATTCGGTATCTTTGTCTCAGATTCTGGAAAAAAATCCTGGGTTTAGCACATGCTGTAATGACAATTGTAAACCTTTAGGTCAGTTAGGAACCCCATGACTTTTACAAGCCGATCGCCTGTCTGATTATCAAGAAATTTATGATTGGAAATCGAAATTTCAAAAACCGTTTTCGCTAACGGTTTTTATAACACTACAGTCTACTGGGGAAAATGAGTATGGTAAAACCGGTCACTCAAAGATTTTTACTTTTTTGAGGCACTTCATGATCAATTGTTTAGGGCTTTAATATTACAGGCAGCTCTTCCCTTTAATCAGCTCTTCCCTGCTTTCATGAAAACATCCCTTTATCATGAAAGTCCATATCGTCCATATATAAATCAATAAATGAACATTATTTTGTACTTAGATTTTGATAATTTCTTATTCAATGCTTATCAATAGAACTAATTGTTTTTATAATTTTACACTGTTTTTAATAATAATAACAATAGTGACTACTTGTATGTTATATTAATCGGAAGTAATATGAAATACGAGCCATGGGTTCTGGGAAATGAACTAAGTCCTGTTATTGCCAACATTCAAAATAACAACTGATTTTTGGCTTCTTATGATAATACATCACTTTGCAAGTACATCCGCAGAGAGGTAATACTGTACTAGATAATAAGTCAATAATAGGGCAATAACACACTTCTTTAAGCTTTTCCATTTTAATGATTCTAATCTAATTTTTCGAAATTCACATAATTTTCTCCTTTTTTCTTGTTGTTTTCTTAAGCAAGCAGTCTAATTACTCCACTGATCACTCAGCGTTTTAATCCAGGATCTTAATATCGCTAAAGACTGAACCTTAAACGTTATAGCCAATCAATATATATACATGTATATGTTTTAAATGGGTACTAGTGCTTCATTCACATTTTCCTAATCTATTGGCGACTAGAAAGACTAGAATGATAATTTCACGTACAAATAGATAGAGGTAATAGATTTCCACACTGTACCAAATAATTCGTATTTTCCTGTGATGAGTCTTTAGGTCTATACCCTCACAGTCAATACTAGTTGACACCTATCACCTTCGCTTCCTCCCCTCCATTATTATATTGTTTAAAGTGTTGCATGAGAACCAATATGGTATCGATATGCCTATAAACAAAGTGTTTCCTGCGCGACCCAATACTTCCGATGTCATTGTCAGAATGGCCGATTAGCACAATAATTACATGACGCCCTCAAAACGGCTATACCGTAAATAGTCACATCCTTTGAACGTCATCTAAAAACTATATTTTGCTGACGGATAGGTGTAAGGTTATGGTCATACGTTAGAATGTGGTCATAGCTACAGGAGCAACAGAACATGACGTGAATGATCTGTCAGTCCTGGATCTGATCGACTAATTAGTTATTCTAAGAGTTATTCTAAGAGTTCAACTTTAAAGCAGGACTGCACTACTTGTAGCTACTTGCGCCCTCTATAATCCATATCGCCAACAATATGTCTAAGCGGTACCCTTTGATCCCCATGGTCCCCTTTGTATTATGTTAATTGAGAGCTAAGTTGATGAGATAACCACCTGGCAGTGACCACGTAGGGAGGTCTAATCCCTCTAGGCAAAACAAGTGCAGATAGGCTTTAAAGGTCTGAATTAGACTTAATTTGTCAATCAAAGCCCTTCTTGAAGATCAGTCTATATAGTTACATTATTTTCATGATCTATTAAGAATGACAAATATTTCTTCAATATTTCAAAAGAAGTAGGACGAACGCTATTTGGTTTGTGTGTCTATTGTTTAGTTCATATATTATGTTGCCCCATTTATCATACATCTCATATAGATATATCTCATTCGGTAATGGGGTTAGGATTAGGGTTACACATGTATTTCCTCGCAGGCGCGGATCCAGGATTTCTTAGGGGAGGGGGCCCAACTTTTTTTTTTTTTTTGCTCCCGAAAATTTGAAAATCGCGCCGACCGAAAAGTCGCTCAGTGGGGGGGGGGGGGGGGGGGGGGGGGGGGGGGGGGGGGTAAGCGGACACTTTTTTTTTTTTTTTTGGAGTCCAAAAAAAAATCGCAACGACTCAGCCAGCCGAAAAGTCGCTCAGTGGGGGGGGGGGGGGGGGTTAGTGAGCACATTTTTTTTTTTTGGTCCTCGAAAATTTTAAAATTTGCACCCCCCCCTTGAGCTCCAGGGGGGGGGGCCCAACCCCCAAAAAAGGTAAAAATCGCGTGATTTTACATGATTTTTTTCTCAAGGGGGGGGGGCCCGGGCCCCCCGGGCCCCCCCCCCCCCTGGATCCGCCACTGTTTCCTCGCACCAATGGGACCAATGTGATTAACGTTGGGAAACAAGACCAATGTGTTGTAGGGCCAGTGGAACGTCAAACCAATGTGATGTTGGTCCACTTGGATATAGGACCAGTGTGCATGGACGTCGCTAGACCTTTTTTTAGTGAGGTGGGGGGGGGGGGGTGTAGAGGCAACCGATTACCTACAAAACTAACCACCAATTACCGACTAATATATTAATGCCAATGTTTGCACGTTTCATTAACTTATTCGAGAAAGAAGACGATTCGTGTTACCGTTCTCGACTCTTAATCCTTGTCTGAATTCAGTTACCCCCCTCCCGCGCAAAGCGCGGAAGCTTTGACGTAGCATTACATTTTTCTTCTTAATACCTTGTCTGAATTCAATTTCGCCCTCCCGCAAAGAGTATTAAATGTACTAGGTTATTTTCATTACTCAAATCGAATGTGTATCGTTCGTATTTCGTCTACTGAACAGAAAGTGTTCCGACCTTCGACTCCTTGTTTATGTAAAATATACCGTGCACCGATAACAATAGGCTGTTAAAGGTACTATGTCCCATTTGCAGGTCAAAAAATGAAAAGGTTAAATTCCAACGGCATTTGAAAGACAATACTTATTTGGAACTTTGAAAATGGCTTTTTGTGGAAAAATAACGACCATTAGTTGTCGAATCGACATAAGTGATTGCAATCACCTAAATAATAATCTGATTTGTAGACCCTTGTACCGAATGTTCGTATGTTTTGTGCTGCAAAAAGATTCAATCAGTTTAATTTTGGCTATTACAAGTAGTGGGTTATTTGTGTAGACAAATGCTCATATCTGTTACAGCTCATTTCATGAACGTTATTGCTAAAGAAAAAAAAAAGATTTTAGTCAGTCGCTCAATAGTGTCTGACAGTGAAGTCTAGAAATTAAACGGGTTTCCTTGCATAATTATGCAGTATATGTGATAGCTTACAATAATAAAACATTGAACTCTAAGCATAAATACATTAAGTATGAATGCCGTAACTGTCTCAAAGTCTCCTTTTTATTTTTTTTAAATAAATTATATTCATTTAAAGTTGTGTAACTTCACTACTAAATCATCAACAACTCTGCTGCTCCTCTCCCCTTTGATCGTGTCACCAAACGACTAGACCGTCATCCCACCCCCTCCCAAGCCCCGATACAAACTCCTCTAAGATGATCAGAAATAAAATTCACAGCAGTTTTCTTTTACCACAGCAAATGTTCTTTGCTTTACCTATTTTCTTTTGTCAATCCTGATTTTTTTTTTTTACCTCAATGAATAAGTTTGTATACCAATAATAGGAACCACGTATTATATACCGGTTAATGACATGTAAACGTGTTATAAATTGTTCTATCTTGTCTGTAACTTGAATTTTAACGAGTTAAAGCACCCCGACCAAAACAAAATAAAACAAAACAAATGAAATTGAAAAATACGCCCACACACAATTTCCTTCCGCGTTATCCTATAAACTCGAAACTTTATAAAGATGAACTTTATACAACATGCTACACATAATCATATTCCTAATCGAAAAATAATACACAGCCCTTCATTGTGAATTGTTGTTCTTCCTTTCTTTTCCTTCTTCCAGGATTGCCTGTGAGGGTTGGTGTGATTGTAGCGAGGTGGAATCTAGCTTCATATTTGCTGAAACGACTGTCGATGATGTTTCTCCTGAGTGCTTTAATACAAGTTTTTCCGGAGACGGCAAATTAAAACGTAAGAGTATATAGCAACGGGGAATATCATCTCACTTTCAAAGCTTGAAATTATTATTTTTGAAATTGGATTCATTGATCTTCCATAAATATAAAACATATATCTATGAATATATGTTATTATAGCAACTAAATAACAACTACAAAAACTATTGAATCAAAATAACAAGAATAGAAAGCACATGACTATGATTTTTGTAATTATTATTATCATTATTATTAGTAGAAATATTTTAGGAGGTAGAACAATTGCTCCCCTTCATGTCCCAAAGTACTGGTAGAACTTCAAAATTATTTAATTTAATCTCTCCTTCCCTTTTATCCGAGTTGGGTCTGTGAGGACTGGCCTTAACAGTGTGGGTCTACATAATCGGGAGAAAAACCATCTAGGGACCGTGAGCTTTCGCGGTTTTCTAATTATGCTTATCCTCTTCTGATGATCCCGGGTTTGCCTTTGATTATTCAGACACCTAAAACTTGGAACTTGTATCTCACAAACCCAAGCATCTAAAGAAATACCCCGTCCTATCTCATGAAACCAATAAATCTCTTCTGCGTGGAGAAAAATTAGAGGTGTCATCCCCCCTCCCCTCTAAAAAAAACACCTCAGGGTAGTATAATATTGTAAACCCCAGTATGTCCCTACGTATGGGCTGGTTATCCTTATTGACTGGTATCTTCATAATTATATAGGGATATTTCTACAAATGTTTATGGCAAATTCTCTGTCACTCTGAAACAGGTTACAACGACTGCAACCCGGTGGTACTAGACCAAGGTTATTTCAGATGGTGGCCCATTGGTCAAGGTGCTCTCGCTCAAGGAACTACTTGTTTGCCTTATGCGATGGCGGGTGCACTACTGGAGCGAGTCAGAGGCGGTGACAATGGACTCTACTGGAAAGTGTGTCTCACTGCTGACCATTGTCTAAATGCCACCGAACTATGTACGTCTGCACCTCAAGAAGATAGCTGCAGTATATGCAACAGGTACTTAATAACTTATTGGATTTATTGTTACCTTTTTTTTAAAGGGCTATCATGTTGTGTTTTTTTTTGGGGGGGGGGTTTGGGTTTGGGTTTGGGTTTTTTTTTTTTTTTTTTTTTTTTTTTTTGGGGGGGGGGGCGTATATTATGTCTATATACACATATAAAAAGTTACAATAGGTGCTTCATCATTATACAGAGCCTATCGAGTTTAGGATGATTGCTCAAACTTTATGATTTCTAGTGCTTTCCATGGTTACAGTATAGCTCCCGTAGCTACTGTCCTTCTTTTAGCATGAGAGCACAATGTTTTCTTCCGTTTCTGCAAACACTTAATGCTTCACAAATCTTATTAATAACTATATCGCCCCTCCCCCCCCCCCCCCCCCCAATAAAAATGTGATTCTTGTCTTGCTAAGGGTAATTGAACCAATAATTTGGTTTGGCATGCAAAAGAAGAAAAAATAACCTGAAATTTCAATTCAAAGTATTGAATGTTATAATGGTAAAGGAGAAACATTGTTAAGTTTTCATACAGGATGAACAAAAAAAAATCGTTTCGTAATTATAGGCATCTTTAAGATAGTTGTAGGAATAAAGTCCAAAAAAGTCAAAATAATTTCATGCCTTTGTCGCCACGTCGCGTCGTTATGTTGTTGTTGTTGCGATTAATGGCGTTTCCATCGTCATTCGATGATTTCCGCCAGGCAATGTGAGAGGGCGTAGTTACTGGTCCTCTCTTAATACTTTTACTGTTGGATCGACGATAGCCTAGTGGCGTTGTGTTGTGCAATTAACAATGTCAGTAAAATTGTTAGTAGTTATTTTCTGTATTGTTATTCGGCTTGTTATTTTAAAGAATTCATTAGGAAAGTTATCACGTTATCACGGTTTCCTGTCACTTTGTAGAATCTTTTTTTCAACAAATATTAAAAAAAAACACTTAAAGGGATAGTTGAGCTCTGTTTCAGACCACAAGTGCTTTCAAAGTGCATGGTTATTGCTCGTATTCTTATCTATGACATTTCTAGTATCCTTTTAGGACCTAAAATGTGTAAAAATTTAGTCAATACGATCATACCAATTCGGCTCCACTTAAAAAAAATACAGTGACCGTAATAATACCAATACATGGGCCGGCTGGTTGTGCGTAATATAACCAACACGAAAAAGCCAACATCGGCATTGGCTGGAATACAACGTAAAAGGCGCTATTTCGTTTTTTCAACGGCTGGTTCAAACTATCGAGTATTTGTGGTGGTACACAAAATATTAGAAATTGTTATATTTATGGATATTTCAGGCGTCTCTGGACCGATTTTGATCAAACAAAGATGAATTGTATGTTCTTTCAAATTTTACACTCAGTTTTGCATTATCTCGCAACAAAATTATTTTGTGTAGCGTCCTCTGCAACAGAACTCAACTATCCCTTTAAAAGTACTTCTAACCATCATTGTGCTTCATATCCTGCAGGGGTACCAACTCGGCAACGAGTGTCCCAACGCCTCGTCTACCGGGCGAAGGAACTCTTACCACATCGTCATCCGGTCTAACCGTACCTAGCGGTCTTCCAGCCAATTCTGAAAATACAAAAAACTCTACAGGAACCGGACTTATTCCAGGTAGACTTTTATGATTGAAGCAACTCTATAGCTTATATCAATACCATACGCTTTTATTTTCTTCAAACGTCTTATTGAGGTTAATAGCAAGCCATGGTGTTAAAGGGAAGTCCGTAGACCTGGTGTTAAGATGGTTTAAATAAAAGCAGTCACAGATAAGTGAATAATTTGACGAAAATCTGATAAGAATACGGAAGTTACGAAGTCTTTCAAGTGCGATCGATCATACACAAATGGGCAATTATTCTCCTATATTACACCTCTTCCGTTTGGTGTGTAGGCCTACTAAAAAATAGTATAATAAATAATCATAAATTACTTATTCCCTTTGAAAGAAATTTTCATTTATACATCTACCCTCGATATAATTATGGCGCAAACAATTATGTTGTTTACACAACCCGTTTATGAAATAAACCAATTCCTTCAACATCAACCAAGAAAAATAAAGTTATTAACATTTTAAGTACGAAGTAAGTAAAATAGAGGAACTTTCGAAAGCTACGTCACTTAGTTGCCAATTTGTGTTTGACTGCAAATATACAAATTATTAACTTTCTTATTTTTTATCAGATTGTCCTCAGAGCTACTGATTTGGTTCTCGTACATATCTGCTTTTATTAAATTCAAACTAATATCACGTGTGCGTGTGGTGTGTGTAAATGTGTGATTTTTTTTTTGATTTTTTTGTTTACAGTACTGTATTAATCAGATCTATATGATTATTAACATATCGCCATGTATTATTGATGGGCATATATCAAAGTCATCAGTGAATCATGCATAATGTTACAGTTCAAAGGAATTCTATTTTGTTATCATTATCATCAAGCATTGTCTACAATCATTTTATATGGCAAAATGGATGATCAGTGCATAGGTAACTATGGTAACAAGATTAAATGTGTGATCAAATTAAAGAGATGACTTACACGGTAAACATTCGAGATAGGAGCAACACAATTATGATCACATGCAAATTATGCCTGATATCTGTGTCGAACTATTAAAATAATGAAGATGAACTGTGATAAATTTGGCTTTTGGATTAATTATGTGGTTAATTATCAATGCCTTGTCATCTCTTTATCACAACCACAATTATTGTTCTAAAATAATCAGAAAAAAAATGGGAATAAAATATTGTGTGTCATCTGTTGACATTTGTCCAGAGCGATAATTTACAAATTTGCGAAGGTCTAGCTGAGAGGCAGAAAACCTCTCTTGTGATAACCGGTAGTGCATCTACATGTATAAAACTTCAACAATACTTGTAGAGGCGTGAAAAGGGTAACGGTTGCCTAAAACGACACTTTGATGGTGTTCTATTATACTACACAAGTTCTAAACTTGGTGGCCACATATCCATGGGTCATTTATACTTAAAATGAATCGCAGTTACTCTAACATTAGACTAGTAAGTCCATGATTAGACCATACATTTTTGTTATTTGTGTAATCGCATTAGTTGTCTGATTCTCCCTCTTTAATGTTTGTGAAATTATGTCACTGCGACATTGATAATTCGTTTTGTTCTTCTTATCAACAGGAGAGCTGAGAACATTCATAATCGGAGTTGGTGTTGGTGTAGGTGTAGCTGTGTTATCTTTTATCTTGGTTTGCTGCTTAGTCATTTACATCCGCAGGAAGATGAACAGGAATAGCCATCAAGATCAACAAACAGACAGGTAAAACAAATCACCTCTTGCACTCTATTTGGCAAATTAGTTTGATACTACGGTCTGTATCATAAGAATGAGCTATATTAAACAGAAAAGGGGGATAATGATGGATGACAAAAAACAGTAAATGCCTTGGTTGTAGTTGAAGTGATTTGTGTAGTTCAACTGCAAAGCTGCTAAGCGTATGACATCCATTAACCTTGACATTGGGTTTAAAAATATGATAGAAATGACGATGACGATGATCATCATGATGTTAATGTATAATAATAATAATAATCATCTTCATCGTCTTCATCATCATGGCGAAGATACTATGATGATGATGATGATGATGGTAACAATACTACTACTACTACTACTAATAATAATAATACGAAGAAGAAGAAATAAAATGAAAAGAATATATATTTAGAAAATCAATATGACAGGCCTACAACATCCCCTTCTTAACAACGAAGACATATATAATTATAATAACCCTTACAAATAAGACACTTATTATAGTCTCTGTGAGATGTTCTCTCTAGAAATTTTGAATGTCTTATTTTATATAAATGTATTATAGCTATTGGTTGTTTTAGTTTTAAAAGGAAATCAAATTGATGAACTTTCATATTGCAAAAATATGAGAACAAGTTAATCTTGTTTTTCCATACATCATTATCTGCTTATTCGATACCTAGTATTGCTCTTTAATTACACTGTAAAACAACATGATATGTATACATTTACATGTAAATGTAATGGTCACTATGTTTTTACTTTGATACATGTATTATTAAAGGTAAAGAATAGTTCTGGAAACGCCCCCCCCCCCTCAAAAAAATGAAATGGAAGCTCTTATTACCAATCAAGTGAAAGAATATGTTTTTACTTATATGTGATGATATAAATTTGCCGGGAAAACCGCCTACTATTTAATATATTTGGTAAATTGTTATATCTATCCGGACTGGATAGATATCGCGTAGTCCCATATACATCTTTTTATGTATAGTGCTTGTAACTTTACCAAGACTGGGCCAAATTTCTTATCATTTTGATGATTCCAGAACCTTGCAGTACACACCAATACTTATATGCTAGATGATCAACCTTTTCTGATCGATTCAAAAACGTTTCTTTCACAATGCAATCGCATGACCAGAGCTGACCTTTAACTCTTATCCTGCCACAGGGCTAATCCCCCCAGTGCCAGATTTATAACGAGATAATCGGATTAACGCGATGGTACTAACAATAGAGCGTGCAAAACACTAGGCACAGTCCAATAGGCATGAACAATAACTGCTATTACGAATGTTTGCTAGCATGCAAGAAGCAGCGTAACAATAGCGTGCACGCAGCCTCATGGCAGGCTATGAGTTAAGTCACGGAATTCTATGAAAACCCGTGATTAATCATAACCCAATAAAATGTGTTCATCAAAGACATCAATTTTATTTTGTTCCCCCTTCAGATCGGACTACCCGCCAGTGGACAGTAACCATTACAGTACCATTGAAAGACTTCCCCATCACGGTAATGGTAGACCTGGTGAGTTCATTATTATTTGAGCTAATTGTAGAATATTAAATGCATATTTCATTAGGTTTTATAACAGTGGCATTCTGCGAAAGCGTTTTATGTATTATTCTGGTTACATCTGTCTAAAGATGAATTCTACATAAATAGTATGGATACGAAGTAAAGAGCCTCTGATTTGCATGCACTTCTTTTGAATCAAACATTATGTTTATACGTTTGCGCCCAATGAGATGATTATTAAAAAACAAGTGTATATTCTAATAAAAGAATCTATTCTACCCCAGAAATAGAATACTACATGTAGATTTGTACATCAAACACATTTTCATATGTAAACCATTCACAACAATAATTGTTGATGCAATGTTTCAGTTTATATTCCTTTTATTTCTTTCTTCTATAGTGTTTACGATATCTCCTCAATCATCGGTTGAATCGGTAAGTCCCAAAACAAAGAAGAAAACGAAAAAGAAGAGCAAGAAGCCATTGACTTCATCAAACGATCTGAAGCTTGAACCAGTAACAACTGGTCCCTACGCGGAGTATTACCATGACAGATCAACGTCAAGCTATGCTGGCTTACAACTGGTGCAAAGTGACTCTGCACTTCTATCACGAGGGAACCACACATCAGCCTCATTCAACATATTTGCAGAATACCAGGAGCCCATTGTGCCTAAATCTGTAAATAGACCTATGTGCATGTTCGACGACAAACGAATGAGCACGTCTTCTTCTTTTAATTCGTTTAAACTGCCAGGTGAATATATTGATCCAGTAGATCTTAGTGGACCAAAGAAACCTACAGTTGATGATAAAGACAAAGAACCTGCCATAAATGGTGGCAGCGGTGAGATGTCTCCTGAACATGTTACGTCCAAACACTTTAAGCAAAGGAGTGACGAAAACACAACATCTTCATCCATGTGGCAGGGCAAGCTAAAAGGCAAGCAGAAGAAGGTAGAGGCATCAGCTTCTTGCAAGGAATCGAGCAGCAAACAAAGTCCTAGTCCACCCGACGGTGCCAAAGATGGAGCTTTATTTGAAGAATTGGTAGCAACACTAAGTAAGAAAAAGAAGCCTGTGTCGAAGTCGGAATCTACTCCACTTGAAATCGAAGGTGAGAATCCGTATGCGGAGGTTGGCGAAGCCTTCTTTTCGAACGAATCCCCAAGGATATCACGCCAACGCAGTCACAGTCAACCAATGGTTTCTACCCTTTCTGGATATCGTACCTACGAAGAAATCAAACCAACGGGTTATCACGCAAAGAACACAGATGACCAAACAGACTTAAGTGTTTTCCCTGATGCTAATCCATATTTTGAGTTGGAGGATCCAAATGCATCAAGGAATCACTACTTTGAGCTGGAAAATTTGAATGAGGAAACCAACAACAAGCAATATTTTGAGAAACCTAGTAGTTTGCCTCCAGACACCAAGAAGAGAAAGAAGCGTGATGAGCAGAAGTCATACCACGATCAACATGAAAAAACAGCTACAATCTATAAAAATGATAAATGTGCAATCAGTGGCTCCGTGTTTAGACACAACCACTTTGATGTATGTGTTGACAATGACTCCACCATGAGTCATTCAAATGGTGTGGCCTCAAAGACACCTACATATTTTCAGTTGGAGACCCCTCGAGAGAGGTCGAGTCTAGGATCTATGGCCCAGGACTATATGAGCTCATCAGAAAACGAGTTTGGTAATGACCGGAATAGCCGGGCAGAAGGAACATTAACCTTCTATCCAGGAGGGAGGAAAAGATCCTCGACGTATAGTTTGGAAGAACAGGCATATGACAAACTCAACCGCAGTGCAAGGAGTAGTCGTGCCAGCAGCAGAAGAAGTATGATAAATACCAGTACCCCTACAGCGCCTGACGGTCCTTACGCATGTATCTCTCCAAGTGAAGAATTTAATCAACTCACAAGGCCCTCAACGTCCAAAAACAAGAGCATGAAGAAAAAATGAATTAAGGAGGAAAAAAGACTCTAGAATATAATATAATTCCGATTTGGAATGGCCCTCGAAATGAAAAAATACGGGGATAATGTTTTTTTCTTTCCAATTGCAACATATCGCTGAATACCAATATAATGATTGGTGACAAGCTAAAAAGTTAGTTCATGAGTACATTTGGTTTAAAAATAAAATAAAAAGCAGGCCTACAGAAAGTGAATGAATGAGAGAAAGTGGAATGAACAGGGTACAAATGATAGAAACGCGATGTTAAACATCACAGTGCAGTGAACAAGAACATAATTGATTGAAAAGTGTTGGAATGTTGATATAATTCAATTCAGATTCAGCTTCCTGTACATGGTATACTATCTGAAGAGTATTGATGAATGTTAAAGTGTACCAATCACCTAAAAAGACAATTTGTGTGCAGCTAGAATTTTTAAAATCGATCTATAAAATATCTCACCAGACTCATCTGAAGTTCTATGGGCTAATGGATAAGGAGTATGAAGAAAATAAAGAATAACATGAATCCGTGCACTCTCAGCCCCCTTTTTTATGCGAGCGCATATGGGTATGTCAAGTAGTCTATTGTCACTTTCATGGTATTTTAGAGTTCAAAATGTCTCTGCAGAAGTAATGTTTGAAGGTAATATACAGAACAAAATATACTTTGGTGATTGGTACACTTGTAAATATTCTTGTAATGCAATCTTATATTTGTAAGACTATACTGGCAATATTATCAAATTTGATATAAAATCCATTTAGTTTGGAACTCATTACAAACAAACAAAAATTCATTTATATACAATGTCTTCGATTTATGACAATTGTACTAAGATTGTCATTCATGATATGTGTTATTGCATATATCTTTTCTGCCAGTTGATCACTTTTTGGTTGAAGATGGAAATTCAGAGTTGCAATATATTTGTATACCTGTGTTACAAAGTCATTCTTTATGAAAGTGATGGTTTGACTGTTGATCCAAATGCTCAATTTCATATGCTATGGATATGGAAATGGTTTGTTATAATGCCACATACATATGAGGGTATTTTGTACTTAAAGGGGAAGTCCACCCTGATATTAATTTTGTTTTTATAGAAGCTAAAAAAATTGAGAACAGGGCAGTGAGGGTTTGAGCAAAAGAACCGATTAAACATAGTAAAGTTGTGAATTTTCGAAGGTGCAAACAATAAAAAAATAAATTGCGAGCTCCCCTCCCACATGCCCTATACTTAAAACCTTGAAATTACATCTTTTACCTAAATAAATTTTTGATCATACTTCCATCCTAAATATAATTATTGCAAATCTATTCCGTCATCAATAACTAAGAAAATGAAAGTTTATGACATTTTCTTTACAGAGCTATTTGTGGAGGAGCTCGCTAAATACGTCACAGTGTTGCCAATTTGTGTTTCACTGATGACATTAAAACTTTCCTAACTTTCCTATTTTTAATCGGATATTACTCAAACTTTCACTGATTTGTTTCTCTCATTTTTCAGCTTTTATTGAAACCAATTTAATTTCAGGGTGGGCTTCCCCTTTAATCATTGAATTCCAAAAACATATTTGAGGATCAGTATTTTTTAATGGATTCATGCAGATCTCATGAATAATGATGTCCTTTGAAAGAAAGCTTTTGTTTTATAATTTGATTTGATCACTGATAAAATTGTATTCCTTAAATTAGCAACATAATGAATTACAAAATAAGAATTCCCAAATGGAACATGAAATTTCACAATCTCTAGTTTTCACACATTAATATTTTTAAGAGTATAAAGTATAAAATAGTTAACATTTCATTATAATATTAATATTATAACGTATACAAGTTGTGTTATACTGTAAAGTTGTATAGAAATGACAATATTGTGTTAACTTTATGTACAGAAAAAAGATATTGACAGGTTACTGTTTATCTAACTCTTCGTTGCTCCCAATATTTATTGAAGGAAGACACTGCCATTTTATTCTAGAATTGTTCAGTTTGATTATGAATTCACAACTTTCATTTGAGTTTTTAATCTTTAACTTAACTTAAAGGTGAATCATCCTTTAGATTGTATGCCTTTGATATGTACATTAGACAACCACATCCTCTTGTCATAATACATATTGTGTTTTGTGTAGCATTCACATCCCTTTCCTGGATTTATCTAGGAAATACAAACAGTTAATACTGGAAAAGCTCATTCTACAACATGAAATACCATAAATAATCAAATCCATAAATATTACGAATAACAAGAGATATTGGTTTCATAAAGAGCATTTAATCTGTAAATAACTATGGCTAATCAGTACTTTTATGCATAGATATGTATATAAATGATTCATGTTTAGACAATCTTGCAAAATATATTACTGTACAATTCTATGATGTAAAATATCTTTATCACTATTGTGTAACTTATATATTGCACCGACTGCCACCAAAAAAAAAATATGCATGGCGATGTATTAAAATGGACCTACTACGAAAGTAGGTCCATGGTATTAAAAAGAAACTTAGCAGCACTTTCACAAGTCATAATAAAATTGAATTGCTGTTTCAATAAATATGTGCAAAATTATATAAAATCTTACTTGTGCCTTACATGCATGAATGCAAGAGAATTTCAAAGGAAAACTTGATAAATAAGTGTGAACATGTGACAAAGAGTTCTGGGGATAACGACAGAGAGGGGGAAAAGAGATACATGAAAACCAAGAACTTAATTCACTATAATTCCTAAGAGAGAAAATAATTAAAATAAATGCAGAACAGGTACTTTCTAACTTTCTGTAAAAACCTCTCCTGATCATATAAAGTCAAACAGTAATAATAAAAATAATAATGATAATAATAATAATAATAATAATAACAATGATAATATGAATAATATGAATAATAAAAAGGGGAGTCTTGTATAGCGCTCATGTCTGGCACAATGCCACTCCTGGCGCTCCATTATTATTACCCTGGCTTTACAGCGCAAAGCATTTTAAGGAATTCATTTCTGCCAGGTACCCATTTACTGGTACTTAAACTGGGTGAAGCGTGGAAACTGTAGATTAATGTCTCGCCAAGGCCGGACAGTAGTGCTGAGACAGGGTTTAGAACCCCACACCTTGTGGTTCATAGTCAGAAGACTTATCCACTGGACCACAACACCTCTATTTCAGCTAGATTGTGTTTGTAAGAGGTGTATTGAAAAGGCAATATTGCACAGGGTGTTATTTCTGACAAAACATGACATATTCCATATACATCAATATATATATATATATATACATATGCATTTACCATCTTAAAGCTTTAGATCAATAATAATGACATGATATAAACAGAAGAGGGTTTGTCATAAGCATAAGCTTGAAGTGACCTCCTCTAGAAAATGAAAATAACAATACATACAATATGCAGCAATGCATACTTTGGAGAGAAAGGTAGAGAAAGGTAGAAAAAGAGCATAGGAAGAGAAGGGGTAGAGAGGAAGGGGAGTGAGAGAAAGCTACAATCATGATACTAGTATTAGGAGGAGTCAAGTCTAGTTGTACATGTAATATCAATCACCTTTTGACAGCTACTGTTTATGACATTAGGGACATTCGTGGGGTCTGCCCTTGTAGGTAGCAATACCTACATGTAGATGCGTACCGGTATAGCATTCTTGCATCGTTTGTTTGTGATAGAAATCTACATCGATAAACAAATCAAATTGACTATGGTATACTATTCCATAGTTACACTAAATCGTTTATTGTCATTATTAGCAATCTACACTTTTAGGATACTATTCATGGGCTGCCAAACACTTACATGTATGAGCAATAATATAATTTAAACAAAAAATATTTCTATCACATACTAGCATGAAATTAAAACTGTTCCTTGTTCAACAAACTGAAAGTTTGGAAGATATTGGCTCATTATGCTTTTCATTTGTTTGGCATTGCTTTCCAAAATATGATGGTAAACATGAGGTTGAAGAGGATATTCCTGTAAAAACATTAGTCATGCATGTACATCCCATGTACATGCCTGTCTGCCTGCCAAACAAACATATAACACAAAGCCATCAGGTGCTCTGATAATTGCTCCAAGCTCTGTCAATGACATTGGCCTGTATTCTACTAAAAGTAAAAACTGATACTAGATTTAAGGTTTTGTCCAAAAAGAAAGTTAGTCTGTGGTCTAATTTTGTTCTTTGTTGAACTAGATCTTAGACTTGTGGTAATGCTTAACTGAATAAGCAGAATACGGACAAATCGACCAGTGGAGTAAGGGCTGTAATTGGGTTTTAGTTTAGGTTTAGGGTTACTATGGAACATTTGCCATCAGCGTCATGCAACCAGCCTGTTTAAAAATGTTAACTTTGATTATTATGGCATTCTACCTCAATAGCTCAATGGTAGTAGGACAGTGGCGGATCCAGGCCCCCCCCCCCCCCCCTGGGGAAAAAAAAAGTAAAATCACGTGATTTTTTACCTTTTTTGGGCGATGGACCCCCCCCCTCCTCCCCTCTGGCGCTAAAGAGGGGGTGCAAATTTTTAAATTTTCGAGGGCCAAAAAAAAAAAAGTGCTCACTACCCCCCCCCCCCCCCCCACTGAATTTTCAGGAGCAAAAAAAAAGAAAAGTTGGGCCCCCCCCCTAAGAAATCCTGGATCCACGCCTGTTGTAGGATATACTGGACCGTCTAGCCCATATCCCACTCCCCACCCTCATTACGAGACAAAGTCAATTGTGATCAAAATGGGAAAAGTTAATCTCTTATTACTCAATATATTCCTTTCATAATTCATATATGCGGCACAGCATGTTCAAGTCATGAAACTATACAAATTATGCATTACATTAACTGTTTCAATAGCCTTGTGCATCCGTTTTAGAAATGTGTGAACATAACATGATTTCTATAAGTAAAACAATGGGGTAGTGCAATAGACCTTGACTTTATTTCCGCAAGTTTTTGCGATCGTATTCCTTAAGAATACATTTTCAATCCTGATAAATAACTGATTCAGACAGTTTCAAACAGTGATTTTACTGTTCATGGGAAAAAGTCTACAGTAGGAAACTTTCCTAAATACCTGACCTGGCAGTTCGTTTTTGCATTCAACAAAAATATAAAAAGTGTCAACACCCTCGCCTGTTTTAAAACTCACAATTTATTTCCTCCAGAAAGAGCTCCCCAAACATATGGAAGTATGCTCTCTTAAACACTCCATTCATCAATTTGGCCAGGTCTGTTGTGTTAGGGAAGAGGGTAGCTTGCGTGGCCACTCCATAACCAAGCAGAAACACAAAGAGGATACCCAGGAAGTAAGACAGATCTGTCAATTTTCAAACAATAACAAGAGAATGAATATGCATTACTCATAAAGTTCCGGGTTATAAACTCAAGGGCCCGTCTTACTAAGAGCTGATCTGGATTAATACATGTAGCAAGTCCTCCAACCAATCTCTTTAGTACAGAGCTGCAATTTATATCAAATTGCAATCAATTTTAATAAATCATTACTGTTTAGAAGATGGAGCCCTTATTAGTATAAAAAGTAATTTTTAGTCTACTGTGATATATATTACTTCAGGCAAAGCTAAAGAAATCGTAACATTCATTAGCACATATTTTCAGTGGGTTTCTTTCAACCCAAATTAAAACAACAACAAAAATGTTATTTTCTAAACTGGAAATTTTAGATACTGTAGGCTATATCAATTTTTCTCTCACTATGCAAATGAGATAAGAATTGTGAAGAGAATAGTTATGATCACAAAGGATTATGTGCTTCTTCTATGTGCTTTCATCAGTGGACTAATTGCAAAAATTGCACTGAACACTAATAAAACAATCCAACAAGCCGGGCTCTAATGCAGGGGTCAAAAGTGGATAGCAATTAATGACTAATTATTTGTCTGGAAAAAGATTATCCCATTCAGAGATATTAGAACATGTATTTCAAATTTCAAACAACAAGATCCCTACATAATACATTTTAAAGCTTGAAAGAGGTCCTCCAATACTCATGTATCACAGAATTTAAACTTAATAGTGCACAAAAAAATGATTATCACAAACTCTCACCATTTTTCTTATCATAGACAGAAGAGGGTCTGCATGTTTATTGGCCTTGAAGAACTGAAGGCACAGTCGGATGTACAGGACCAGATTCACTGCCAAGATGACCCTTGCTGCCCCCATGCTGTCCAAGGTAAATTTTGGAGCCATTGCGATGGTGAATGCTGCAAAGATCAAAAGGTCAACATGGTTCCAGCCTTTAGAGAACCATAACTTGATACGATGCTGCCAACTGATGGACCAGGAACTCTGGATCTATTAAAATAATTACCAGTATGTAATAATGATAATGATTCATGCATTGCTCAAAGGAACCAGGTGATCTCTAAAAGCTAAAATAATGAGAATGACAGAGGAATGAAGTTGCCAACAGGTATACAAAATTAGCAGAGCATAGTAATCTTTTAAAATAAAACAGATAAATAATGTTAAAATTACTGATGCACAAGGCTAATGCAATTGCCATAGGTTGATTTGTTTTAAAGTCTTTTCAAACGTTTTCTTGTTGAAAGGTTTCTTCAAGCCATTGGTTGATTTAGCCCTAGTTCGTTCACATACATTCAGGTGCTTTATTACAGATGACACAGAGAGTGTTATAAACTACATTCAGGTGCTCTATAACAGATGACACAGAGAGTGTTATAAACTACATTCAGGTGCTCTATTACAGATGACACAGAGAGTGTTATAAACCTCTCATTCACCTACATTCAGGTGCTTTATGACAGATGACACAGAGAGTGTTATAAACCTGGTTACAGGAAACATCCTCCTTTGACAATTGCTTCATAGTTATTTCCTATACTAACCAAATTCCTAACTTCAACCATGGACCCAACACTATACGATGGACCTAATCCTAAACTTGACCAGCAACCGAAACGCAGCCTTGAAATTTGAAGGAAATAAAGCCAGAAAAGTGTCCCTACAGACCTGCATGAACTCTTTGATGTAGAGCGCACCAACCCAGATGATAAGGAGCCTTGCTGCTGGTGATGAGTTCACTCTGAAGTTACATAGGATGACGTAGCTATACAGCAGCAGAAAGATGACATTGGATATCTGATAGTGATACAAACAGAATTGATAGTTAGCATTGAATCATTTGCCATAGCAACTGATCAGACGTTTGTCAGGGAGGGAGGAGGCAAGTGCTGCCCCCCTCCCCTTCCCCCCTTTTCCATCGAAAAGGGTCATCGCTCTTCAAATGCCCTCATATTTGAAATAACAAAAGCGAGCAGAAAAGTTTGCACTAAACTTCCATGCTACATATGGTTTGTGGTCCAATATATCCAACTAGGTGTGTTCATTGCATGTGATTTTCAGCAAGATTTAGTCAATTTGTTTTCATTTTGATCATTTCTAAACCTCACAGTAGGCTATATGCTTCTGTATTACGTAATAAACATTTCCCAATTTTCTTCCAGGTAGTTTATTTCACATTGTAATCTGGTGACCAGTACTCGTTCAACTTCATTTTTCAGTACATATGTATACCCAAAGCCTTTTTTTTTGACATGGTGCAACTGATCGCCAGGAGAAGTGGCAGTACAGTTAGCAATTCTAAAAACAACTTCCCAGTCAGCAACAATTACCATACAGTAGCAATACTTGATGAAGGGAGACTGCACAAATTTTAGACAATCATGAGGGATGGCAGTGCAACAGCTTCTTTGTATGCTTATGCTAGTCTGTAAAGAAAAGAATGTACCGGTATACATACAGATCTTTATACACTAATCTTGATAGTTGACTATTAATAATTATGTAGGCCAATTATCTCTCTATTTAGGACAATACAGAATAAGTGACTTTATGTGTCACTATATAATTTTTAAATTCATATTTTGACTACTTCCCATAGATTACCACAGAAACTACATGTATTTGCAAGTGTAAGTTCTTGTTCATCATGAACACATCTATGAATAAATGTAGCTGCACATCGAAGAGCATTCAATTATATGGAGTCATGTACAATGTACATGTACGTGTCAATATTTTGACTTGAATTATTTTTAAATACCTTTTGAAAATGTCAAACAAATTATGAATACCATGAACAATTTGCCATACACGTCTTCCCAAATAAATATTTGCCTTTGAAATCAGATATACCAGTACCACAAAATTGATTTCAACAAAAGAGTTCTCGTTTCCATTCTCTCGTCATCATTCTCTACATGTACATGTATGTATTTCTCCATGTAGTTTCCCCAACTATCGCAATCATTATCTGTCTACCTGTCTGTCTCTCTCTCTGTCTCTATATTTCTGCCTGTCATTCTGTTTTTCCCAGTATGTGTCTCCATTCCTCACACACACTCTCTCTCTCTCCTTCTCTTTCTTAATCTCTATCATACATATTTTCTCCTTATAATCAATATGAAAACATATGAAAATTAGAAATTGAAACAAAAATCCCAGGTGCAGTATTTCTCACCATTTCAGGTATATACATATATATCCTTGGAAGTTGTTACATTTTGGCTAACTGAATTGAAATGCACATTAGCTCAGAAAAGATTCAATCATTCCTTTTTTTCACAATAGATGATAAATGATAAATTGACAAAAGAAGAGAAACATTTCTATGAATTGTAGAATATATCAATCTTTATTTAATAATACATCAGCAATGAACAAAATCATGTCATACAGACCAGCTGTATCTATATTTTGCGAACGAAACGAGAGAGAAACTCTACGTAAACATACCGTAAGTGTAATATATATGTGATGTTTCATTCATCAATATTCTGCCATAAGCCTGCTTGCACGCTATCGTTATAGTGCTTTGTACACGCGAGCGCGCTATCGATTGGTTGCTTCATTCATGTGAGCGAGCTACCGCTTATCTGCTTTGTGCATGCATGCTCGCATTCGTAATAGCAGTTATTGTTCATGCCCATTGCACTGTGCCTAGTGTTTCGCACACGCTATTGATAGTACCATCACGTTAATCCAATTATCTCAAAATTAACTTGGCATAGGGGGATTTGAGGCTTGGCACAACGGGGATTAGCCCTGTGGCATTAGGCTGTATTCATTATGGCAGGAAAAGAGTTAAATAGTTTTTTCAATGATAAAATGCCAGTTATATGTAGCTTCAGAGTTTTAAGGTATGTCCTAAACACATTCAACAAAATCTGAGATGTGATTTTTCTTACATTAAAGATAAACTTGAGTTCTGGTAATGCGATTGCATTGTGAAAGAAAAGGTGTGGAATGGATCAGAAAAGTTGATCATATAGCATGTAAGTAATGGTGTGTAATGCAAGGTCCTGGAGTCATCAAAATCATCATAAATTTGGCAGAGTCTTGGTAAAGTAACAATCACTTACACAGAAAGATGTATATGGGACAACACACATGGTGTCTGGGCTAGTACTACCCTGATTTCCTTATCTTTCTATGCTCATTACTCAGCCAGTATACATTTTCTTCCAAAATTGTTTGGCACATGACATTTATTTGTAATCTTGAACATTCAGTGTAAGTTTCGTTAGATTCTGTGAGAATTCATTTTCTTTTTTTACCAGAACTCAAGTTTATCTTTAAACTACTAAAACTTGACAGGCATGAAAAATAGACAATTTAAAATGAGAAGAACCATAACGATCCTATAAGCAGCCAATCATTATCGATTCGATAGGGTGGATTCACAATTAACAGCGCCTCCCCCACCCCCCCCCCCCCCCCCCCCCCCATTAGCAAAATGAACGGTAAGAAAAATTCAACTGCCTTGAAATGGAGGTTGAAGGCTTTCAAAAAGAAGTGGCCAGCCTCCGGGAAGAGAATAGATGTCAATGATCTTGAGAATTGATCTACAAAAGAAACTACTTGGTTTTCCATGGAATTCAAAATGGGGAGATGCAAAGGACTGCAGGCAGACTGTCGACAGTCTGCCTGCAGTCCTTTGCATCTCCCCATTTTGAATTCCATGGAAAACCAAGTAGTTTCTTTTGTAGATCAATTCTCAAGATGAGAATTGATCTACAAAAGAAACTACTTGGTTTTCCATGGAATTCAAAATGGGGAGATGCAAAGGACTGCAGGCAGACTGTCGACACCGTCCTGCAACAATTTGTTGGTCTCTCACAATCAGCCTATTCCATCAGAAGAGTGCACCCTACCCCCACCACAGTCCAGCAGAAGTCCCAGGCATATCTTCATGTTTAACATAGCGATACCAGAAACACTACACCTATGATGATTCATGTGTTTGCTTTTCATTCTCCAGCAAAAAAAAGAGAAAGTTGAGGCCGAATGTTTCATGAAATTTAAGAATGTCTGAGGAGTATCAAGGGCACAAGTTGTTGCTGAAGACTTCAGTAAGAGGGTTCAGAACCTTAGAAAGAGTCTGGAAGCAAAAGAAGCCTTTCTTTATCTAGCCATAGGTGTATTTGCAATGGAGCTAAATAAAGGACACTATGTTTGATTTTGATGATCATAATACTGACATAACATATCATCAATAAAAAGTGTAAAATTTAAACAGATTTTCTTTACAACTGTCTGTTTCTAAGGCTTCAGTGACATATGATTGAACTTATTAGTACACTGTTAACTGTGTGTCAGTTGAACATACGTAAACAAATCAGTTTAATGGTTTCACCGAGATTTTATGAGATGTTAGGATAGTATTATCCCCATTATATGAGCTGCCCTAAATATAATTATTTCACAAATGTTTCTACACGACCCCATAATGAAAAAGATCTAATCCTTTATCAAAACCTTAAAAAGGGAAATTTATGAAAATTTCAGAATGAAGTAAATGGGAGGTTTTATCAAAAGCATAACAAGGAATTGCCGATCTGTGTTTGATTTGAACTTCAAAAATACATAATCTTCTTATTCTTTGTTGGATATCTCTCTAATTTAAGTGATCAGTTTCTTTCTCATCTTTATGCTTTTATTCAATAAAAGGGAAAATTTTCCCTTTAAAGGACCTTGATTTGGAATGTATCGCATCGCTGCACTGCACCAAATCTCAGGATACTCCTAAAGCTTTGTCCAGGAAGGATGAGAAATTTGACGGGTCACAAGGAGGGAATGGCTTCAGCAGAGAGAAATCCAGCGTCTCAAGATCATGTGCCAGTTTGCTGTTATCAAAGGACACACAAAAAAAGAAACAGTCGTCATAGAAAGGTGTTGTAGTCTAGAGGAGAAGACTCTGGACTGTGAACCACAAGGTACAGGTTCAAATCCCTGCAACAGCATGAACGTCTTTTGACAAGACATTAAATTCATATTTGCCACACTTGACCCAGATGTAACAAGTGGGTACCAGGGGGTTGTTTCATAAAGCTGTTCGTAACGTTACGCATGACTTTACGAACGACTTGAATATGAAGTGCCAGATAGGATGCCCAAAGTTTTTCCTGATGTTTTAACAAAGCGTGACTATATTTCCAATAACCTCAATTAAATTATGGCAGAACATATACTTTGCATTAAAAATGTTTGTTGTAATAAAAATGTTAATATACATCTGCACAGTTCAACTTTAGTTGATGCAGTTAAAAATGATTGAGCATCCCATTTGGCTTCTCATATTAAAGTCATTCATAAAGTCATGCGTAACTTTACAAACAGTTTTATGAAACATCCCCCTGGTATGATTCACTTCATGAACTGAGCGCTATGGATTTTTATTACGCATTTTTTCTTCATCAACCTTCAATGATATTACCGAGTCACTTTAGGAGTTTATTCAACACATGCAATGTCAACTTGTGCGAGGTTGACTGTATTTGTGTTTGTATTTGGTTATGGTACCTTGGGAGCTACATATATTTTATTCTTAATTAAAGGGAACCAAAACCTTCATACTAAGTTACTTTTATTGTAAAGTTTAAGATATTTGAAAAATATCAGTGAAAATTTGAACAAAATCGAGCAAGGATTAAGGAAGTTAGAGCTTTTTAAAATGAATAGTCACTAGAGGGCGGTATTCAATTTGATGACATCATCTGTGGACTACTCTCCGTGCCTTTTGTACATCAAATTTCATGTTTTTCCTTCTTTCTTGTGATTGAGATAATGTACTTCCCTGAAAGCAAGATATAGAATGCAAAATGATATTCTACTTCACATGTTATGAAGTCGGATCAAGAACACATATATAAATACGAAGAAAACAACAAAAATGTGAAATTTAATGTACAAAAGGCATGGAGAGTTGTCCACAGATGATGTCATCAAATTGAATACCGCCATCTAGTGACTAGTCATTTCAAAAAGCTCTAACTTCCTTATTCCTTGCCCGATTTTGTTCAAATTTTCACTGATTTTATTCAAATCTTTTAAACTTTACAATAAAAGTAACCAAGTATGAAGGTTTTGGTTCCCTTTAATAGCATACCTTGGTGTTGTGTGAAATAAGTGTTCATCTTTACACAGCTGATCTGCAAGTTCCAACTGATGATTTCCCATCAGGAGTTCATTGATAACAACAAGAAGGGGTTTCCTTGCTCCAAGGGTCTCCAAACAGCTCCCAGCTCCTGCAACCAAATCAGGCCAAAGATTACAAGTTCATCAGGTAGTGCATTACTAAATGTCAAGCAATACATGTCTAGTGCAATAATTTAATTTTCATTACAATATGGGCACCAATCACCCAACAAAATCATTCACTTACAGCTAGAATGTATAAATCAACCTCAAAAAAATCTATAAAAGGAGTATGAAGAAAAACAAAGAATAACATAAAACTGCATGTGTGGAACCCAAGTTTGATTTGGGATCTGCGTCGGCCCTAATTCCATTTGAGCGTAAACAGGTGCGCCAAGCAGCCTACTCACAAGCCTGTTTTATGTTAATGGAGTGTAAATTTAAACATGCATTATCTCTTTATAGAAGTAATATTTAAAGGTACCGGTAATGCAAAGTTTTGGGAAATTTTGAAAATTGTATAGATAGTAATTCTTTAAAATTTTGATTTTTGGATTCCCCAGTGGATGTACCGGTAAGCACTAAAAAATTTAGCCTCTAAAACCCTTTTGCTTTCGAAGAAATTTAATAATAAAAAATTTACCGGTGCCACAAGTCAATTTCAAATATTTCAAATAGCGCTTTAGGCCATTCCATCTCAGGATATGCAGTTCAGATATATGATTTCCAAACGGGAATAGCAAATTGGTCGATTGTAGTGAAGAAACATTGTTTTAAAGCTGAAGTAATATCAGTCTTGAGAGGATGCTATACAACATTATTATTTACAATTTCATCACTTTAGACTCAATTTTAACCGCGACAACGATCATTGAAAATTGCAAAATTGCATATGCTTCCAATATGTTCATTTGAACTAAATTTATGACCCCATACCAACATTTTGTATTACCTTTAAAGCCTTATAAATAGAATAACCAAAAGGAACCCCTAAAACACAGACCAAAATATTTGTTAGTGATTGGTAGACTTGAAGAATTCCCCAAACCATATTGGTATTAGTGTCTATACCAGTACCTGCATGACTTATGACCAGATCAGCATTGCAAATGTCTTCTGCAATGGAGTCCTTATATCGGTAAGCCTCAAGGCAAAAATCAGGTTCGTTGATCTGCTGGGGCTCGATCTTTCCTCTTCCAATCTGGAGGATGACTTTAGAGTAACCCAAACGCTTAAGAATCTGGTAAACAATAAATAAATTACAAAAATGACAAAAGGGAAACAAAGCCAATATTAGGTATAATAGTATTACTGTATTGGGTATTTCAATACTACCTACATTTACAGTAAATAACAGAAAATGTATTGAGTTTTGTTAGCAGGATAGCAAGGAAAACTGAAAAACATATGAGTATCAGATAAATAATTCTCATGATGGTGATGATGATTTAAGCAATATCCGATTCAAATAAGGAAAGTTAGGAATGTTTGAAGTTGTCATAAGTGACACAAATTGGCAACACTGTGACATATACATTGAGAGCTCCTCTCCAATTTGCTCTGTAGGCCTACAGAAAATTCCATACATTTTTGTTTCTTAGTTATTGATGACAAAATAGCTTTGTTTCTTACAGTGGTTGCATAAAAACATATTTGCGAATAAGTATTTTTAGGGTGAATGTACAGTTGAAAATGTTCTTCAGGGACAACAAAGATTTTTTCTAAATATATTTCCAATAGGAACTCGGTGTTATCTAATGGTTAGGAGCCAGAGCAAATAACACCGAGCTCCTATAGGAAATATATTTATTCAGATGGTCATATCTCAGCCAATACTTAACACATTCAATTGATTTTCGACATATGGACATTATTTTTAATGCTCTTTTGGAATATGAAGAAAAAATTGAGAAATTCTAAAAATATATTTTTAATGACGTCACACTTCGCCACTCTATGTAGCTGAAAGTAACTAGAGTCTAGACTTTCATTCCTTATATTCTAATGTTTTAAAATGATTTTCAATGTCATTTTTATAGTACATGAAACTTATATCTATTTTCTTTCCAGTTATCAGTTTTTCTAAATCGACCTGTTGTTATGACCGAGTCTAGATTTTTAAACAAAAACCAAAGGCAATAGTTGCTAAGTTGCTGGAAAAAATTGCTAGGTCCGTAATGCATATTAGTGAGACACGACAGAGGAAAATAAGGGGGGATTTCTTCAGTTTTTCTACATGATTTTGAGCTGTGAATCAGCAGGAAATTACAGAACTTAATTATTACGGTCATTTACGGTAATACTACCGGTAGTATGAATTTGGAGCATCGCATTAAAAAGTAAGTATTTCAACAATAATTCTTATTTTTTCCCATTTGTTTTGTACACTTGTGTACAAGATTGATGCCTCTCAGCACGTATACAACAGAGGTCAATATGCATTAGGCATAGCGTCGACTACTAACAGTAACATAGACCGAAAGCTTCAGTCTCTGAATGATAATGACGGTTGTTCCGCTGAGATTTCATCTGGCTCCTCTGTCTGATGGGGAATGTTGATAAATGTCAGTTTTATTAAAGAATGACCCATATATACCAGACAGTTATTTCTGTCTAACTTATACTAGATCTATGCTTTGTTGGAGTGGTTCACAGCATGCACACAATTACAAAAATACTCAACCCGGACAACTGTACAGTGCAAGTCATGAAGTGCACGGCCACACTCTAAAAGCCCCCTAAGCGTATGTCGCTTCCCACCCTTCTGTCCGGGGTTGGGGCCGGGCCAATTTGCCAACTCCCGCGACAGACACAGCCGACATGATAAACAATGTCAATATTCTCACAAAATACTTACAGTTAGAGTCTTGTCACTTGAAATTTCTTCTATTAATGCATCAAAGCTTGTGGTACCTACGGTTACAAAAACGATTTTTCCTTGTGTTGCCATCGTTTGTTTACAAATATTAAATAAAGATAGATGAGATTTCAGCGATTAATTTCAGACTTCCGTGCATAATACAGCAGCACATACGGTATACAGCGTATAAATATACCGAGTGTACCCGATACACACACACACCATTGAGATAACGTAGTCTACGCGGTCGGACTTGTATTTTGGGTCTGCTCGCTATTTATAAATGACCGCTATTCCCGGCAAAACAAGCTTCGAACAAACATCACACATAATAGTAAACCCAGGATATCCCTGGTAAACCGGAGCAAAAGTGAGTTCATAAGAGACTCATACATTTACTACAAATAATCCAATCCATGTGGCAAAGCACTTTTTTTATTATCATACCCAAAATATGAAAGACAAAGAAGGAGAATGTACAGAGCACTAAAGACCAAAAATCTAAATCTATATGTCATTTACTAGGAAACGAGGAATAGGACAGGTTGAATAGCTTTTTTTAAAGGCAGTGGAAGGTACAACGAACTGTGATGCTCAGCTATAAAAATAGATTATTAATTACATTTTGCTGTATTACTGCTATAGCATCATAGTCGGTGGCCTAATGAGCAAAAACGTTTGGGGGGATATCCTGGGTTTACTATGATATGTGTGATGTTTGTTCGAAGCTTGTTTTGCCGGGAATAGCGGGAAGCATTTGCAATTTGAGAAACATATTAGACGCATTTTCAGGCACTTTCTGGAGTAATATGACGTAAAATTGCTTTCTCCTACCCCCTCCAAGAGTAGGGGTCTTATTGCAATTTCAGAACAACATTTGGCGCATTAATGTCCACCGGCACTTCCTGGAAAAAACGAGGCCAATTCTGATTGGTTAGAAGTTAGAGAACGGTGATCTGTCACGTCGTGAGACGTTGTAGGCCTATTATGCTTCGTTGCTACACAATGCACAACGACGTTGGTCCGGTACTTCACCAGAAGTACTTGCAAACATTTTCTCGAGTGTATAGACTGTGTTGTTATCAGGGGCGTCGCTACACCTTTTTCACTGCGGAGGGGGGGGGGGTGAAGAGGCCACCGATTACCGACTAAACTAGCCACCAATTATCGACAAATATATTAATGCCAATGTCTACAAATAACCCTTTAAACCCGGGGCCAGGAACTTAGTTATTTTTCAGTCCCCCCCCCCCCTCCCCTCCCGCGCGAAGCGCGGAAGCTTTGCCGTTTCATTAAATTATTAGAGAAAAAAGACGATTCGTTGTACCGTTCTCTACTCTTAAACCATGTATGAATTCAGTTTCCCCACTGGGCCCCTTAACGGTACACATGCAGTGTTACGATCATGATGTACGTAAAACTATGAACCGTTCGCTCGCAAATATTTTGTGCAGGCCGCGCCGGAAGCAGTTTGGGAATGGGGGGGGGGGGGCGACCAGGGGCAGTGGCGTAATGATCAAAAACGTTTGGAAGGGGGGGGAGAAAAATCTGCGTCACCACCACTCTTCCACGTTAAATGCAGGCCCCGCGGAACGTTTTTCAAAGTGGAGTATTAACGATCAGGTAGTGCGTAAATTGGCGTGGGGTCCAGGGCCTGAGCCCCGTTTGGCGATCAAGGGGCTGAGCCCTCGGGAGCTCAGGGTTTTTAGGCATTAAATTACGGTCAGATAAGCATATTTAGATACCTCATTTGTGACACTAGTTGGTCACTAATTGGCTGGTAGTCCAGGTGACGGAGCCCCCGGAAGCTCAGGGGTTTTAAGTATTTAATTACGGTTAGATGAGCACCCAGAGGCACTCTTTATAAGGCCATTGATTTAGTCCAGGGGGCAGAGCCACCGGAAGCTCGGTTTTTTTAGGTATTTAATTACGGTCAGATGAGCATCCAGGAGACCTCCTAGGGCCCTTGGTGGGTTCTGGGGGCGGAGCCCCTGTAAGCTCTGATCAGATGAGCATATTTTGATACCTCATTTGTGACATTGGCAGGTCACTTATCTTTCTCGTCTCTCTTTCTTTCTTTTTCTCTGTAACATACTTTTTCAAAAAGTGAGCCGTTCTGCAGGCCCTGACATGAAGGCTTCTAATTAAGCATATTTTTTCGCCCGACTGTAAAATTGGGAATTTATAATTTTCCAAAAAACGCATAAAAAGGTATGACATACAAACAAATTGAGAAAAATAACGGAAAATCATGTCATTTGAAATCACTGGTATCGAATAAGAAATGACCCCACCCATATAACGAAAAACACACGCTTTCCCATTCTCTCACAATATTTCCACGATATGCGCGTATCCCTAATATAAAAACCTCTGTTGATAAATATAGGTGGCATACGGAATGTTTAGGAAATTTAATTTCTGTTAACTTTCCTTTTCTTTGAATGGAATTGTATATGTGATTTAATTCAGTTTGTTATTATTATGTTCTTTTTATAAATCACTTGTATGGAATTGAAAATAAGTCATAGTGTTGTTGTTTTTGTTGTTGTTGTTGTTGTTTTTTTTTTGGGGGGGGGGGCTAGCGCCCCAAGCCCCCCCCCACACCTCTACGCCAGTGATCATAATTATTATTAAGGACGTGATGTAGTACTATCCTCGGTATGAATTGCTTCATTATATAATTGTATAAATTGCTTGATCGTACGAAGAGAGACCACAATCTAACGTCTTAAAGGTAATGCAAAGTTTTGGGAAATTTCGAAAACTGGATTGATAATAATTCTTAACAATTTTGATATATTTAGATGCCTATGTGGATGTATTATATTCACTAGAAAATTTAGCCCCTTAAACACTTCTTCTTTCGAGAAATTGAATAATCAACAATTTACCGGTGCTCCCGGTAAATTTCAAATATTTCATATAGTGTTAAAGGCCATTCAATGGTATAGCTGCGTCCATGAAAATCTCAGAATATGCAGTTATGATGTATAATTGCCAAATGGTAATAGCAAATCGGTAGATCGTAGTCAAGAAACGTTGTTTTAGAGCTAAAGTAATATAAGTCTTGAGAGGGCGCTGTACAACGTAAAGAGTTTATTATCTACAATTTCATCATTTTTGACTCGATTCCAACCTCGACACGATCATTGAATATTGAAAAATCGCATATAATATATGCTTCCAATATGTTCATACCAAATTCATGAACCCATACCAAAAATATGTAATACCTTTAACGTAACGAACTGAACGCAACTAATATTTAATCATTTCATCCTTTCCTTCCTCATTAATTCTTTAAAATAGCAAGCTGCATAACAATACAGAAAATAACTACTAAAAATGTACTGACATTATTAATTTCGAAAACACAACGCCACAGGCTATAGTCGGTCTAACACATCAAAAATAAGAAGAGAGGACCAGAAACTACGCCCTCTCACATTGCCTAGCCAAAATCATCCAACGACGCTATCGATGAAAATCGCCATCCCCCCCCCCCCGCCCCCCCCCCCCCCCCAACGAAGAAAAGTGTCAAATTTTAAAATTTCGAGACAAAAAAAAAAGTGTCCTCTTACCCCCCAAAAACAAAACAAATTTTAAAAAAATGTCCTCTTACCCTCACCCCCCCCCCCCCCCCGCTTAATCAGCGGCTGGCTGAGTCGTTGCGAAATTTTCGGCCCGATTTCAAAATGTTAAACCCCCCCCCCCCTTTGAACAAATCCTGCGTACGCCACTGTCAACAACAACAACAACAAGGGGTTATGTCATATCATGGAGTTACTAAAGCGTTAGTAACTCCATGGTCACATGCTGTTGTGTTTCAACATTTAATAAATCTCGTGTAGCAGGTCAGTTCTTTTATATGATATTGACTTTAATAATGATATTGAAGTCGACAGCTGAGCATATTGATCAATAAGTTAATCAAGTTCAAACAACGATGGCTATTTTTTTTTATCCATTAATTTTGTGCCAACTGTTCTCCTATTATAATATATCCTCGTCAAATTTTATGTTGATGTAATTTCATCAAAATCAGGTCCGAACTACATGCAGCGGCGTCGCTAGACTTTTCAATGGGGGGGGGGGTGTAGAGGCCACCGATTACCGACAAAACTAGCCACCAATCGGTACCGACAAATATATTAATGCCAATGTGCCAATGTCTACCAATTTTACCCTATAAACCCGGGGCCCGTGGGCACACCGGGCACATAGTTAGAATGATGTGCCCAGATTACTTTTTTCCGCCTCTCCTCTACACCTTTTAATCAGATTCTACCGAGAAAAAAAAATCCATAATTTCTGGTGGCCATGCAAACCATAAATGGACGACCAATCCATGTCAGTCCAAATAAGTTTTTCTATTACAATGTGTCATTTCAGTTAACAATTAGTTGTGGGTAATTTACGATGTAAAAAGGGATTTTGACTCACGTTTTTTGGGGGGGGTCATAATTTTTTGTGACTCTAACATTTCAGAACTTAAAGATATTTCCCTATCCCCCTAAAAAAAAAACCCACAAACTCTGTTGAAATTTCTCCAGATCTATTTAACTTCATTTTTTTAAATGTATAGATCTCTGTGAAAGCCAAGCCATACGAAATATGGACTGATTGAGGAATACACCCCCACACACTCGCACACACACACAAACGACCCGCAAACCTGTGTACTCATATTCTTTCTGAGTACCCACAAATCTTTTTATAATATAGGAGAGTTTCTTTTGTAGTTCTATGCTCCATCGTCTCTACACTCTTGACCTTCTAAAGTATGTGGGGGATTATACTGGGGGTATAATTTTCCTCTTGTAGACAATCACACGCCAATGATGCAAATAATACAAGATCACACAGATATTTTTTTCTTTTTCAAATAAGCCATTGCATGATTTTTGTTATTTAATTACTGCACGATTTATCACAATATTTATTGTATTTTTATGACCTGTTTCGAAGGTAATAGAGCTCATGATCAACTTTGTAATTATCCAAAGATTATCACAGACTAAAATAATATAGATCTGTCATTCTGAAATCAAGCTAATTAAAAACTAACAGTAATTCATCCATGGGGTTGGGCTACATGCAGAGACCCAGTGTGTGTTTCATTATCTACTGAATTTAAAGGCAAAATATTGATACCAGTGAATTATTTTCATATTGTTACTCATTACTTGATTGGTTCTTAATTGTACCATCATTGTACAATATCACCACGTAAATACCTGCTGAACTTAGAGAATATAATGCATGTTTGTATGAAATTTATAACGTTTAAATCTCTTTAAATCCGTCTTCCATGAAAATGCATGACATTCATGTTCATTTTTCTCTCTACACGCTTTAGCCTTTAGCTTGGTTACTGGCATACTCAAAACATGTACATGACTGTATACCCCATAGGATAGTTGTCCGGGGGTAGTCGTCCTATATAGAAGGTGGTTGTCCTAGGAGGTAGTTGTCCTAAGGGGTAGTTGACTGGGGGTGGTTGTCCTAGGGGGTAGTTGTCCAAAGGGGGTAGTTGACTGTGAGTGGTTATCCGAGGGGTGAATGTCCAGGGGGTGTCCTAGAACCCGAAAAGTTACGTCCGCCATAGATTAACACGTGAAAAAATGTCTCCTTTCCCTGGATATTTCATACCTTATTCCACCTTTTCAATGTCAGATTTTTGAAAAGATAAAGAGTTTGACAAACAGTTTTTAAACTTTCATTTCCAATAAAGATATAAAAATTTCAAAAAATAAACATGCTTTAGACAAAGTTGTATAGTATTGTGCAAATTGATCTATATGTATATAAATATGTCAATATGTTGAAATGTACCTTCATTGTAAATATGAACGATTAAAAGAGGAAAAATAAATGAATTGAATTAAATTGAAATTAAAGATTCTGATATTAATTAAAACTGCCCTTTATAACAGCATTTCCTTGAAATTATGAGAGAGCGGGAGAGAATAAGAAAGAATTAGAAAAACGGACACAGGGAGAAAGAGAGAGAGAGAGAGAGAGAGAGAGAGAGCTGGGGAAGGGAGTGGGAGGAGGGGGGGGGGTGCATATTGTTGGACATCTATGATTGTGTTAAACTCGTTGACGTGCGCGTTCCAGCTCACCACGCCATCCGAGGGTCGCATAAAAAAAAAATATTATAATACGGACTTAACTGCCAGCAAATACTACCCACTTAAATTTTCATTGTAGTAAGGCGTATGCTTTACTACCTCTTAATCATGTAAGTACGGACTTTGGGAACCGTTAGCACCAATCAGAAGACTTGAGAGCGATACATGATAGTGTAGGAGACTCAAGTTGAAGACCTATACTAATAAGCCTCTATCTGTGATTCAACAACTGGTAAGAGTATTTTAATAGCTATTTCTTTACAGATATCTTATATTTTGAATCAAAGAATTTAGACTTTGGTATACTTTAAGGTTATTCATTTATCGTTTTCTTCTTCATTTTTACGCTTAGGCAACTTTTTAAAATGCAATTTGTTAATCTATGTGATAATATAAAATAAAGTCTTACCCCGATTGACAAATGGTTTTAGTAATCAGAAAACTATGTCTTGCTATGTCAGATAAGCATCGACAAAACTCTTGAATAGATTGTTCTATTGAAAAAGATTACATTAACAAGTTTTAAATATCGGGAAATAAGTAATTTCCTTCCAAAAAGAATGGTGCATTGGAGTTGTTCTCGAGCCAAGTGCACAGATTCATATTTTCTTAGTAAGGTGTATGCCAAGGAACAATTATACTTATAGAGTAACTATCCGCCAAACTTTCTAATAGAATCGAAGGTACAGGTTGTTCTATTATGGGTGCAAACGATTTACAGGTGAATGGGTTTGTAGTGACTTAAGACAAAGTATACTGAACGTATGACATTGAGTCAACCGAGTTTTTATTTCTTTGTAAAGGTTATCTGTTTCGAATGTGGTCGTTATACATGTACTTTAGTTTGTACACTTGCTTCGTGGTGTCAAATTTATTAATTTGTGGGTTTTCAAAAATGTGTACGTTTTTTTTATTTTTATTTATTCGTTTTATTTAGACAGGGTAACTCTCTCAGTATAAATACTGTTTTTCTGAGAGGCCCTGTACACACAAAATGGTTACAAATACATGAATAACAAACGTTGTAAACATCAATCGGGTTCGGTCACGTTCGTATAGATTATAGATTGAAGCAAAATGTATGTAAATAAACAGCATGAAGCAGTATGAATATAAATAAATGAAATCATTAGTTGAATTTTAATCTTTTTAATAGAACTACAAATAGAACTACTCGGTCCAAAGAGATTCAAAGCCACGACCCATTTTCACGATGGGACCAACCAAAACAAGTGGTTTTACCAAACGGAGCACTAACATCATCTTACTTGTAAGCCTAGTCTCTATCGTCTACTTCTGCCTCTTTTTGTGGGGTAAGTCAGGATTCATTTCTTACTAAAATAATAATGATAATAACATTAATACAAATAATGAAAATAAAAATAATGATGATAATGATAATAATAATAATTATAATAGTAATGATTATAATAATGATAATTACGATAATCACAATAATAATGATAATAATAATAATAATGATAATAATAATAGTAACTAGTTTTATGTAAAAGATATTCCATGTTTGTAATATTCATTATCATGTCCATAAGTAGTTGTATATACTGAGAAATATACGATTGAGATCAGCATTGGATCAAGATTGATTGCGGTTAATATTTTACACGATTTCATCAATTACAAACATTTCAGAGTAAACATTATAAGGATTTTGACCTTAGTTTATAAGTACATGTTTGAGATTTAAGTAAAGCACCTCTATTGGTTCACTCTTGATTTCAATTAGTCGACTTGACATTTCATTTTTGTTTTATTCCTGTGTTGCCATGTAAAATGACATTGCCAAGCCCTGTTATTGTTAAATATGTAAATTTGAAGTTTGAACTAATATGTTCAAATATGTTGAAGTTTTTTTTCTTTTGTGTGTGGATTTTGTGAGCCCATGTTGTCTCCGAACAATTTCAGCTTTGTTGCCCCAAAGCAAATTTTAGCATTTTGCACAATTTTGCATGAATCCACATAGCCATGACTTCGTATAGGCAAATCAAGCCCACTGCACACTATACGATATGAATGCGATCCAATTTGGAAGAATTTGTAATTATAGTATTTTGTATGATTATTCAAAATTTACTTCTCCAATATTGATTTATGTAAAATAAAGGTTTTTTGATTAAATTCAATATTTCGAAAAATATCACCCCCCTACCTAAATTTTCAATGTTAAATAATCCCATTGATATTGGTATCGAAATGTAGATAATTTGATTTTCTTTCATATGACACCAAATTCATGGTGGTTCAAAGTTTCCTTAAAATGTTGTTTACAAAATACTATTTTTGGACGCCCCCTCCGATTAAGGGGTGTTCGCTACAAATATTTAAAAAAACACCTCTGACATATGACTTTGTGTATGATGATAAAATCTTTCGAATAAACAAGGTGTGCTTAGTTTGTGTGGTAGTGGCGGGCAAACCCCTCTTTACTGACTCCGCTTAATCATCAAAACGATCATGGAAATGTGGCCCAGTCTTGGCCCAAGACAACACATTATGCGCACTTATCGCTAACGGCATAATCTTTGAAGAGCATTTTCGATCAATCTATCTCCTCATAAATTACCATCTCACGTTCTTTTGTCCTTTTCCTTTATTCTCCCCTCGCTCTCACCTCTTCCCCCTGGCAATTCTATTGGGGGCAATTCCCCCCCCCCCCACCGTACCCATCCTCCATAGCTACGCCACTGCTTCAATGAACATAATTATGTCGTGTTTTTTTCTTCTCAGACGATGCCGTGATTCCACAGTTCCTTGAAACGAAGAAAATGATAAAGTATGGAAAACAATATGATTTTTCACGAGCTATATCAAATGACGATTCTAATGATTCATCCAAAGCCGTCAATACCTGGGAGCTTCATGGAAGCACAATTATTGAAGGTTCAACAGAATCATATCCTGAACAGCACATCGCGAGTGATACTCATGCTAACATTGTTGCGACATCTGGACGAAATGCAGTAATTGAAGTACAGAATAACGAGGATGGACGGTTTTCAAGTGACAGCGTATCCAAAGAAAATACATCTAGAGAATTTCACATGCCATATGAAAAACATGCAATTTCAAATAGGAAAAGTACTGTTGAGATCCTACGCTCGTCGCTTCCAATCTTTGATAAGCCATTGCAGTCAGCATCAGCCAAACGTGTTCAAATTATAATTGTCACAACAAAACGCTCTGGATCATCTTTCATAGGAGAGTTGTTTAATTCGAATCCAGAAGTTTTTTACATGTACGAACCTTTGTATCAAGTGACGTTTGATGTGTTGAAGCATCGTATTGAGAACAGACAGGCCGAGTCCTTGGTTTTCTTGCTGTGGAACCACACCCTCCGTTGTAACTATTCAACATTTAGCCAGGGGACTAAGAACTGGTTGAGACGAGGTGGTTTGAACACTTGTCAGCTATCAGGAGCCTTGAAAAGCTCCAAGCTTCTCTGTCCAGTACGAAAGATTCCCGAGCAAAAAGTTGGTCCAATAATTTCACAACTGTGTTTAGATCGCCCCTACACAGTTCTAAAAACCATACGTGTTAACGAAATCAAGGATTTGAGGGTTTTTCTAGAGGATCCAAGTCTAAACCTCAAAATTATCCATCTAGTCCGCGATCCCAGAGCGGTCATGAATTCGCGCCATAAACTCAAAGAACCAAACTCTGATCTGTTGCGACGGAAAGGTCCTGATGCAGATGAGATCAAGGATCTGTGCGAGCATATGGCTCGAAACTTACAGTACAAGGATGATCCACCCAGCTGGCTAAAGGGCAAATACATGTTAGTACGCTTTGAGGATGTAGCCGAAGACCCTATAGAACAAACACAGCGGATTTATCAGCATGTGGGAATTAAGATTCATCAAGATGTACTCGGTTGGTTGAAGAATAATACTCATGGAAATAAGGGTAGCCCATTTTCACGAACGCGAGACACTGAGAAAGTCATCAATGCCTGGAAGAACAGTATTTTAGAGGAGGTTAGAGAAGAGGTCGAAAGGAAATGCAGTCATGTGATGAGTGCGTTATCATATCAGTATGATTAAGAGTATTACAAGGACATACATTATAAATCCCGGGATGGAGTATACACCCCCTCCCCCACTCTGGAGCGAGTGGGGGTTGGGGATCAGATGTCCCCATTTTCTAGCAAAATATGATTTAAATCAAACAGTTGCTTAAAATGTTGACAAATTAAATATAAGTGTCTCTTATAGTAGCGAAAATTCAATATACGTGAAATGCTATCGAACTGTATATGGTCATAGGTGTTAGTGGGATAAAGTTGTACGTTAGATATTATATTAATCATTATCACTTTTGTATATTTATTCATGCTCATATTTCTTAAGTATAATTCTGTGCTGCGCCTAGAGATAAATTATCAGGCGCATTATAAATGTGAGCTATTATTATTTATTATTATAACCTTTTTAAAAATTATTTTAATTGAATATATTTAACATTCTATGTATGTGTTGTATGCCTTTAAGAGATATGTCATTAACAATAAATATCTTGATAGATTATTTAATTAATCGCTCAAAACGATATATTGTAAATATATATATCTTTAAAACATGATGTGGTTTACGCAATCCATTATGTTTGTTCAAACTTTTGCAACCAAGAAATAAAGAAAGGGAAGAGAAAATGATAAACCACATCAAAGAGAAGGAGAGAGATAGGAGACATTAAAATCTATAGATAAAGAAGACATACATTACAAGAGAGAGCGAAGGAAAGGAGGGATAAATATATTGGAAAGAATCATAATAATAATATTTAATAATATTTAATTTTATATAGCGCTCAATACAAATGTCTCTAAGCGCTTTACAAATATACTATTACTATTACCCCGGTCATTGGATTAAGAGAGAGGGGGAGAAAGAAATAGACAGAATTGAAGTAAAAAATTAAGAGAGAGAAAACTGAAGGAATGATGCAAGAATTTTCAAGATAGAAAAGGGATGGAGGCGATACAAAATGGAAAGACACACGAGATAGAAAGCTGATGAAGAAAGCAAAAATGAACTACTAGCAAGGGAGAGCAAGTGTATCTCGTTAATATAGCCATAAAAAGTGAAAGACTGAATTCAAAACAAACATTGTTTTATATGCTGCTTATAAGTAACATATTGCATAGTGATATTATACAGTAGGCTTACCGTGGCGGAGATTCCGGGGGACGGGGGGGGGGGACACGTCTGGCCCCCCTCATTTTTTTAGGGGGATCGTCGTCGTCCCCCCCCCCCCGGAAAATTTGAAAAAGTGAAAGAAAAAATGTATAGCAATTACTGACTAAGGACTGCAGCACACTTTTAGGCTCTGGAGGGCCCAAGAGTGCAGCGTTTAGACAAATAAAAATGCAAAAATCTTCTCACTCGGGAGCTATGCTCCCTCGCATAATATCCTTGAAATTGTACAAGTAAATATTGTAGAAAATTGATGCGTGGAAAAAAGTATATTGCTTGTTTTTATACTATAGTTTTGCTTAGGAATGTGATTTTTTGATACAACAAAACTTAAACAAACTGTGAGGGGGTAGTCACTTCCGCCACCTTCACCCCTCTCGTTCACTATGCTACCACGCATGGCGTACTAATAGGGGGGCTTGGGGCAGTTGCCCCCCTCCCCAAATAAAATTAAAACGTGGTTATTTCTAATTCGATACCAGTGAATTACAAATGTTGCTGAAATGGCATGCCCCTCCGAACCCCACCAAAGGCCCTAAGGCGGGCCCCTGGTTGCTCATCTGACCGTTATTAAATGCCTAAAACCCCTAAGCTTCCGGGGGCTCTACCCCCTGGAGTCCACCAGGGCCCTTAGCCGGGCCTCTGGAAGCTCACCTGGCCGATAATAAATGACTAAAAGCCCTGGGATTCTGGGGCGGAGTGACCTGTATGCCAGTGTCACAAATAAGGTATCAAAATATGCTCATCTGACATTAATTATGTGCCTAAAACCAGGCACGTAGCCACGGGGGGGGGGGGGGGGGGGGGGGTAATTTCCAAGATCGGTTGAATTTTTTAGACCCCATTTCTTTACCTCGATCGATTACATGTATGTGCCCCCCCAAACATCAAACTCTGGTTATGTGCCTGCCTAAAACCCCTGAGCTTCGCCCCTGGACCCCACCCCAATTTACGTTATACTTGCTTCTCTCGCTTTGCTCTACCTGATCGTAAATACTTTAGCCCCATTCCTAATTTCCTATGCAAAACGTTCCGCGGGGTCTGCATGTATCATCATTCTAAGAGTGTTGGTGATGCGGATTTTTTTTCTTCTTCTGCCCCCTCCCCCAAACGTATTTGCTCATTACGCCACTGCTCGCTCGTCCCTTGCATTTCGCCCCCCCCCCCCCAGTCATAAAAAGAAACCATCGCCACTGGGCTTACATGCATTATACCAACAGGCCTTCTTAGGACTATACCAACAGTCAGCAGGACTACACACACACACTCAAGAAAGAAAGATTACCAACAATCCTTTTCAGGAGTCCCAACCCCCCCCCCCCTTTCGGCTTTCACATGTTGCAACCGTAAGCCTACTGTATAAACATTGTTTTATTTAACCTCAATACATTTCGATTATTAATACTTACATGTATTTAGGGGAATAACTGGACTATTTCATTTTATATTTTATTTGTTATAGATACTGTCTGTGTCCATTTATGGTTCTGACTGACCCATTGATAGTTGTCTGCCCAATTGAAAGACATTTACATAGAATTAGTATTAAAAACAATTAATGAAGGTCAAGGCTAAGCCCCCCCCCCCCCCCGCCATTTTGTTAGAAAATGAGAAGACAAGATGAATATCTAGGTTATCTTGACACGCCTAAAAGGGAAGATTATTTGTTAATATAGAAATATGATCGAATTACCTTTTTAACGAAAGAGCATGGTAGTTCTTGGCATTGCAAGACGTGTATGCAGTAGAACCTGCATGTATAGTGATTGCCAGAAAGGGAAATGAACGTAATATTTTGCTGGCCACATAGTCAAGGTACTACCTGTGTGTCAATTACAGTAAATACAAACATTGTTTGCGAAATGAAGGCTTGAAACATCATGAAAATGGGATAAGAACTCGTTTATTGAAGTGCCATTCAATTCTAGAATTTAAAAAAAGAAGAGATTGTTTATTATCCGAGATGAACTTAATCAAAAGTAGGTCCCATGTAAACAAAATTGTTAGGCTATGATTGTTGAGTTGCCTTAGTGCACTTTTTATTTACTCTAATCATTTCAACCTTGTTCTTTCTTCTCTCCATTTAGCATATTTACCTACTTGTTTAACTATAGTGTATGTATTCGACAGTCCTATTTAATTTCAATCTATTTTATTCGTTTTATGTCAACATGGTTCTTGGCAGAAACAAGATTTTCAATAGGGGGGGGGGCAGAAATTTGTTTGCGGAAATATAATTAAATTTTAATTTAGGAATCACCCCGGCTTCCCCAGGTAGTGTCATTGAGGAATAGAGAAAGAGAGAGAGAGAGAGAGAGAGGGGGAGAGAGAGAGAGAGAGAGAGAGGGGGAGAGAGAGAGAGAGAGAGAAAGAGAGAGGGGAGAGAGAAAGAGAGAGAGAGAAAGAGAGAGAGAGGGAGAGAGAGAGGGGGAGAAAGAGAGAGAGAGAGAGAGAGGGGGAGAGAGGGGGAGGGGTAGGATGATAATTTCTTTAAAAACTGATATTTTCCCCAGGAATACGATTTGAATATCCTGCCTGCCCTCCTCATGCAAGCTCTTTTTAAGATAGGAGGTGGGGTAGGGACGACATTTTGACATTTTAATCGGGGAATATGTCGAGTTCATGATTCGTTTCCTGGTAATTCGAAATTTCTAATCATAAGCGGGGAGGGACCTAATTTTTTTCTACAATATAACACTTGTATCTCTTAGAAGGGTTTACGCGGGGTTTATTTATGTTCTGTACCCCCCCCCCCCATTTCTTTCAGAGTTTATATTTTTGTCAGATGTTATATAATTTTCAAATATAGAATTCTTCGTAATGAATGCTTTTTTTATAACCTGTACTTGTATAATCGAGTTAGTTTTTACCACCCCTACCCCCACATTAACCTCCATTACAGTCCACCAACGAACTAAGTACACACATCACAATTTGAATTAGTGACACGTGCTTTTTATCAAATGTACTAACGTTTGACATTTCATAACACATAATTATTACATGTACGTAAGTGCCTGTTTAATAACTAACCAAATAGTAGGCATACTGAAGCCATTACTGGTAAATTATACTACTCAAAATGAACAAAACATCAGAATCATATTACTATAATTATTATCATTATTATTATCATCATTATCATTATTTTCATATCATCTTTTTATTATTATTATTATTGTTGTTATCATTATTATTGTTATTGTTTCATTATAATTATAATCATTATTATCATTGTTATTATTATCGTCATTATTATCATTATTATTATTGTTGTTGTTATTATTATTGTTATTATTGTTGTTATTATCATTACTATTACATTATCTGTAATTTTAACGCAGTGTCTAATCAAACCGACAGCACATCGATAATAGAGCGACGAATCAAGCTTGTTGAGATACTGTAAACGAAAGGCGGTTCAACCCAAAATTTAATCAGAATTAAACAATCATAAATAATATGTCAAATTTAAAATATGTTTACAAAGGACCTTGCATCAAATGATTTGTATGATTAAAGGCATCGTTTTTAGTAACAATAATAATAATGGTAATCATAATATTATTGATGATGATGATAAAAATAATGATAAAAATAATAATAATAAAAGATAATAACAATAATATTTTCGAATTCTACGCAATCGTACATTTTCAATAGTGTTGTAAGTCCATTCATTTATTTATTCTATTTTCTTATATTATTCCACTATGTAAAAACGATTTCTATCCGTGTTCATTCCATATGAATATGTCACTGTACGTTTGCTACTGTGTATTATCTATTCGTGTATATTATTTTCTATTGTATATTGTTCATGTGTTTTTATGTAATGCCAACAACTGAATTTCTCAATGTACCAATAAAATTAATCTGAATCTGAAGGGGGTTGGGGGTTGAACCCCCCTCCCCCTTTGGTATTTTGTATGTGTATATTTTGGAGGAAACCCCCCCCCCCCCCCTTTGGTAATTTTTATGTTTTTGTTTTTGTTTTTGTTTTTTTAATTTAAAAAAAAAAAAAAAAAAAAATTATACCAATGGCTGACCTAAAAAAGTTGACCTTACCCCCCCCCCTAACGGAGCAAAATGTCAAATTTTGCCCTCTTACCATGTTAATCATCCAGTACCAAATACCCAAGCAAAATTCGAGCCAGATGCATATAAGGGTAAGCTTAAAGACAATGATATGACAAACTGTCAATTGTCATGATTGTACCGTGTGAGTCAAAAAAAAAGTTTACACCTAGAAAATTGCTTATTATTTTAAAAATCATCTATAAACAGTAAATTATTATGCATCTTATGAAAGAGTGTTTTATCTCAGATCATTTTGGTGTGGTACGTTTCCACGCTTGGATAAAAATAGGAGGCATTGTTTGTAATGCATAGTAAATTTATCGTTTTTGGCAATAACTTTGCGCTGACGCCACCAAATTTTACTAAATTTTGCAGACAGTTGTCACGTGCTTGGATACATGTGTCTGTAAAGTTTCATTGACGTAGGTATAAGGATTTGAGAGCAAGTTGAAGGTATTTCACAATTTTCTTGAAATCTGAAGACGGCTTCATAATTATTTAGATACTTTTGGTTTCTTAAATCTACTTTGTACACAAATTTCTAACAATTTCTGTTAATATTTATACATTGTCATACCTTCTTGATAAGAAATTAGCAGATGCCGTACATGAAGAGAAAGAATGTGGTAGCAAGTTAAAAATCGATAAATCTTGACTAAATGCTGATAAAAAAAGACAATAAATGAACCGGTCACCAATGAAAATAAACGGCGTGAAACAGAATAACTAAAGAGAGAGGGAGAGTATTATAGGCCTCAAACAGCAATGGTATATTTAAACCAATACGAACAGCGCCAACTACAATTCTACAGATCACTTTGCCTATTCTAGGCAGTTTTTCCTTCACATTGACACGCTCGTACAATTTAAATGTTAATGCATAATCTGTTGAGGTTGACATCAACGATTTTATTTTTCCCTTTAGTTTTGTTGTGTTTCAATGTTTTTGATGTTCTTGTCGTTGTGTATGTGGTTGTTGTTTGTTTGTTTCTTATAGTGCATTTTGCTCCTAATGTAGTTGCCTTTCTGCCAGACGTATAAGATATTATAACCTAAGAGTGCAGGACGAAAGATTTACAAGAGTGTGAGCGATGTTTTACAATTTCATGACAATTCCTGCTCTCCCATGTTCGTAGTAGTACATGTACATCAACGGGAAAATAAACGGGCAGATATTTTTTATTCAAATGGTTACGTGATCTCACACAATAATGGATAGTAAATATGTTGAAAAGGCGTCCAAATAATAAGCATTTCCCTGCTCATTTATCAATATTTCGGTTTATGAATAATGAAACTGAAACATCAGGCATAATGCTTCATAGGATGCTCTTCTTGCCGTTGGCGTTTATAAAATTCGTTATACCGGAAATATACTGAGCGCCATTTTCAGATAGTTGTATGTGAATATAGATTAGATGTTCCTTGTGATGATATAAAGTAGATGCCTCAATGAACGCAAACAACCCTCTCAGGGATTCCCCAAATTTTGATATCCATAATGCACTTGCAAATCCGCCATAGAGTACCGAAGTGTGACGTCATACGGGCCAAGTCGTCAATGTTGATGGTTCCAACCAATTTTGTGTTAAAGCCTCTCTAAAGTGTTGAGACCCCCAGTGGGCTCCCAACATTTCATTTATTTCCACAGATTCATAAAAGACATCTGAATATAAATTACACTCGATATAAAAGCATCAAACCAAAAGATGAACCTGCAGAGAGGGTGATCAAAAACCACAGAGGTTTATCGGGGATCATCCCCTGCTTAAAATTAATTATACCTTTATTTGTTTAAAAAGAAAAAGACGGGCCCCTCCTTTGGTGCTCAAGGGGGGGGGGTGCGATTTTTTTTTTTTGGGGGGGGGGGGAAATTAGTACTCATACCTGCTCCAGCCAATTGATTGAATGATTTCGCAGTGAACTCGATCATGCGCATGCTCTGTTGTTTAGAACCAGTAACCAGGACGACGAGCGAGTATGACATTGGCACTTCGGTACTCTATAGATCATCCTAACTTAATATCCTACGCCTACATAAATTATGCCCATGATGAGCACTGATCTTTCCCTGCCACCATCGACAAAAGTCTCCGTAAAACGATTTTTTTTTGTGTGTGTGTGTGTTTGTGTCTAGCTAATTAACTAATATTCTGAATGGTATGAGTTTTTGTCAGGTTCGTGGATTTCAGTTGCTTTTATAAGATTTTTCCTCATCATTAGCTCGCCGAAAATAGTCAAAACTGTGCGCTGTCTACACTAGGGTATGAAATTGTAGACTATGCGCTCGAAATGATGACGTAATTAAGTTAATGTCTCAGCGTTCATGAGCCCAAACCCTCTCAGAAGGGATTCCCCTAATTTTGATACCCATGGTGCACTTGCACACACGTCATCGACTCCTATAGAGCTTCCCAATTAAGCTTGCATTCTTTGATATAAAATTAGGGATAAACACCTTTTGTCAAGTTGTATTTTAAACCGGGATCATAAATTTGCCACTGTGATAGTTTTCCCGTTTAATTTCCAGGAGGAATAATGTAGAAACCAAAATTTCATGAAACTGAGGAATCCTCACCGTTTCCTTAATAAGGTCTTCGTCATACAGACTATTACTCTTGATATGACATGACGGGGAGAAATGGTGATCGTTATTATAATAATTATACGCGATTGTGACTCATCTTATCCCGGCGCTCAGTGTTGACCATTGTATTCCAAGACAGCATAGAAGACTCGTACCATTTCCATGTCATGCATTGAACGTGTAAAGGTACTGGTGAATACAATATGGCGGCCTTGTATTTGTAGATTACACGCTGAAAGCGAATCCTGCCGTGTAGACAGGAGAAAGGTGACCGAATAAGAAAAAGAGCGGAAGGAAAAGAGACGGAAATGAAAGGTAGCCCATTTGTTAATTGCTTTCCATAGCCTACGCTACAAACAGGAGTACCTCAAAATCTTGGGATCGATTTCATCAGTATAGATCTGATTTCGAATCTAATTAACCAGGTAAGCTCCTAACGATATCGAGGGAAGGATCATATATTTATATACTTCTGTCCGCTGTTCATATTTCATATATAAAGTCTGTGTGATGTGCACGGAAAGTAGTATCAATCCTGCAGAGATCGTGCCGTTGTTGATTTTAATGCTCGCTATACTAATTCTAACCGAGTAGCACTGATTTTTCAATTTCATTTTTGTCTTCTTCTATTTCAAAATGTATTACTATTGTTTCCAACAAAACATCACAAATCAATTATAATCATTTACACAAATTAAGAAATACATATTGGAAACAGAGGGGTCCACTAAAAACAATGCTTGTACAATAAATTGTGGACCGCCCAAAATGATAATGAGTATTGTATTCAATATGATTGTTCATCAAGATTTTGGTATAAATTATGATCATGCATTATTCCTGGGTGTTTTGCAATTTGGGGAGTGAGTGGGCGGTGAAACATAAATGACAGACAAGTCTGGTTTAAAAGACCGAATAGGAAATACGAAGGTAATTCTATATTAAAAAGCAGGGTTATTTACCATCCGATAGTAAGCCTTTTCATGATCATGAGGTCATACATACATGCGGATGTATTCCGTGTGCCCGTGTGTGTGCATGTGTGTTGATCCGATGTTTCCAACCAAATCTTGTTGTAATAACACTTTTCAAACATTGCAAAGCATAAATCGATGGCATTGTGATTTTCCAACTATTGTCACATAATTCTCTAATGAACACAAGTATCAGGGGTTTTTAAGCTACACGTTGATTGGATAGTTCCTTTTAATATCGAACGTCTCACGTCTTTATTTGAGTAAGTTTTATTATTGGTTTGGTTTGTTTGTTATACCTGACTGCATGTGTGTGCTTATAAGTAAGTAACCATGTTTACGTAAGATGTAGATGTTAACATTATTATATACATGTTGATTATTATCATTAAAGTGAAGATGATATTGATGCAGTTCAAATCGCGCTTTGCATTTGTTTGCATTGATCTGATTGGTCAATTTATGTGAATTTTATTGATCTTGCCTTGGTGGCTGGATTTAACGCATACAATTTTATGTTTTAATTCTTTCTGATTTCAGATTCTAATGAACAACAATTTCAAGGTCAGGTTTATAATAAACACATTAGATAGAACACATCGATATATATGATTGCATTATCATAATTACATCCTGTTCGGTCAATATAGTCAGCACATAACAGTACCGATGGTCTTTGATTTACATCATCTCAAACATGAGACCGTGGCAATACGGTCATTAAAGATTTGCCGATGCAAACCCTATATCACCAATACAACTGAAAATACTCATCGCAATTATGTATGCCATTTCGGATTGCTATGGGAACCAATTGTCTGCTCTTCGTCTGCATGAGCTATCGGAGCATCTACACCCTGATGACTACAGACGGCTTGGCTTGACATTGGGTCTTGAAGAGACTCGCCTGACCAATCTCGAGAGGGCAAAATGTGGAAACATTCAAGAATGCATTTATCAGGTGCTAGTCGATTGGACGAAACGTAATGGACGTGGCGCTACGTCACAGGTGCTCCTCCAATCACTGAAGCAGATTGGTAATCAAGCTGCTGCTGATTGGCTTCAGGCAGGTGAGATATAAAGTAGAATACAATACAATCAATTATTCATAAAGTTAATTTCACATTGAAATGTTCTTGAGATCCTTCAGACATGACAGGATTGTAGTGCTATAACAGTATGGTAGATGATTCTGGTAACATGTATATAATATTGAAGGAGGAAAATGGGGTAGGGCTGCCCATTGACATAATTTTATCAACAGCCCGGCTTAAAGGGATCCGGTAAATTTGTCTCAGATTCTGAAACAAAATTCTGGATTTAGCTCATGATGCAATGATAATTATAAACCTTTAGGTCAGTCAGGAACCCCATGACTTTTACAAGCCGATCGCTTGTCTGATTATCAAGATATTTATGATTGGAATTACAAATTTTGAAAACCGTTCGCCTGCCGGTTTTCATAACACTACAGTCTATTGGGGGAAAAGAGTATGGTAAAACCGGTCACTCAGAGATTTTTACTTTTTTGAGGCACTTCTTGATCATTCTGAAGCGCAATTTTTTAAGGGCTTCAATATTTTACCATATCACAGACACTGATAACGCGTAGGGCCGTGTATCTCAGATTTAACATTGTTAAACGATCCCTTTAAGCTAAATCGATTCAAATTCAGCATGTAAAAGTAGATGAATTAAAACATACTTATCATTTGCTCCAAAATAAATAGAAATATAAATCAGAATACTCTCATTTTTACAAGGAGAAGTGAAAGAAATGTTGGGATTTGAAGAGTTTATGATATTGCTGCGATATTTCATGTTTTAAAAGGCGGTATTCCTGTTTAATTTCAAATTATAAAACGTTGTCAAGAATAGAATATTGATAACTTATACCAATGTTAAGTCATTCTCTCTCTCTCTCTCTCTCTCTCTCTCTTTCTATCTCTCTCTCTCTCTCTCTTAACAGAGATCGAGTCATCTGTATCTATTGCCCCACAAGAAGATAGTAAGTACATGTGCTTATTGTTTATAGATCATACACACTTACACATACACACACACACACTCTCTCTCTCTCTCAACCAATCTCCATCTCATTCCATTATTCGATATTGAAAATATTCTAACAATAGCTATTCAAATGAACACTCGTAAATGGATTTTACAATTCACAAACTATTAGCAAAAGGAGGGGCAAGAGGGTATTAGCCCTCCTGACAGATTTCCGACTGAGAAAAAGGAATGCAGCCTAGCTATTTAATCAGGTTAGGAATCACTGTAAGTCAAGAAACGCACAAGTTTAGACATAATTTATTATCAACAGACTTACTCTTTCTTCCTTTCTGCCCGTCTGCCGGCAATAGTTTCTTTGTTGCGCCTATAGAAACCAGCTATAATGATTTTTAAAAATCTTTAGGAAGATATGAAATTTGATATCATTCCCGGATATTACTTAATCTCTTAACAGATTCCACATCAATTCTTTTATCATATGAAGAAATCAGTTGTACGACATATGCTCTGACGACAATTGCTGCTGGGTTAATTTCATACACTAACCATAATTCAACCCTGGACCCTGAACTATACCTAATCCTATCCCTAACTTTCAAATCATCTGAAAACCAAACTGCAATCATGACCCCAACCCTATACATTTGACAACATAAGGCCCGGATCAGTTGTCGCCGGAGAAAATGTAGGATCATCGCAGAAACCAATATACATGTAAACAAAAATAGATGTGATTTCTATTTTTAGTTGACTCCATATGCAGAAGAGGAAATGTCCCTTCTTTACCCGACTGCCTTACCGAAAGATCTGTTGAAATCGCTGATGTCACCAATAAGCTTCGTGAGTTGTCATCGTTGTCGTCATCATCGACATCACCGTCGGCCTCCACAACAGTCACTCGATGGCTCGTTGTTCATGGACTTGGTGGGATGGGTAAATCAGTTCTCATCAACCAGGCGATCAGAGATGAACAGCTCATCAAAGGCAAGTCAGATTATTAACACTTCGCTTGCTTTTTTCGCCTCTCTGCATGATCGCTAGTTTGCCCCACGTGCACTTTTGCACATAACAATAGGCGATAATCGACGGAAAGATTGCTGTGTGCAACACAAAACACTATGAACATGACGACAAAGAAAGCGGACAAAATATACAGTTCCTCAGGTAGACAAAGGAGCATCCCTTCACTGCTATTATGTAAAAAGGTGAATATGCATGTGACACCTGTTCTACACATTTTTACATAATAGCAGTGAAGGGATGTTCCTTTGTCTACCTGAGGAACTGTATATTTTGTCCGCTTTCTTTGTCAGTCATGTTCATAGTGAAAGCTGTGTAAAACTACTCAGTTCCGATCTTGATTAACTCCATGACCGCCCTTTTATTTCAATACTGATATAGATCAATCTTGCCTTGGAAATATTTAAGTGATCTTAAAGTAATTTGTCTATGTCTTTTTCTACCCCACTACAGTGCGTCCCAGAAAAAACGAAACCGAGAAGTATCGATGTTCTATCATAACTTAATCACAACTATAATTAATGAATGATACATATTTGGAAAGCTTAGAGTCTCCTCTTTCAGTTGATGCTACTCACGTGATGCATATTTCACGCATGAGTGATTAAAAGCAATTTGAAGGAAGGAAACCAAAAATACATTTGGCGGGCGGTATCCGAATTTCGAAGAAAAATTCACATTTCTAGAAAGTTGAGTTTCTGCCCTTTCATATGACACCTCAATCAGGAAAAATGTGCGAGGAATGACAAAGTTCTGTTTGTTTAAAGTATTGCTTGCATTTCCATAATTTTATTAAACGAATTCGTTTTCACTGGCTGCCTGCCGTATCAATAAACGAAATTAACAAAAGACTTAACTCCGTTTCGTTGACAATCAGCCGTAGACGAGAGTCTTCATGCATGGCTGATTGTCAACGAAACGGAGTTAAGTCTTTTGTCAAATCTGCTTTTTGCTACGGCAAGCACCCAGTGAAAACGAATTCGTTTGTTAAAACTATGAAAATGTAAGGGCTACTTTAAACAAACAGAACTTTGTTATTCCTGGCTCATTTTTCTTGATTGAGGTATCATATGAAAGAGCAGAAAATGAACTTTCTAGAAATATGAATTTTTCTTTGAAATTCAGATACCGCCCGCCAAATGTATTTTTGGTTTCCTTCCTTCAAATTGCTTTTAATCACTCATGCGTGAAATATGCATCACGTGAGTAGCATCAACTGAAAGAGGAGACTCTAAGCTTTCCAAATATGTATCATTCATTAATTATGGTTGTGATTAAGTTATGATAAAACATCGATACTTCTCGGTTTCGTTTTTTCTGTGACGCACTGTATAATGTGGCACAAGTACATGTAGATTGAATGTCTTTTCCCCTTCGATTTCATGTTCATCAAACGCAAGTTCTATTTTTTTTTAGGTCAAGTCCAAGGACCCCCCCCCCCTTACGTTACCGACTCCGTCATATATCGTAGTTTATCTGATGACTTATTAAGTCTTTTCATCGACAGTCATATTCTATGTACACTGTTGCTCATAAAGTTGGAATATTTTTTTTTACCCCAATTTATGGAATTATTTTGACAATGATTTATTCCTAATAGATCTAGATAATAGTATACATTCTCAGATTTTATCGAATACTAATTTGCCAGTGTTTGTTTTGCGTGACTGCTAAAGCATGTGTATGCTACTATGCTTATCAACTAGGGGACCTCAACAATTCATTGAATCCCCCCCCCCCCCCGGTCCTTTTGTGGGGCATTAATCCTCATTACTGTCATTTATGACTTAAGGGCGTAGGTCCCCTAGTTGATAAGCATAGTAGCATACACATGCTTTAACAGTCACGCAAAACAAACACTAGCAAAAAGCGTTCGAATCCCAGCCCGGCGCCAAACGTCCACTGATTATCAAGACATTAATCCATATTTGCTACTCTTTATCCAGGTGAAATGTGTATCTGGCAATTATTGCTGGGGTAATAACAATTGCAGGGGGGCTCAGGAAGAACAGCACTTATCCTGATGACGCTATCCGGGTGAACAAATTATTATTATTATAATATCATCATCATCATTATTATTATTATTATTATGCAGAGTATTTCCCCGATGGTGTGTACTGGTTACCGATCGGAGCCGCAGTCAGGGGTACAGCATGCATCACCGAGAGACTGGAGACCCTATGCAGGAGTTTAGATATCAAGCTCCTCATGGCACCGTCTCTTCCTAAGACAAAGGACCAATGGAAGAACCTGCTCAGGACACTCATCGCACAGACATATCCAAGGTAGGTAGCCTACTAGCCGTGAAACACTCTGCTGCTGGTCCACCACCAATTCGGCACATTTTTTTTCCAGGCCTGCATGTATTGATTTGTTTGTTTTAGGTTTGTTATGGGCGCAGGCGACTCAGATCATGATCACGCAGCCATCGCAAGGTGGTGCATTGAACTTAAAGGTTGGGCACTCCCCAACCAGATGCATGCATGAGGAACAAACAAACAAGAAACAAATAAAACACAAACAGAACAACTGCGTCCGATTCAAGGATTTTCTAGCTGAAAATTCGCCGTGAACCAGACGCAGAGAGGTGTGACCAGTTGTGACCTATAGGCTTAAAGAAAAGATTTAAGTGGTCTATTCTTTAAAGATGTAAATAACATTTTTCCTGTGCCCTTCTATAATTGAGGATATATCTTTCTAAGGACTGTGTAACTGTGTTTAACGTGACAGGCTCTACATGACGTTTTCAGTGCAATGATGTTCACTTAAATGCTTGATTATTATTCATGGTGCAACCGTAAACCTACTGTATTGTCAAAATTTAAGGTCCCTTCTGGTCCTTGATGATGTTTGGGATCAAGATGTGATTGGCGCATTTGAAGTCTGCTCTACGGTTGTCGTCACAACACGAGACAAAGGTCTTCACTCATGTGCATTAGGTAAGATACGTGGTATATAAACGTATGCCATGATGCTCTATTTTTACATTTACTTTGGCAAGTTGATGAAAATATTAAAATTCTTAAACATGCGTCGACATTTCAAAACTAACCTTCTTCTTCTATAGCCATGACGATTATTATTTTAAACGCTGCTGGGTTTTTACAATTCTTCATAAATAATTGTCGAATTCGGCGTCTTCCTTTCTTCATTTCATCTTCGTTTTCTCCTCCGTTAATTTGACACAAAGTACATTCGATCATCCAGTTTATAGTTTCATTATAGTCAGGAAAACTAATATATTGATACAGTTATCTTATTATTGGTTTTCTCCTCAGTTACTTTGTCACAAAGTGCATTCGATCATCCAGTTTATAGTTTCATTATAGTCAGGAAAACTAATATATATTGATACAGTTATCTTATTATTGGTTTTCTCCTCCGTTACTTGGCCACAAAGTGCATTCGATCATCCAGTTCATAGTTTCATTATAGTCAGGAAAACTAATATAATAATTACATCGAAAAATGTCTAATATTTCAGGTCGCAAGGAAGAAATCGTTCTGTTTCAAGGTTTTTCTGAACCGCAGTCATTGCAGGCTCTGTCGGAATGGACGATGACTCCGCCGAGCGATCTTCCCCCACAAGCAGCTCACATCCACCAGCTCAGCCACGGCTCCCCACTCGTCATCTCCATTATCGGCAGTCTTCTTCGAGAGCATGGACATCGATGGGAGTACTACGTGACGCAGCTTGAAGAGAAAAATCTGAAGAAGTTGTCGACGGCTCGAGATGCAATCCATCTCAGTGTGGAAGAGCTGCCGTCTCGAGATGTAGTCATGAGGCTCTTCTCTTGGTTTGCAGTGTTCGATCAAGGAACGAGATTGTCATCTAAGGTTATTTGAATAATAATTGTTTTAAATTGTTTTTAATCATTATTACTGTTTCACCGCACACTCGTGAAAATATTATCGTATCATTATGGTAACCAAGTTGATGATAACAGCAATGATAATCTCATTTATAACACACATTTTCATGAGGACACAACGCATCGATTATCACACTAGTTATAGCCGAAATGTACTTATGATTATCTTCCTCCTAAGTATTCACTTGTGCAAAGATTGCCAGATGTGATACAATGCCATGTCTACCTACACGATAGGCACCTGCCAAATATTAACAAAGCCAAAGCCAAACTTCTTATTGTTCAATGTATGACACTGAGTAATACATTTTGAATAAATATTGTTAGCCCCACAGTAACACTTTCACTGAAGACCAAATGAACATATTATAATCCTTTTTATTGCTGTCTTGTTTTACAAACCGACAGATTCTTAGCATGCTGGAGGGGTGTTCAACAGAAGAAATAGAAGATCGAATGAAGATACTTACTCAACGGCATCTTGCGATCTCCGGTTGTCACTCAGACGACAAAGATCAAATCTTTTGGCTTCATGATCTGGTTTATGATTATCTAGTGTCAGAGAAGGTGGCAAATGACAAGGTAAAGGATATCTTTCGATAAAGTCATAAAACTTACGATGTGGCAGAGAAAAATATGCTCCCACATCTTCAAGCTAGTATTATATCTCAACAATCGGATATAAATTTGATCTAGGTATGCACCAATAAATTTCAGCGTAATAATAATATTAACAAGGAATAACAATATAATGTTGTTTATTCAAGAGAACTTCATCAGCATAAATGCTGTTTTTCCTGAGGGTTCAACAATGTTTATGTAACACCAGGTGGAGAGTGACAAATTTAGATTAATGTCTTGCCAAAAGCCATTTTTGCCGTGCGGGCATACGAACCGTCAACCCCTTAGATTGAGAGTCATGAAATGAACCATCATACCACGACACCTCTACTGTCGTAGCGTACATTGTTGTTGTGATAAGTTGGTTATGTACCCGATGAATAGGTATGCATCTCTTTTGTATTCATATACAGGACGTCGGGATGAGCAATGAGTTCAGGTCGTTGATGGTCTTTAATCGCTTCCGGGCTTGCAGGAGAGATATGATCCAGACTAGTCTATGCTTACCTCAGGTCTCCGAGGTACACAGGAGAGCAAAGGCGGCTAGTGCAGCCAGAGCGTCCAAAAATGGTTTCTATGTGGCAGAAGTGTAAGTCGACTATCCATAGGACCGAAGATTTACGCGACATAAGGTCCAAGCAAGGACATGCTAGCATGTCCCTGGTCCAAGGCAAAAGGTCCATTGTGTTCTGAAGATTCATCAGATTTAATCTGTTCGACTTCGGGCTATAAATTATTGGCACCAGAAATCTTTAGGCTCAACCATGAATTTTGTGGGACTGCAATAGTTTAACCGTATTATATATGCACCACTAGAGCACATGGATAACTCATGTACTGTAACTATATTGTGTTAATGTTCATAAACAAGTTTATTATTTCAGTAGTTTTATTGGTGTATTACTGATTCATCCATTCATTTTTTGTTTGGTATTTCGTCAATGTATACTTTTTACGACTGTCATGTTATTCCTAAATATTTTCTCTCTTTCTCAGGGTTGATAAACGTACTTTGCTTTCAAGCGTGACACATAGCCCTGCAGGTAAATATGCTACGTGTGCCAAACTGCTACCAAGTGGCAAGGAAATTCTTACGGCTGGTTATGGCGGACAAGTGCAGGTAAAGTTCAAGATATTCAAAATGCCAATAATATTGTTATTTTCATAGCGCTTATATCCACCACGCAAGGTGCTTGAGGCGCTCCAATATTACCCCATCTCTAGCTTAAAGCTACCGATTTCGGTGCTCACAGTATATCCAGGGATTTCCTTCCTACCGGTACTCATTTAAAACCTGTGTGGAGAATGGCAAATGTAGATTTTTTTTTGCGAAAGAACATTAGTGCCCCGGTGGGACTCGAACCACGAACCATATTGTGAACCACAGTCCGACGACTTATCCACTAGATCACGACGCCTTTATGATTTATTTGCTCACTTACGACGATGATTTAATTTACCTGACTGTTATTAGAAAGCACGTACATGCTTGAAGGTAAGCAACCAGTTTGTCTATGGCTTTAAGTCCTTTCCGAGAGACTTTACAATTTAGGATTAAAGCCGTACGAAAGGGCTCTAGGTTTCGACTTGGTTACGAACCCGAAACCTCCCGGTTATGAGACCACTGCCCTACAATAAGTTGAACATCATTTTGAACAACATCATGACAGTGAAAACGTCTGTGTTTTCCCTGCAAACATTACTATAGATAAAGAAGGCATGCTTTAAAACTAACTTTCATGACAATGTCATGTTAAAAGCAAACTAACTGTTATAGCCCCACCAGAGTAACTTACTTTTTGTGAGGTAGCAGCCTAATGAGAATGTACCGACCGATCAAACAGGAGTCATACACTTATATTTACAGACGCAATCATGGCAATATTTAACTACTCATATCCAGGCGCGGATCCAGGATTTCTTAGGGGGGGGGGGCCCACTTTTTGTTTTTGGTCCGAAAAAAAATCGTAACGACTCAGCCAGCCGCTAGATAAGCGGGTAGGGGGGGGGGGGGGGGAAGAGGACACTTTTTTTTTTTAGTCTCGAAATTTGAAAATTTGACATTTTGTTCCGTTGGGGGGGGGGGTGAGGTCACCTTTTTTAGGTCAGCCATTGGCATTTTTTTTTTTTTTTTTTTTAATTAAAAAAAAACAAACAAAAAAAACAATTACAGAAAAGGGGGGGGGGGGGGGGTTGCTCCAAAATACACACATAAAAAACCGAAGGGGGGAGGGTCAACCCCCTAACCCCCTTTTTTTTCCCCCTTCCGTACGTGCCTTCTCGTCTGAAAAAAGTTTTTCCCCTCCTGCGCGAAGCGCGGAAGCTTTTACGTTTCATTAAATCATTAGAAAAAGAAGACGATTCGTTGTACAGTTTTTTACTCTTAATCCTCGTCTTAATTCATCCCCCTCTCCCGCGCAAAGCTCGGAAGCTTTTACGTTTCATTAAATCATTAGAGAAAGAAGACGATTCGTTGTACCGTTCTCGACTCTTAATCCTCATCTGAATTCAGTTTTCCCCTCCTCCCTCCCGCGCGAAGCGCGGAAGCTTTGACGTTTCATTAATTCATTAGAGAAAAGCTCAGGGGTTTTAGGCGTTTAATTACGGTCATATGAGCATCTAAGGGCCCGCCTTAGGGCCCTAGGTGGAATCCAGGGGGCAGAGCCCTTAGGATTTTAGGCATTAATTTTAATCATGGTCAGATGAGCATATTTTAATACCCCATTATAATGTTATACTGGCAGTTAACTATTTTTTCTTTCTCGCTCTCTTTCTTTCTATTTCTCTTTAATATAATACTTTTTCAAAGAAAGTGTGGGGGAGGGGCTCGAGGATCCCGATCCCCGCCATTCCGCGGGTCCTGATTATGTAGGCATCTCAAGAAGCATTTTCTTGCCTGGCTGTAAATTTAGGAATTTGTCATTTTCCAACAAACGCATGAAGTGAGGAAACTTATCTCATTTCAGCATTTATTTGTTAACCACCGTTATGGAATTATAAATAAACCACGTTTGAATTCTATTTCTCCAAACCCCCCCCCCCCCTCCCCTATCAGTATGCCAGTGCCCCCCCCCCCCCCCCCGATCCACACCTTGTTGGCGGGAAAATTGCAACTGATATCCCTTACCTTTCTTCATTCTCTTTTTTTTCCTTTCCCTTTCTCTCCTCTTTCACTTTCCCTTCCCTTCCTTATCTCTCTTTTAGGTTTGCTGGGGGGGGGGGAGGGGGGAGGGGCACGGTCATTTTGGTCCCCAACCCGCTCCACACCTTGTTGGCGGGATTAACCGCAACTGATTTCAGCTTCTTTTCTTCCTCTTTTTGTTCCCTTTTAGCTCTCCTCTTTCCCTCTTCCTTCCTTCTCTCTTTTTTTAGCGGGGGCGGAGGCTAGGGTCTTTTGCCCCCCCCCCCCCCTCGATCCACAACTTGTTGGCGGGAAAATTGCAACTGATATCCCCCTTCTTTTCTTTTCTTCTTCCTATTTTGTCCTTCCCTTTATCTCCTCTTTATCTTTTTTCTTTCCCTTTCCTTCCTTCTCTTTTATTTTTTTATTGGGGGGGGGGGGGAGGGGGAGGCAAGTCCTCCCCCCCCCCGATCTCCTTCTTCCCTCTTTTCTTTATTTCTTCCTCTTCTTTTTTTTCCCTTTCTCTCCTCTTTCCCTTCTTTTCCTTCTCTCTCTCTCCTTTTTTTTTTTTTTTTTTTTTTTGCGGGGGGGGGGGGGGCCAAGGCACGCTCGGCCCCCCCCCCTTGGATCCGCGCCTGCTCATATCTGCCACATGATCCTTCTGAAAAATCGTTTCCATAAAATGTCTTCCCCAAATATGCCTAAAAAAGCCCTGAGCTTCTCTCCCCAAACATTTTTACTCATTACGCCACTGTGTGCATACAATCAACAAATGCTTAATGTATGACTTCCTCTGTCTTCTTAAGATTGTCGACATCATTGAGGGGAAGGCAAGGATGCTCATTCACGGGCACGCAGACAACGTGACGGACTTGAGCGTGAGTTCTGACGGGTCCCTCCTGGCCACCTGCTCTCCCGCCAAAGGCGTCTGTATCTGGGACTTCAGTCGTACAGATTGCATTCTGCCACACGTCAAGAACATCACTTGCGAGGATTCGGATCTGATCAGGTGCAGCTTTGTGGAATGCAATGGAGAAACTAAGCTCGTGACTGGTGATACATCAGGCTTCCTTAAGGTGATTTGAGGCATTATAAAATTATCTGGATCATTTCTTAATACATAAGACCATTTCGTAGTTAACATATAGTAAACATGACCTCATTATATCCACAAATCTTTTACACATGGAGTAGTCGCACTGCCAAAGTAATGGATGTGCTTCATGAATACCTTTTGTTTTGATTGCATAACTGTTATAAGCATGTATCCAGTATACGTCTCGGTGGGTTTTTACATTTTGGTACAAATTACCTTTATCTGCCATGCGCAGATTGTATCTACGAACTGGCTTTGAGGAACTATTGCGATTTTTTTTTTTTCATGAGCGCTATATGATTTTTGTTTTATTGCATCTATCTGCCAGGGAGTTCCGGGTGCAGAACGACTGTATCCCATTTACTGATTTAGTGGCGTATCATAATGAACTTATTGATTATTGATGTGTTGCCCTTCCCTCCTTATTCTGAAGATGGACGCCTTGCCGTGATCTGCCTCTTGCAATTATATTATAACCTATTCAGCAGAATTTCTTTGTATCACCGAGAGGATCGTGCATGTTGATTTCTTATTACAAATAACCCTACGGTTTGCTAAATAAGCTCCCGATAAAGTATTTTTGCAATGACACAAAACTTGCTTAAAATATATCTAAATTAATGAAGCCTATAATAATCATTTCAATTTTGGACTATCATTGTTCTGATGTAGGTATGGGATTCTTCGTTCAGCTTACAGTACTCCATCCAAGTTGGAAACACTTCTTTGATGCAAGCTAATAGTTCTGACACGGCACTGCTCCCCGGTTCGGCCATCCTAGCATGCAGTACATGTGACAAGAACGGATTAGTAGCGTCGTGTGCCAAGGCTGACAATGTTGTTAGGGTATGTACACACACTTAGCAGAACTGCCCTGGGCCCTCGACAAAAAAAAAATCATTCAATCAGTAATTTATACGATGATTCTTTATACGATGTTTCTTGTGTGTGCACACCCTGGAATTTATACGATGATTCTTTATACGACGTTTCGTTAAAGAGTTTCGGGATAACTTGTTTTTGGTGTGGACACGCTGATACAATCTACTGTATCTTTTATCTTGCTTCAAGTAATCGTTTCTTGAAATGCACTGTATCTAGCGGGAGCAATTTAACTGGCATGATATTGGAATGGATATATTTCACAATTTCTTATTCCGTGATTATTATTATTTCTTATTCCTTGAAGTGTTATGATATAACCAACCACAAAATATATATATACGAAAGGCATACATCTGTACGACTGTCAATGTCGTATTTGTTTCATGTCCATAAACCCCATAATTCTGACCATCTACGCATAGATGTATCATAGCTTGTCTTTGATCATTCCGTGACCTTGCCTTCCAATATCAATTTTCTTGCAGGTATTCAACTTGCAAACTGAAAGACAAAAGTTTGCGATAGTCCACGATGCCGATGTACGTGATTGTTCGTTTCTTAGCAACGGACTAATCGTCACACTTACCTGGTGCTTGCTCAGTGTTTACAACACTAGAGGGCGACAGTTATCTCGTTGGACAGACAGGGATGGTAATGTGAACTTCTGTAATCTATCTTGTGCTCAGGGCAGAGATGGTTACTACATCGCTGTACAAGGATCCACGGGGAGTATAACAGTAAGTATAATGGGAGTTGTGTGTTTGGACGCTGAACGAAAATAATACTGTCACTTTTGTTTTGGGGATTGAACGAAAAGTATGCATCAACAAAACTTAACCTTTATCTAAGCAAAAGAATCATATAAACTATATGGTTTGCAGTTTGCTGCTCTATGGATCAGAGGCAACGACTCTGTTAAAAAAGCAGACATCAAAATGCTGGAGAGTTTTGAATTGTGGCTGTGGAGGAAGATGAAGAGGATAGATAAGTTGGATGGTGGGGAGGAGCGGCAGTAAGTAACAGCATGGAAGGGGAGACAGGCGGAATGGATTGGGCATATTCTACGGCATGATGGACTCATTAGAAGGATGTAAGGAAAAAGACCGGGGGAGAGGAAAAGAATTATGACTTTGCATGGTATCAAAACAAATGATACACTAAAATGTAAAAAAATATAAAAGAAAGAGCTCAAGACAAAAAAGAATGGACCGCTTAAAACCTGGTGAGCACCAGAGGGAGATGCATCAAATAGCTCTAACCATAACATTCCTAGTGTATAACATAATTCTTAAAAGATTTATGTAATATATTGCATGTAAGCCTCTTTAAATTATTGTCTTAAATCTACTGTCCTCGTAACAAATTTGTCGACACACACGCTGTGTGCTATACATTGTCTGTTTTGTGTTAAAGACGTCTTGCGCTGAAGACAGTCGCGTTTTACATGCTAATGTTACATGTACTTTTATTTTGCAAATAACCGACTCATGGGTATCAATTTGAATGGGTCCATTTGTTTGCACTCCTTTTAAAGGTACTACATCTAGGCAAGATGTTTCCAGTGACGAAAAGATTGACAGAATACTATCGATTAAATGTGGGCGGGGTTTATCGTGACATCATCAACATGTGGATGGAATGCATCAATGATGGGAACGGCGCATGCGGCAACTACTTGGTGACCAATCAGAGTTGCGGACTCATTTTGGTAATGTATTCAAGGAGGGGTATTTTTGTCATTGGTTTCCTTTTTTTCTCGAGAGGACTCGAGAAATATGCGATGATGTACATACGACCCATACAAACGCGGTTATGTTCAGACGGCCACTATTTCCTCGAAAGCGTCTTTCAAAATCATATCGTCAGTTTCAAAACATGGTAAATAGCTCATCATTCGATAGTCGATACACTGATTTTTATCATAGGTTCAGCGTATTAGCAGGCAAATCGAGTTTTGAAAGTCGAATTTCAGAAGTTGTCTCATGACAAAATATGATTTGCCGTATGACAAAGTTGTATTTTTACACACGTACCAATTAATTCCCCCAAAACACACAAAAGATCTTCTCTTTCGTTAGTAAGTAATTCACATGAACAGGCTCAAACCTAATTTCTGAATGTCCCAAATATTGTGATATTCTTTACGATACAAATCATTTATACTTCTTTTGGTCATGTAACTTTTTAACCATATTATATATACATGTACTTTTTATAATTTCAATAGGCGTATGCAAATCTGTTTTTGTACTGTCTTGTACTTCTTATTTGATTTTGGTAGACCGCTGGGTATGGTATGGTATGGTATATTTTATTTATTCACGGTTAAAAACAAATCCAATAATTGTGCCCGTATTCAGCAAACACTGTTTTTCAGCGAGGCCGTGGTTACATCAAATTCGAACAGTAGAATATCAATATCAATACTGGTATCTCGCCAAGTGTAGTGAACGTCACATAATGTACAATGTCTAAGACAGAGTCGTAAGAAAACTTGGTAGATTAAATTAACTTTTGCTGTGCCAAGGGGTTTTGCTTCTGCCAAGATTTTTTCCAAACAGTGCTTACTATTGAAAATGAATACTTTGCAAACGCTCGTACTTCTTTAACCTCGTCTTTCATCACGAACTGTTGTGTACAAAAGTTGCAGAAAATTAATTACCCTTTCTAATTATAAAAATGTCTGATATATTCAATTCATAAATTTGAAGGTTTTTAGCCCTTTATGTACCATTTTTTAAATTGATTTAAAAAATATCCTGTAAAAAATGTTTGTTTTTTTCAATATTATCTACACTTGCAGGAAACATTTCTTGGATATTAAGAATGCTAGGTTCATGTTTTTAAACAGTGATATGAATTGATCATCATATGCACATTTCTTCATGGAATAATGTCACGTCGAAAATAATTATATAGTCCGTACAAGTGACACCGGCTCAGCAAGACTTAATGAAATTGCATGATGGACTATTATATATATATATATATATATATATATATAAACAATTGTTTTCTTAAAGCGATACTGAACTAATGAACTTTCTGTCCAAGCGTACTCTAGAGGGGAATTCGCGATAGTGCTTCTAGTAAAGTAAGACTTTCACGTATAATTTTTATCGATTTCATATAGGTGTGGAAGTTTGAGAAGGGTTCCAGACCTCAGATCGATGGAAGTGCTTTTGGCGTCTCCTTCAAAACCGATGGTAGCATCCGGGCTATGGTTGGAAAGAATCAAAGGAATTCTCGAAAGTGTTCGGTGAGTTCAAAGGATGATTCATAATCACTGATTGATTGACGAGATTTGTTCAGCTATATCATTAGATTATGATTCCTTAATTATTTTTTGTTTACGATCGGAATGGGAATCGCCACAACTATAGAATGAAATTTCCAGTGATTTTTCAATTAAAATTAGGTTTTATTCAATCACATTAAAAAGTCCAAAGACCAAAAATGTGTGTTCACATCATACATACAATTAGATTTTAAAAAAGCATCCAAAAACATATATAAAGAAAAACATAAAATGGGGAAAAAATATATCAAAATAAATGAATATTTAAATAAAAACATCAAAAGCTTTAACAAAAATTCAAAAACAGTATATTGCTATAGCATGTCAGGAGAGTGTACTGAATATAAAGTAATGCTATATTCATATCGAATAAAATGACATATAAAGTGTAGCAAAATACAACGAATTGATAAATTTTGTTGATTACTTCAGATTTTAAGTGATTAAAGTGTGTTTGTATTTTTGTATATATTTTAAGATGCTGCATTGCTGTGGACAAAACGTCATTGCCAACAAAGCAAGGACAATCTACAAAACTAAGGAGTTTGAGACAATTGACATGATCGAGATAAGCCAAGATCATCCCCATGATATCATATCATGTACAAGTAGTCAAGTCAAGGTAGGTTCTGTAATCAGTGATTTTAAGCTTTGATATGAAAGTTGAAAGTGAAAGAATATTACTTTCTTAGAATTATATTTACTTTAACACAAAAAGTGCTGCTATGGGACGGGGGGAGGAGGGGTAAGTGTCCCTACCCCCACCCCCCCCCCAACATCGAATGGGGAATAAATATTTTAAAAAAAGGAAAAGGAAAAGTGAAAAAAGATAATACCACTCCCACACCTTCTCCTTAAACTGTAGACCTTTAAGATCTTATTTGATCTTATTGATCTATTGATCTATTTGCCATGCAGTGTCGCCTCGATGGATCGACCCACGCTACAATGATGTACACGTATATGTAAACGCTGCGAGATGACGGGATTACACTTGTTATGGTGTACATGTTTCTCTAGCTTGTGTAAATCTGTCTATTGAAATATCTTCTGATCATTCGTTTCCTATTATTTACGAGACGCTAAAAATGTATAATCATATTTCTGATTTAAATCTCTTTTTCAAGAAATAGCATGGCATAAACAAAAGAACTCTTGTTACTCTTATAGGTGACCCCTTTACCCCGCTGCGTTACTCGGAAATCCAAAAGGAAAGATGATTCGACAACATTGAAAGAATTCAGCATAGTTCCATCTCAAGATAAGATCATCTTGGCAAAACTCATCGATTCTCATCATCTCCTCACCGTCTCCAGCGGGACCCAACTTGCAGTTGAAGTAAGAAATCAATATAGTCTTTCAGCCGGAAGTAATTATGATTTGATATGGAAACAACGATCATTCAAAGACAGTGTAAAAGAGAAGTTTGAGTTCCGGTAATTAAATGTGGACAACAAAAATATTTATGAGCTTTCTCACTCTTGCTTTTCCTATGGCCAAGTAAAAGAATATAAAAGTTGAGAAGAGGATTCCTCTACAAATGCTCGAAATTCGAAATACGACGGGAAAAAGTGTGAACAAGATTGGACTAAACATGTGATACCATATTTCCTATTTCTAATTTACAAAACATCGAAGCACACAATTATTTTTAAATACTGGACCTCTAAGGAGACCAGAATGATTCCATTGCTAGCTCTGAATAGAGCATTCCAGTCGGATTTTGTGTATAACGATAATTATTCTAAGTTCACACACATGTATAATATTTTTTATACGGAAAATAAAACCAAATCAAACTAAACTAGACCAATGAATGACATATTCTACCTTTCTCAAGGGTATCTTTCGTACTGCAGTCGCAGGATGACGACTCAACTTTGTCCTTACTTCCATTGCACACCAGACTTCAAATTGCGCGTACGGTTAGATATCAATTTTCAGATGTATAACGTCTTCCTGCACGAGGTTTCTAATAGTCAAAATGAGTTCCTATTTCAAGATGCTATTAGATTGCCGGATATTTTAAGCATTTAAATCGTAGAAGAGGCACATTTGCTCATGAATGATGTCAGATTAGTTGTCCTGAATCCCACAATTTGGAAGTAGTCGGAATAGAAGAAATGGGATGGCCTATGAAGTCATGTCTTTGGTTTACATTTTAATTTTCAATATAATTATTATAGTTTATCTTACACTCTGCATCGATTATTCTGTAGAACACTGTTTTTATAGGATCATTGACTTTTCCCGACAATTTTAAACCATGTAAAAGACTGTTTAGATTATTGTTTTATTTTTTGTTTTCTCACCAGTGCTGGTCGAGAAGTGGGTCTTCAACTGGAAGCCGCCATATTGCTTTCCAACAAGCATTGTCAGCTGACTTATCACATGATCATAGAAAGCTTGCTGTAGGGTGCTCCAATAGTACTGTGTTAGTCTTAAAAGTGAGTTCAGTGATATCATATCATTCCCCTAATTGTTATATTTACTTTCAAACAGATACTTGGTGAGCTTTACCCTAACACCCTCATCATTAATTTAACCTTGTATAAGCGTGAGGTGGTTACGCAAACTCACCGAAAACACACATTATATAATGCAGTATAGTTATAATAACCTTTGCATCGAACAATATCACCTGCTTATCAAGTAACGATATTATATTTGAATAATTTACATAACAGCTTAATCAATTCACTACTTGACTGGGTTTCATCACGTCAAGTAGCCGTGATAAAACCTAGTCAAGTAGAATGAATTGATTAAGCTGTTGTGTAAATTATTCATAGTGATTGTAGGCAAAGAAATATATATAAGATATTCTTTTATGGCTTATGAATGTAATCAAATTAGATCTACACTTGTTTTTTAAATTATTGATTCAGATTCACGTTTCAAGAGAATCTGGAATGTAACCTTTAATTTAATAATAAATTTAAAAATAATACACATGTATACCAAAAATTGTACATGTTTCTGATACGTTTTATTCTCATACAGCTAAATGGTTGCAAAATTGATGACTGTGACCCTACCATGCTTGAGGTTGATGGCTTCCGGGTCACAAGATGCGTCTTTTCACCCAATGATAAACTGCTGGCAGTTTCAGGCGACAGAAAAGTCACGGTAATTAGATTGTATAATTCTTGTTTTCTTTCTTTCGAACCCTAAACTCTTCTCTTGGTTATAATCTTTACTTCAATTTTTGCTGTTTTTGCTGCTGGGATTGCTTGTTTGTTAAGGTTTTGTTTTTGCTGGACCTCTGTCCCCTTATACCACTTTTAACCGTTTCCTCAACCATGATTTACTATGGATCTGTATTTGTTGCTCCTCTTAATCATGGTAACATTAGCAATGATCTGTCAAATGATTGGTTTCGTGATTCAAGAAATTTCGAACAATGTGTTTCCAAGTGCTACGATCTTGAGCTAACAGCTTCATTTCATAATTCCCTACTCCTCCTCATCCTGCAATGATACCATATCTAAGAGCCTTTACGATGTCCTCCATTCGACTTCTATCCATGCTTAAATCTTGTAAACAGGAAAAGCTCCCGCGCTGGTTCCGTTTCATTTCTACAAGTGATGAAAGCAGTAAAATATTAAGCTTTTTTTTCTTCTTGAAACTATGATCTGTGTTTCCCTACCAAATACGATACCCTCTAGATGTTTATCTGATGTTTCTTTCTTTCAGGTGTTTGATATAGAGTGCCGTACCCAGTTAGCCAAGAGCGTTCACAAGACGACGATTTCTGGTATCAAGTTCACTCCAGATAGTGAGATGTTGTTCCTTGTAGTAGGTGGATCCATAATGGTATGTTGACATCTGTTTTAACTCTTTATATGCCACACAAATAATCTTCATGTGCCATATTGATTTTATCATTCAGGATTATTCTCTTTACCGTTGTTAAAAGAGTTATCATTGAGCTAATCAAGTTCTGAAATGGGTATAAATTTGGAAAGCCTTTGTAAGGTTGTAAGATTGTAAGATTTTATGGACTCTATCGACCCCCTCTCGGGGTATGAGAGTACAAACTTATGTACAACATAGTATCAATATAACAATAGTATAACAATGATAAACATATTATGAAAAATGATAAACATAATATGATAATATAAGGAAAAAAGACAAACTTGTGATAATATGAACAATAATAAACATGTGACAATATGAACAACAATATGAACAATGATAAACATATGATTATTGTGTTTATCCCTCTGTCTAATAGTGGATTTCGACTCCAAACAAAGTTATCAAAGTGTAGAATTTCATGTCTCAAACAGTACTAACATCATTTATCATTCACCTGTTCCTTCTATTCCCTAATCATTCGTTCATTCAGCTTTGTGAGTCTAATACGTTGTGTAAACGAAGCAAACACACAGCCTATGCCGAGGTGTCAGACTATCACTTCTCAGCTGATGGTACTATGCTCGTCACAGCTGGAGCCGTTAAATACTTTGTGAGTAAATCATTGTATTCACCAACAACAACAATCTACTAGGCCTGCTGGTGTATATTTCTTATGTACACGAAGACTATATTAGCCACTTCGTAATCGTACGTGGTAGAGGTCAAATCATAACAGTCATTATACAGTGGAAAACTATCCGTTCCTCGGATAGGACGTTAAGGAGTGGCCCGTATGGAGGAGAGTAAACATCTTTGCAGATTAAGAATCAATTACACTCTTCGTTAAAGAGTAGGGAAAACCACGGTGTAGCAGTACACATGCATATCCCAATCTGTTATGTTGGAAGCAGAGACCCGAGGGTCAAAGTCATCATGTTCGCTCTTGCCCTCCCAGACACAGGTTTAGTTTAATGTTCAGTTGTAGTTGACAATAAATCATTGATAACAATAAATAAATAAAATCAGGCCTATATTAATCTTGTTATACAAGTTTTGAAATTCATCCTCCAATCCTCGATCGGTTATGGCTTTTATTTGTCTCTCCTCCTGTAGGATAAAGGCTACTTAGAATGGTGGCGAATCGACACAAAATCAGGGGCCATTTCGCAGCTTCAAAAGTTCATGATTAACAACCGCATCAAACGTGTCGTGTGCAATCAGTACTTCACCGTGTTCGTCACTGTGGATGAAGTGGACGAAATATACGTGCTGCAAAGAATAGCGCCATCTGAAGGTCATGACAATGGAAATTAATTCAGCGCTCGCAGGAGATGGGGGGGGGGGGGGGGTTGAACAAAAAGCATAATGAGGTTGTCCTACGGCGAAAGTTGCTCTGTGGTCAGTATCCTACACCAACAAACTTTCTAACTTCAACCCTGGACCAAACACTATACCTACCAAAAGCGTAACCATGAACTGAACAGAAACTCTAACTGTAACCATGGCTCTAGCCCTTACCCTACATCTTTGACGAAATAAAACCAGAAGCAATATTATTGTCAAAGCACCGATATCATTCCTGAGATCATTCCACCCTATAAAATGGGACTGATATTTGTAATTTGTAAATCAGTGATATATTTTGTTATTGAGACCTATGCGGTCTTTTCTAGGAGCAAGGCCAGGATGAAAGGGATGATAGCATTCATTTAGCTTCCGGATCTCGGTATGGAGACTAGGACTAGACATAAACTCGAGAATGAGACTGGTATCACTACATCACTGCCTAACATGGAGGTGTTATGATCTTGTGGTTCATTCACTTTACTCTCAATCCAAAGGTTGAGGATTCAAATCCTAGCTCGGCATTACCGTCCTTTGACAAGACTTTAATCCATTTTCAGTGATTTTCAAGTCTCCACCAAGGTTTAAATGCTTACCTGGCAATATTATTGATGGGTTAATAGCCTCATGAAGAACAGCCTTGACGCTAAACAAAAGTATTATTCCTATTACAAAAAAAAAGTACTTAGTAGAATTTCATCATTATGTTCAGAGAACAAGATCTGGAAGAGTTTTTAACAAATGCCCTAAGCCAATATAGGTGGCCTTGCACGTGACCTTTTGACATGTGCTGACTCTACATTGTATTTTTCTAAAGGAAATACAGTATCGTATTTGAAATTGTATTTGAGTTGATTTATTGAAAGCATTTGCGATGGTACGTGTTAGACATCAATATGTAAAAGGAAATAACTCATGTGCAATATACGTTTTTGCATTTGTTCTCAGTTATTAATAGGAAGAATTTCCTGTCCTGTGCAATGAGAATGATGACGGTCATACATCTTGTCCCTTAGTCAAACCGACTCCAAACCAACTCCCAAACCTACTCCAAACCGACTCTAAACCAACTCCCATATCGACTCCAAGCCGACTCTAAACCATCTCCCATACCGACTCCAAATCGACTCTAAACCAACTCTCATACTGACCTCAAACCAACTCCAAACCTCATCCCAAACCGACTCCAAACCGACTCCAAACCAATTCCCATCCGACTCCAAACCGATTCCCGTATCGACTCCAAACCGACTCCAAACCAATCCCCATCCGAATCCAAACCGACTCCAAACCGACTCCAAACCGACTCTAAACCAACTCCCATATCGACTCCAAACCGACTCTTAACCATCTCCCATACCGACTCCAAATCGACTCTAAATCGACCCAAAACCGACTCTAAACCAACTCTCATACCAACTTCAAACCGACTCCAAACAGATTCCCATATCAACTCCAAACCGATTCCCATATTAACTCCAAATCGACCGATTCCTAGCCTTTGTCGGTCTCGTCGGTATGACTGGGGTATAAGGAATCCAATAGAACTAAAATTGCTTGGTTGTCTCCTTTTTTTTATTTATGCCATAACTGTTTATAGATAACTGAATGCTATTTTAACTATGCAAAAGACACAAACATATTTAGAGTATTTATTCAATCTTTATTTTAATTTTACGAGGTCATATATTAACATTCCAAGTCTTGCCACACTGTAACAAAATATTTGGTTGTGGGTCTTTGTCAAATCGCATTTAATGCCCAATGTATAATGTGAAATGCACTTATCAATTGATTTAGATAGAATGATATAGGTAAAAATTTAAACTAACATTACAATAATTGTTTTTTTTATGCAGGGACATGGTATTATTTATCCAAGTGTTAAATCTTCCTCTATCTTTCTTTTCATTTTTCTAGCCTGAATTTGTATTGGTCGAGCACATTTATTTTCTTCGGTATTAAAGATAATACAATTATTATGGAGCTATAATGCAATACTATCTATTACACCAAAGAAAACATTCATAATTTTAAATTTATTTATATCATTCATTCCGACTCATTCCTTGTTTGTAGTTTTATTGACTGAAAATAAAAATGTTGGTTGGTCTTGTATCATTTCTTGATCCTATATCTTTGTGTTTTCCTCTTGCCATCGAAGGCTGCCAAAGCACAGACTCATCTTTTGGTATCTTGTAAACTAAACATGATTGATATAATATATAGTGATTATGCAGATAGTGAACCATATAAATTCGCAATTTGTTTAACAGCTTATGAAACGCCATCTTTTAATATAACTTACAGTGTACACGAGGTGTTATTTCTATTGCACCACGAAAGGACATTCAGGCATATTTAATGCACAGAAGACAGAACAGCCGAGGGGCAATCTCTATCCACAGAAGCAAGGGTGTGATTGCCTTGGTCTCGGATTAGTCCGAAAACTACTTTAAACTGCCGTAAATATCTTTACATTTTAAACAATACCTTGAACCAGGACAACTCCGCGCGCAATCGTCATTAAAGGTACATTTACTGCTTACTGTGGCATGATTATTACTATTACCCCTATCATTGGATTCAATTGCTAATCCGCACATGATAGTGCACACGCTGCGCTCCTTGGGGAGTAATCCGGTCAGGCGCCATTTTACAAGCGCACACATGCCAATCTAATCACATCAACGTTTGTACGTTCAAGTTTATTGAAGTTCGATGTAATTGAACAATCAGATGGCAAAATTTGCGTTAGTATAATATTGCCTGGTATACATCAGGCATGAGTATATTGTCTGCAAAACTGAGACTGAACTTAGTTGCATGAATAAATATCAACAAAACAGCTTTTAATAAAATGAAGAGAAAAAAAAACTACTAATACACATACTCTGTAATGCATTGTTAAATATGGTTTTACAAGATTACAATTTGAACAGGCTAGTTTCAGAAATAAGTTTGTTGGTGTATTGTATCAATTTCATGTCTCTAAATGAGTATCATAAATACGTGTATTGCTCTGCTGTTTGATCGATTCGCCAATCATAGTTTGGGGGAAACAATGTTTGATGTACTCGTATATTCATTGTCGTGCCTACATTTGTTAGCCGTTCTATTACCATACTCTGGGAATTGTGACTGTTTCAGAAGAGTCTAGTGTTAATTAGCAGGTGGGCAAGTCCCCATTGCAAACTCAGTATCAGACTCAGTTTATTGTGGTTCGACAAATAACCATAGTATTTTGCATAATTTACCGATGTATTCGTAAATCTTTCAAATGTGATTTGGCTATTTTTTGTTTGTATAAACCAGCCAACAGTAAAGTATCTGAAGATTGTTCTTTCAGTATGACTTGTTTATGTTCTAAAGAAAAGAAATGTAATAAATGTGATATTTCGTGTCAGTCATCAGGTCATAATTTTACATCCTTTGATCCTTGTCATTCTTTTGTTGGTAGTATTTTAGAGCACAGTCGGCCATTATTGGAGTACTGGAATACCGGCAGAAGGGTAAGTAAGGGAGGATGAACAAAATATGTGGAAATTACTGTTGATCTTAATTTCCAGGATAGCTAAAAATATTTGTGTGATTATGAAACATAAACAATTAAATGTTTGAACCTGCTCTACTTTTTGAGGGCTTACGTAAGTGGTATATCAAACAGATGAGAACTCTTTCATAATCATAAACTACTGATCAAACAATGAAAGTGCTTAATTCACGAACATTTTATTGTTAGGTATTGGAAATACGTGTACTCTCATAGTAATTATGGCATGCAAGTTCCCTCATATGTGCCGACTAAATTTGAGCATTTGTCCTATCACCTCGGTCACACCGCCAACCTGACTGCATACCGATTCCAAACCGACCGATTCTTCGTCATTCGATGTATTGTGGTTCTTTCCGGTCTGTTGTCGGTCTTGTGTCGGTCTCGTCGGTGTGACTGGCATATAACTAACGATATTTCCTCAATTTGGGAGAAAAAGGTCATCAAACTTTGACATCATATTATCTAGTAGCACATGAAACTGAGAGAAAAAAACATTGTTGGGCCTTTTAACTCAGTATTTTTTAAGCTTGAACAATGATATGTCTATATGATTAAAAAACGGATAATTATTGAAAGGCAAAGGGCGTAATTTGATGGAAGATTAAAGAATGACGAAAATCATTAAACAATGTTTTAAAAAATTAAAAAAATCCTTTAAAATTTCTAAATGACTGAGCTACCCATTACAAATTTTTTAAAGTCTAAAATTTTCCGCTCCGTGGAATATTGTTTTTGAATAAATAGTTCTCTGTTCTTGCTCATGCGAAACCCCAAGAACTGGGAAATAGATTTGATACCGTTCTTTTTCGAAATATTATTTTCTGTTAATAGCAGGAGGAATTAGTGATCAGAAAAAACGAAACAAGAAATGAAGTAATTGTAGTGAATAATGATCTCAAAGGTCAAAAGATATGTGCTTTTCCGTTTAATGATATGATGTAACTGATATATATATAGTATTTACGAAACCGTATGATATTGTGTTTGCATATAGTAAATATCATCGTATAATAAAATTCCAAGTCAAACTCAATTTTGAAGCTCAGAAGTTAATAAATCTTCACTGTAAGCCTCATTAGCATATGCGCCTCGGTCTGACTGTATAATTAAGTTTGCATAATACCAAAACCGATAACAATGTTCAATATACGCCGTAACTGTTGACTTTACAAATGTTTTCTCCCTGATGAAACATATAGTTCTGACCTTTGCATCTTATAATAGCCATAGTTAAACAATTAATTATGTAATAATTGTCTGGACAATTAATTAACCCTTGATCTCACGCTCACAGTAGACAAACATCAAAGGGGCGTAAACGACCATGGACGTATGCAGCATATCGCTCGTTATCGTATAGCGCGATTACAACATAATAACATTGACCAGTCATATTGGTGAATGGACAGATAAAATTAGGAATCGTGATGCTCTATAAATGCAAATGAAAATTCATTGTAATATAGATATACAAATGGGCAAATAGGCAGAAATAAGGAAGAAACAGAATTTAGATATTTCATCAACAAATGGATTTATATAGGGTAAATAGGTATACTAACATATACATTAATACAGATAGATGATTAGACAAAATAATATACGGATAGGTGGATAAATGGAAAGATAGATACATGATAGGATAGATCAGAAGGTCATAAGATTTGTTTTATTATTATTACTATTTTAATAGTGACAAAATATTTAAGATGACTACGATTCGCCAAAAATAGATAGTAAACACTGCAATTTTATGGCCTTCTGGTAAATGTGTTGCAAGACATTAAATCATCTGTTAGGTAATTTCTGTAGCCTCCATCTTATTGTTTGCTTAGGTTGATTAAACACGCCGCGGACAATTGAGGTGAACTTTAGTCCAGATAAACAGGTTTGCCAATGATTAAACGCTCGAATTTAGAAGGAATATATTAGTTTTCGAACGGGTTTCAGTATTTGTAAGAACTCTGGACTGGTCACTCTAGGTCCGTGGTGGATAGCGGCACAACAATTGGATGTATCACAAACGACAACAAAACCCAAACGGATAAGCATTCAAAATAAACATCTGCAGAGTCGGTAAGGATAAAATTCGTCTACATTTTTTTCTTCAGGTGTTGAAAAGCGATGCATGAGATTTGTCACATCCAGTCGTCTTATGATCGAAATATATATATATATTTATGTATATGTATGATTTTATGTATATAGGCGTGAAGAAATTGGTCTAGGAACGTGAGACGTAGCTGTACTTTACAATTTTAATACGAGCTTTCGGCTTGTGAGGCCTTCTTCAGGTTCTGAAGTGCAAACACATACAAAAACAAATACATTGTATGAACAAATATATATGGCATACAAACTTAATATCACTCAATCATAGTCAATCATCATGAACATAGCAAATTTTTGCTTAATATGTTACTAATTTTTGCTATGTTCATGATGCTTGACTATGATTGAGTGATATTAAGTTTGTATGCCATGTATATTTTGTTCATACAATTTATTTGTTTTTGTATATGTTTGCACTTCAAAACCTGAAGAAGGCCTCACAAGCCAAAAGCTCGTAATAAAATTGGAAAGTACAGCTATGTCGCACGTTCCTAGACCATTTTCTTCACGCCTACATATTCTGGAACACCCGTTGTCATGTCAGAGTTGAGAATTCTCGCACTTTTAGATATATATATATATGTATTAGCTGCATTGTATTAATTGTCGTTTTGATGATAACAGTGTAATGGATAATCCTGCTTTGGATATTTAAAAAAACTCGTTTATAAAACCGAAGATTGCAGTGGCAGCATTCACCAGCAGCAATACTAACAGTGGCTTGTTGTTGTTGTTGTTGTTGTTGTTGTTGGTTTTATGGCGTTTTACATCGTCGTTGGTGAAGTAACAGAAGTAGGCCCTAGATAGAATTTCTTTTTAAAATTGCCATTCATGAAGATCGCTCCCGATTTTGATGGTATCAAATATAATTTATTTTCCAGAAGACCTTGCTTCTAGTTCATTTCCGAGATGGACCTACCTAGAGGACTTGTGATTGCATCTTTCCTGGTGTCGGTGTCCATCTTCGTTGGTGGGGAACCAGACCCTAATGTCTGCATCCCAGCCCCACCCACGGGGGAGGGTCCATCCCTCCCTAAGCTACCCACTCAGTACCGTCTCAGGATAGAAGGTAAAGTATTGGACAAGGTATTGAAGTATAGTGATTTATACGTGCCTTGCACATCCCCTGGTACGGATTGGTACATAATTAATGTAGGTATTACCAATGAGATTGAATCTATAAACATAATATATGTATATATTGATTGCCTTATACGTAAATATATATATATTAATGGATAACTACATAAGATATAGATTTTGTTGATTTTGAATGTTCTGTGTTCAGTAATGGATAATGGAAGCAAAATGATATCAGGTATAGCAATGGCATATTGACCATGAATAGATAAGGGAGGGTACTGGGAGGTAACTGGGGTGGTAGATACGTAAGTGAAAAGAATGTTAAAACACTTCATCATTTACATTGTGACCAGTTAAAGCAATGGATATTAAGATTTCAAACATTTGAATATCATTTTCGCCTTACTCTTCTCCTCCTTGATCAAACTGGAGGATATATGAAAATATGAATAGAAATTTGTATTTTCCTCACTTTTCATTGTGTATTTCACAATTTCACTGATCTATGGTTTGTAATGCAAGTAGGTAGCACTTGACTTGAAATTCGAAGGTCGTGGTTCGATCCCCGACACGGCACTAATGTCATTTGGCAAGGCAGCAATCTACATTTGCCACACTCGACCCAGGTACCTGACAGGAATTCATTCCTTGAAATAATAGAGCGCTGTAATGGCAGCTAGGCTAAAGCCGGGGTAATAATTAATTTGGGCGCCTTGGAATAGAATTGTCTTGATAGACGGCGCTATATAAATGCCTATTATTATTATTGTTAGGTATGTTATCTTCAATTGGAGTGGGTGTTGTTGATCTTTGTTTCATTTTCCACAATACCGGGTGGTTTCCTTTAAAAAAAAGGGTCTGTCAGTATTGATACGGTGAGGACAACACAGGCTTTTCTAAAGTACACTTGGTCTCGTTTTCTTTTTCCAGCTAACATTAAGAATAAGGACTACTCACTTGAGATGCAGGAGTATTTAGATCAGCCGGGTAACAGAGGGGCAGCTGATACACTGTCAAGGGGCTTTGAATCCCATACCTCTTACGACTACAAGACGGGACAGTCTATTACCACAGTCGGTAAGTCAGTGAATTGCCGTTTGGTCTATTACCAGTTCGTCTACTACTCAATTAGTCTATTCCCATATGGTCTAAACTCAGCTAGTCTACTAGCCACATGGTCTAATAAACATTTTGTCTATTTATCATTTGGTCTAATGACCATTTAGGCTAATAGTCACTTGGTCTACTACCTATTTGGTATATTGTTCCAAATAATCAGTTAATCTTATTCCCAGTTTGTCTAAAGCCCATTTCGTCTACTATCCATATAGGCTCTGATAATGATTTGATGATTATTTGATGATTATTATTATTCATGATTAAATGATTATTAGAACTTATGAATAGGAGACAACCTTAACACTAAAGCTATGCTAAAAACCCATTTTTACAGCGCAATTCTAACTAAACCAATCATAATTTCTAAAAAATAAAAAGGGCTCATAAATCTGAAAATTAAAAAGAATCCTGTATCGTTTACGGAATTTTCAAAGTAATGAACCCTATTTCCTTTTCGGAATTATGAATCCCCTGGTCTGGAAAATGTATGTTTCAAAATTATGTTAGTTCGGAAGAATGCACCAACATGAAAAATAAACCTTCGTAAAAACGAGTAACCCCTCATTAACATTCATCTAGTGTATTCTTTCTGATTTCCCCAATGATAAAGGTGATAGATGTTTCGTTGCCAATATGTCAACGACGCCCTTCAACCTCTATGGATTTGAACTTGTAGATGGTTCCCCTCACATCGGTGGTATCAATGATATCTTTACTTTTGGCGGAAAGGTGAGGTCATTTATTCTCTCTACTCTGGAGTAACGACAAGTTGCTGATTAATAGAATTGTATGCCTTCTTTGTCTTCTCCTTTGTACGCCTCCTTTTCTTTTCCACTTTGTAATATTTAAACAAAGAATGTAAGAAAATAAAAGTAACTTGGAATTACTATTAATCTTTTTTTTAAGAGAATTTTTTATTTTTGTTTGCATTCCGATCCGCATCGAAAAAAAATACATTTCTTGATCAATTACTATTGCGTGTATTTTGTGTATGCGTGTTCCAAAAACAAACATGTAAAATAAAAAATACGACATGCTAAAATTTATGATATTTAGTTTGCCATATTTTGATTTGCATGACATTGTACTTCCGTTATTTTTTTTAATTTCGCACGTTCAAAAGCATTCTAGTACAAATTCATACACGTTCAAACACTTAATTCTAAGAATATTCAATGCCATGATGGTGCATGCGTGCCAACTTCAATAGTTACACTCTCAACTTCAGTCTTTCCCTGCCAAGTGATTGGTACATTGTAATAATAATAATAATAATGATGATGATAATAACATTAATAATGCGCATTACATCCAACAGATGGTGCTCAAGCCGTTTACAATATACATATTAAATGTAACAACAAAATTTAGTGAAACAGAATTGAAGATATTTAGGAAAAACACTTGTCATTATATTTGTTCTTCGTTTGCTCTTAAAGTGATCTACAGTTTTACAAATGTACCTTTCTAAATGGGATTTTCTAAAGGCATATTTAACAAAAGATATAAACTGATGTTGAGCGTGCCTTTTTTCGCTGCATCAGCCGTTAAAATAATTAAAAACAAAGGTCGTCCACGGTATAAGGTGAAGCTCATTCTATTTCTTTAAAATAAGAATACCGTCTTTAAAATGTAGATGTGTCGTAGTCGAGTGGTTTCATCATTTGATTAAGACATGCGAAGGTCGTGGATTCGAACCCCGGCATGGCACATTATCTTTGAGCAAGGCATTTTATTTACATTATTATTCAAACACCTTTGGTACATACAGTATAATGAGACGTACATCGGCCAGGAGTATGTGAGAGGTATCCTGACAAATCACTGGCAGAACTGTATGTACATTGAGAGCAGAAACCAGACCTATCTCCTCGACTACTTCTTCTCCATTCCCAGTCACAAGACGGCAGGAGGTGGTGCGGAAATCCCCGTCAGAGCTATCATGAACGGAACAGGTTAAATCTACTCTTTAACCCTATTCTAACCGGGCTATTTCAGACCAGGTTTTTACCAGGGGGGCCGGGGGTAAATTTGATCTCGGCCGTTTCAGAGCCGATCGCCGCGAAAGTGAAGTGTATAGAATACTATGGTAATTTCAATTTTTTGAAAAAAAAGGAAAACTTTTTATCTGCCGCGGTTCCGGAGTAGTCGCGAAAATACTACAGGGACCCCCCCCTCCCTCGGTTAAGATAGGGTTAAGGGTTGCAATGATTGTGATAGAGTTGATTGGCAAAGGTAGATTGTGTAGTACTGTACGTACGCGGCAATATATCATTTGAGCTCATGAAATCCTCAAAATGGGAAGAAATTGAGTAATTTTAATTAAAAGTCATGTACAGTGAAGAATACTTCACACAGAAATGGGGGTATGTAGAACTACATTCAGAAATGTGACATGCAAGTTTGGTACAAACTTTTAAACTTATCTTGTCATATTTTTCTTGAGAAATTTCTAATATGATCCTCTTCCACACTGACAAACAGAGAAAGATAAAGGTCACATGTTATGTTTCGCCTTTACCAGAACTGTACTTGATCTTTAAAAAACAGCGAAGTGCTTTTCCTGCTTTATACATGAAAAAGTATAATGTGGGGATATTATGACCCAAAAAGATAGAAACATCAATTTCAATCTTATTGAAACAGTGCTATTGGTTTAAGTTTTCTCATTAAAATAGCTGAGTGTATCGTAAGCCGCCATGCGCAAATTTCTCTCTGTTTCAAGCATTAGGACGGCTACAAATGTACCGCAAATGTAGCAAAATGTTAAAACGACATTGCCTCTCAAAATAGCCGTCGAATCGCCTTTCCCAAAATTTGACCGTAAATAACTCGTAAATAGGTCGTAACAATCCGTAAGTATCGTAAACCGCTCGCATCAACACTTTACCATCCGTAAACTGCTCGCAAGAATCCGTAAAGGACTCGTAAAGTTTTCTTTAACGATTTGTTTCGGTTGGTTTACGATTTGTATACGGATTATTTACGGATTACTTACGAATTATTTAAGGATTATTACGAGTGCTTAATTGTTGTTTACGATTTCATTCGGGTCATGTTACAATTGCTTTACGGATTGTTACGAGTTATTGCGAGCACTTTACGTGTAGTAACGAGTACTTTACAAATAAATACGTATACTTTAAGTATTCTTACGTATCGTTTACGTTTTGGGGAAAAGGTATAAAAGCTACAAATTTGAATATTTCCTTTTCAGTTGTTATTTTTTGGTTAAAAATCGTAATGACTCGTAAATACTCGTAACTAATTCGTAACTATTCGTAACAACACGTTAACAGGTCGTTACTAACACGTTAGTTGCTCGTAGTTATCCGTGACAACTCGTAACAAATCGTAGAATTCTGCCGTAAGTATATCGTAGTAACTCGTAATAATCCGTAACAAGCCGTAAATAGCTCGTAATAACTCGTAACAACTCTTAAATCGGTCGTAAAAGTGGCCAAATCGCAAGGATCCGTGATAGATCCGTGAATTTGTGCGATCCGTAAGGACTCGTAAGAAAAATCCGTGTATGTGAAGGGGGTATAAGAGTGTAACCTGTCGAATGCGCTCAAACGATTGAAAAGCCAATCAAATAAATGTCACCATGATCTGCAAACTTTAACAAATTGCCGGGTGTAAGTTCAATAATTTCGTAAATTAATAGAGTTTACAAAATACTTAACCTCAATTTACAGTAGTTTCTTAAATGCTGAAGCAGAAGTTTATCATTACGGTTACATTAGTTAAAGATGTTTACATTCTATTCTATCAGATATCTATAGAGAAATTGCTAATTTTGCCAGGGCAATTGTCGAAAAAATCTTTCTTTTCTCAACTGCAGGTCAGACGTACGTACCCGGTCCTGGGGGTGAACCCATTCCACTCCCGACCAGGCACAGTTTTAATCACATCTATGATTTCTTTGAAGTCATACCAGGCCCCGTCACCGAGGAGAGAGCATTCGAGGTGAAATATAATAATACATTCAGGCTACATTTGAAAACTGAATATTTAAATGTATTTAGTACTGTACGAATAATATGAATGCATTTGGTTGTTATGGTATCTATTAAGGTCTGTGTACATATTATGCAATATCTGACTGTATACGCCTTATTCCTGTGACTCAAGTCCAGTTATTGACGAAATGTATATCGAATGTTTATGACTACAAGTTATATATATATTTCTAATTCCTTTCTAAAGTTCCTGAACATAATATATATACATAGTGAACTAAAATGCTATTAAATATTGAATCTTTCTTCAGCCTCCTTTGGGATTCGTATGTGAGGATCGAATCAGTGAGCAACCATTCCCGGAGTTGTTTGACATGGATGTTTTCAATGTAGGGGTAGAGTTAGCAGTACCAGCACCAGCAAACCGTATCTATTCTATATGGGTAGGTATTCTTTCACCCCCTCCCCTTCCCTCTAGTCTGGGTTAGGGTTAGAAGAAGGGAACATGCATGTTTGTTGGGTAGATATTTGTCAATTTTACCCAAAATCGTGTAAGACTTTACACAACAAACATGTACAGTGTACATAAGTGCTCCTTTCTATTCACACAATATTGGGTATGGTTTTACCCAACTGTTTCTGTATTACTATCTCGACTCATTTCTACGTAATTAATTGAATTGAATTGAGACTTTACATACATTGTCGTACGTACTTTAAAGGTAGGCGTTACTACTGCAGCTAGAAGGGATTAGACCACACAGCGAGCCATCGAGGTCACTGTGACAGGTGGCTATCTCATTAACTCAGCTCTCATTTAACATAAGAAAAAGAGGATCATGGGGGACCAACATGCACCGATTTGGGAAGTTTTCTATATAGAGGGAGCAAGGAGCTACAAGTAGGACAGTGTGCCTTTAACATACGCATTTTTTTAATTTTAAACATGGAATAAAAAGATTTTGTTTCTCATTAAACAGGAATATTATAACTACAAAGCAAATATCGTAGCCTACCAGTACCAGCCATGGGGTGTAGGCGAACCCACGGATCCATTAAAAGAGGTCCATGACTATAACCTTGGTAATTAACATTTCTTTGTCTTTCTAATCTACTTTTTGCATTTTTGGAAATGTTCAGTATCAATCATGGTATAGGCTGCATGTAGTTAGAAAATATCACAAGGACGTCAAGTTTAATATGAATGATAATTTCAATGCTCTAATTTGAGGTCAACGATATGCCTTCGCAAAGTTGGTGAGATCTATTTTTAATCAAGATTTTATTTTCTCCGTGATGGCAATAACTTTAGGATGTGATTTCAAGTATGCACAAATTACCTTCAAATGCAATCTGTGTCTTGCTTTACTATACACATTCCATATTTACTTAATCTGCTCCCCTTTGTTAATTACTCTATTTTTGTATCATCTGACTCTCCGGTTTTATTTCCGTCCTTGTTTTCACCATCTGTTTTTTTTTCCTGGGCACTCTGGTTTACTGGTGAAAGCTCTTGACTTTCAAACGTGAGGTTCTGGATTCGATCCTTTCTCGACGCTTAAATCCTGACCCAAAGTGTTTTGTCCAAATTTGTAAAACTCTACCTAGGGAGGTACCTGGCAATTATGCGGCAATAATAATTGCTGGGACCGTACGATGCTCAGTTATAACATGACGTGGCTTCCCCGGGTGAATACGACCTAATCACCATTGATCAGTATAATATCAATAAACACCATTCATCTGCCAAAGAGGTGTCGTGGTATTCACTTGACCCTCAGTCAAAGGGTTGAGGGTTCAACTTATAATTGCAATGTCGTGATGAAGAACTGCATTGATGCTAATGAGGCTTCCCTGAGTAAACAAAAGTATTATCAAAATGTTGTATTACGTTAGGATTGATTCATGAGTGAGTTTGCTGATTAATTGACCTTGCCACGGATTCATGCAAGGTTGGTACCATCCCTGTCTATACGGGTGACGCTGGGAATGATGTTTACCCCGGACCCCAATTTAAATAATTACCTTCAAATATCACGGTCTTATCACCTCAAATTCATTACAATCGTCTGTTAAGAGCCAGAAAGGTGTTAACACTGTGTTAAAGTATACGAGTGAACGCCCTTCCGGTTCCAAGGAGATAGTTTCGAATTCACTGGTTCAAGTTCACTTCATTTGCTCCTCCCCACACCTATTCATCATTTTATTTTTGTTTCATCTGTCTCTATACAGTTTTTGTTACCGTCTTCTTGTTATGATTTCTTTTGTTCAATATTAACCTCCGTTGATCAGTTTTTATTTGTTTGGATTGATTCAGGACTGAGTTTTCAGATTGATATTGCCAAGGGTTCCTGCAAAATTGGTCCCATCCCTGTCTATACGGGTGAGGCTGGCAGTGATGATGGAGAACATGTCTACCTCAGATCAATCTCAAGTTTCCTCCAACTCGGCAAAGTCAACTGGGTTTACGAAGGTCAGGTAAATACATGTGCATAGAAATTGAGACTTTTTTTAGGTGTGTGCATACGATTAATCCAAACCTCCAACGTACGCAAAATGATGAGGGTTGTGAAAACCTATGTTTAAGGAGAAGCTGACCAGAAAAGTCATACTGGATAGTGGACACAAAATAATGATGGAATCGCCCTTATAGGGACTTTTGAGAGCCATAGTACAAGGTTAACGTCTTTTGGTTCTCAGCAGATAAACTCTTTTTCAAAGGGAACTTGATGTATGATAAGTTTACTGGAAGTATAACGTTGTCATACACAGATTACAACTTTTGCAGCGATTTATGTGCGTTTTAATCAAATATTCTTTTTCTAATTTCTACTTTCTATAAAGAAAACAAATAAATAGCAATTGCAATAATGTTTAGGTTAAATCATACGTATACCTGTTTGTTTGTTTGATGTGTGTGTTTTGTTTTCAAGTGGAAGATGGCGCCTTAAAAATGTCGTATATTATTTATTATCATTATTATTATTATTAGAATTGTTGTTGTTATAAATATTATTATGATTATCATTATTATTACTATTCATTTGTGTAAGTGTCATATTAACTATTTAATTCCCCCTTACTAATTCGTATGATATTTGATGTTTCAGTCTATTAGAAGGAAAATTCCTGTGGAATCTTGGATCGCCCAAATCAATGACTATGACGCCGGACCCGGTATGACCTCAAATATGACCTTGGAATATTTCTTTGCAAATGTAAATATTTATTCTTCTTTTCCTAATTGATTTTACCGAGAATTTAACAGATTAAAAAATAATTATCACAAAGAAATGTGAATATTAAGCGCGTTTCAACATTCAAAGAATTTGATCTTAACATTGATAATAACGTTGTAACTGGTAAAGCGCATTGAAATAATGCGTTATATAAAGTAAAATACTATTACTAATACGCACGATGAGAAGGAAAAACGTATGTCAGACTACCTTTTTCGGTGAAAAGCATTCAAAGTAACATAAAGTAAAAAAAGATCATGATTTATTTGAATGTCACTTATTTTACTAAATACAAAAGGAGATGCGATATAAAACAAAAATAATTCACAGTAAACATGATCCCAAAGACTTTCGAAGAAAGCTTCGTTCATCTCTTTTTGCATCAATGTCTTCATTTAATATTTTAAAAAACACCATGGTTTTGCCGCGTCATAACTTAACGAGGCTTAATGAATGAAAAACTAAGTATTGATATTCTGAATTAATCTACCCGATTCATTTCTCAACAGGAAAGTTGGAGCTCAGCAGCTAAATTCCATCATGCTGTAAACCATATCCCCGTAGCGCTCGACGTCTCATACACCATAAAGGTAAAAAGTGATGGGATCTTTCCTTGTTTATTGAATTGAATTGAATTGATTCGAGTTTATAGGGTTTATCGATAATAATTCAAAGTCCCTAACAGCTGATGAATTTACAGATAAAACTGCAACATATAAAATGCATGTAAATAGTCCAATGTGAAATAGGAACACAACACATTAAGACATTTAATCGTGTGAATGATATGATAAAGATAATTAAAAGAAGACGAAGAAGGGGGAAAGGGAAGGAAGAGAAATAAAAGAAGAAGAAGAAGAAGAAGGAAACATAGTTGATAATAAAATAATAGTTTTCAACATTGTTGATAGGTTTATAGGACCAGTTATAAAATTCAGTATACAAGTAATAAAAACCCTTCTGACCAGGGTAACAGATGTAGATATTTTTTGATTAATTCATTATCCTTGTAAATAAAGCATTAAAATGATTTATATATAGTAAGCCTAGATAGAGACAGGTTTCATTGTTCATTATCCTATATGGAGATTCGTCTTGTTTACATCATTACAAAAAGAGAACATATGAAATATATATTTTATATACATAAACAAAATTATTGATAACATGTGATGGTATTGGCCTATATAGGAACAATTTTTTTGAAAAACAGAGAGAGATAACTTAATTTGATAATTCTTATATCATATTATTATTGTTGTTATAGTTTATTTAATGTTTTTTAACGTTATTATCATTATCACAATCATCTAGAGAGGTTTGTGAATATTAATATTAACGTTATTATCATTATTACTAGTATTATTATGATTAGGCTAGTAGTATCATCAACATCAATATTGTTATTTCATTATCATTATTATCATTATTATCATTATTATTATTATCATTATTATTATTATTATTATTATTATTATCATTATTATAACCATCATCATCATCACCTAAAACAGGACATAAATAAAACGGTATTTCCCCATACTTTGCCAATATTATTATACAACTTGATACCAATGTTCGTCTTTTCATCTTTATATTAACAAAAACTTTGAAGTAAAGCACTTGACGGTTCAACAATATCAGTCTATCCTTTGATTTCGAATCACCTATATCCAATTTCTATAGAATGTATAATACTTTATGTTTTCCTTCCCTTTTCCAATGCTTTTTGGATTTCTCCCATTTAAAAGCGGGCCTTTGTATTTGTGGTATAAAATATCCTGATTTTACATTGATAATAATAACAAAAATAACAATAATAACAATGATATTGATAATATCTGTAATAATAAAAAAAGATGATGATTGTGATAACAATGATGATAGTGTGTTCCTGTGTAGCGCTAATGTCTGTCAGATTTTACACTCCTTTCTCACCACATACCGAATTACAAAATTATTATAAACATTTACATGAATATATCGAAATTCGGTATCATTAAAACTGGAAATCAATACATTTGTATTTATAATGCATACATTGCTTCTAACTGTTTAAACGGATCATTTGATCCAGCTCTTATCGATATATCAATGTTTTCTTTCTCGTATCTTTCTGTCAAACAGGGGAATATACCTATTCCAATCAAATCGAGCGTGTCGCAGCATTTCTTCGCCCTCAATTACGACGCGTTTAACCCTTACATGACAGATGTTAGTGTATGCTATGATTCAAAGGACAGCAAGGAGCTCGCCATAGACATGGAGCAAAAATGTTAGTCCTTGTATTACCAATTTCTTTTAGGTTCTTTCTAAAGTTAAAGGTGTTTACTCTCTGTGAGTCGGCCTTATGGGAATAGCTTTCTGAGAAAGGCTCTTTAAAAAATCTCGACGGTGTGATAGATATTTCGTGTTTAGAAAATATACCTGACCCATTATTCATTATTTCCTAGGCAAAATCTTAAATTAAGCGTTTGTTCCCCCCCCCCGTCCACCCCCCTCCTCCTTTCTTTCTCCCCTTCTCTATCTCTCTCTCTCTCTCTCTCTCTCTCTCTCTCTCTCTCTCTCTCTCTCTCTGGACATATCCATTAAATTTTGTCTGCCTGCACATTCTCCAGTCTCTCACTTCACCTTCATAAATCTCGGTATTCATTTTGTTTTGTTCTAATTGTGCCCAACAGATATCTTTGATGTATACGTTCAAAATAGCACAAACTCATTCTACTTTGGAGTGGTTAACAGCTTAGCTAAAGCAGCTAACGTAACTGCATCTAGAATCTCTAGTCCACTGGTGAGTAATGTGCCACATTAACATATTATTGGGTCAGCCGTTTAGTGGGGACAATCATGATACCCCTCCCGAGGCAAGACAAGTTCACCGACAGCGAACAGAACCTTGTGCTACGCTGCTCGCTCCGCCGCCCCGGTTTGACCATTTCATTTGTGAGAATCAACATTGGGTGTTCCCCCTTAAAATGTATGACCATGATCTGCGAAACCTGTAGTTTTCGAAGACAAAATCATAAGAGTTATTGCTTTAGGGAATATATTATGACTTTTAAAAATAAATATAAGTCCAGTGAGACCAGTCACTGGCATACGCATGTGAACATTACAAAATGTAGGAATACTCTAAAGGAGTAGAGATGATGCACACTTCTATTTGTACTTAAAATCGTGCAATCGTCTCGTGTCCGAAAAACAAACAATTCATTGATTTTTGGGGGGGATTAAATACACAAAGAGGATACCGAGGGATCAGATCAAATGAAACATTTTAATTTAAAGACTATTTTTCTTTACTTGAACTTACAACGTGTACTATACTTCTACGTCATCAACAGTTTATTTCTGAATAACAATAAAAGAGGCGATATTGTAAACTGTATCTCTCTCTCTCTCTCTCTCTTTCCCACCCTCTCTCTCTCTCTCTCTCTCTCTCTCTCTCTCTCTCTCTCTCTCTCTCTCACTCTCTCAGGCTATCGAAGGCAGTAGCGGATTAATGACGATTTACTTCAAACTCCTCGGGATACCACCCGTACAGGGAGACGTCGTCAACATGACACAACAAATCACGCTCGACGAGTCTCATCAGAAACTCGACAAATCCATAAATGAGGGATTGATGATCACATTCAGGAGTGAGGGACAGGTATGTCTACCCCCCCCCCCCCAACACATACGTAAACATAATTATTCCCGCACCCCCTGTGCTAATTATGTTTAATTATACGAATATGCTAAGTGTGATGGCATGGCAATTATTCGCGTTTCATAGAATGCTTTGAATTTGCACAACGAAAAATTAATGGTAGACCTTACTAGGTAAATAACTATCATTCAAAGATCCAGTAATGAACACGATATGTTAAACAGATGGATTGTGTAAACTTTTTTGGGGGGAATGTGGTCTCTAAGATAAAACACTCTTTCGCTTGTTGTGTGTATTTACAATAATGTCTATATCATTCATGAGCTAAATAAATGCATTTCTAAAACGATTTTGGTTTGCTGTGCAAATGAATTGTCAAATGTATGGAGTAGAGCCGTCTCGGTATTGTAATAACTACCTATATCAAATCGGTCTGTTTGATTTTGTTTTAGATCGTTGATCTACCAGTTGCAAGAAAGAGTCTTCGAGCCGATTTCGTTGCACCTGTAACGTCGGGAGGATTCTCTGTGGGTAAGGGGGAAAAGATTAATATAAATTTTAAATGTTATTGTAATATACACAAAATGAAACTGAAATCACAAATGAAGTGATTGTTGGTGGTTATAAGAATGAAGCATATCTTGATCTCGATTACTGTACAACTATCTAAGGAATGAAACATTTTATATATATATATATATGAGGTGGTGAACTACGGCAATTTTTTTAAAAATAATAATGACGTAAGTGTATTAATACGCTTTACATTTATGTATCCTATAACACAGAGCTCAGTGAATGCGCGTAGTATATGACAATAACTGCTATAAAACATACCTCCGCAGCTTTCCACTTCATAAATGAACAAGCCTTTAATGAGGTTAATGATATTTACAAATTAAATATGGACAGGCTTTTTCAAGTATTTTTTTGTCGATATTTTCTATTTAAACGTAAACAGAGGTTAATAACGCGGATTTTCAAAAGCACAACTACAGAAATAAGGATATCAGGTAAAATAAACTAATAATAGGATATCTGAAAGGATAACAAATATATATATTCTTCAAAAACGTCCTTGCCGTTTGCACTATGATTTGATAAATAATGATTTCAAAATTAAATTGTGGAAAAATTAAACTCTATTTTTGAATTGTATGGAAACTAATAAAATACATGTTTGTTTTTCTTTTCAGGTGCTCTAGTTGGCATGGGCATCGGTATGTTCGTATTGGGTGTACTAATCGCTGTGGGCGTGGTCTTCGGAATGTCCCGTATGTCTAAGGGTCCGTTCTCATACAAGACCCAAGAATAAGAGATCTTTTTAAGGCTCGTGCAGATGAGGTGGTAAACCGCGGTGGTTTTTGTTTTGTTTTGTTATTTTTTACAACGACGTAAGTGTAATGTACGCTTCTATTTCTGTTTCTTATAACGCAGAACTCAGTGAATTATATACGCTTGAATAAATTTGTTGTGCGCAAGCGCCATTCATTTACACATTAAAAAAAAAAAAACGGTGGCTTTTTTTTTGGAAGCGGTTTACCGCGTCATTTAGCCTATCTGAAAGAGCCATTAGTGTCCAGCGAAGAATTTGAATTTGAATTTATTAACAACAACACATCACAGTAATGACAGTTCATCTGAACAACCATACAACGCAAAGAATAATACTGATACATGTATACATAACAAAAGATTAATGTCGAATGAACAGTACTGGTTTTAAAACGATATTTAGACATAGCTCTGCATACTATTAAATGTACAAAAGATATATACGTAAATACGTGTATTACTATATTTAGGCGGAGTTGTTAATGGGAACTAGAAGTTAGCACAAGTGCTAGCTGAGCCTAGTTCCATTCTTTGGCAATTTTGTTAATATTCTTTATTTGTTTATACGAATATGAATGTAAAACTTGTTTGTTTTGTATTTACATATATACAACAAAATAATACAGTGGCATGTAACTTTTACGAGCTTTTACTTACACAAGTAATGAAGGTAGCAGATACATTTTTAAAATATCAGTTTTTCGAGTAAAAGTGCATCAGTAAATAGTTTATTAAAAAACAAAATATCAGTTGTCAAATAAATCAATCGTATTCTCATATCCTCATTTCCAATTTTACTTTAATTTGCAGTAAACCTACAAGTAATACAAGCAACCCAAAGTGATTAAATAGATTTTTTTTTAAACACTAACCTTTATGTTTATTCAAATACATTTTTATTATTATCATTATATTTCTTGTAAACAAAACCGACATGTAGTACTGTGAAATGTGAAATATGAAAATATATCGAACTGAATCGAACTATCTGTGTGTTGGTGTGTCTGGTGTTTCTGCGTGCGTGTGTGTAGTTACCCCGAAAGCACGTATTTATTTTTGTCCAGTTTTTGAGGAGAAAATTTCGCGACGACTCTGCCAACCGCTGAATAAGTGTGTGTGTGTGTGTGTGTGTGTGGGGGGGGGGGGTAAGAGCTTTACTTTTTTTGGGGGGGGGGGTTAACCTCCAAAACCCCCCTTCCCCCTGCGTACGAGACTGCTTAACCCTAATGTTAACCTAAACCTTAACCAGAAGCCTAACCCACATTCCTAATCACATGTCTAGGTCTACAAAAACAGGTTACTGATCAAAATTGATATCTTATCATGTGTATTCATTAAAAGAGCTTGAATAACTTATGAGGTTGTCCACAATTCGTTGCATAGATCCATGGACCTTCTTAGTAGGTCCATGATAGACCTATCTAACTATGACCTCCATTTGTCATCCTACGTTAAAAATATTCGGGTACGGCCCTATATGCGCCTCTATTTTTTAGAGACATGTTTGCCGATAGGTTAGTCATTTCATGGAGATCTAAATACTTCCCTCCCGCAGATATGGTACGTGTGAAGGAATAATAAGATATGCATGATAGCCTGTGACCGCGCTACATTAATATACACCCACCTTGTGATCTCTGTCACTGGCGTACTGGTGGTGGGGGGGGGGGGGGGGCTTGGGGGCGCTAGCGCCCCCATCCCCTCCCCAATAAAATTAAACCATGACTTATTTTCAATTCCATTCAAGTGAATTATAAATGTTCGTGATATGACATGATTTCATATAGCTCCGTTTAAGTCTCATTTAAGAACGCCCCCTATCGGCAGACTCCAGCAGCCTAACATGTACGTTTGCTGAAAAGGCTCGTATAACAAAAGAAAAAGATCTACCCGTATTGACTTTACACACCGGACTTATGCTGAAAAGTGTGGGGGGTTGCTGGGAACACGCATATGCGTACCCTAAATAACACTGAGTGGCGGGGGGGGGGCTGTTGATCTACAGGGATAATCCCATATCTCTTCTTTTCTGCAACCACGCAAAGCCACCATTGTTATTTTGATGTAACTGCTATAATATATCAATTCCTTTGACACACAATTACAATTGATCTGTCACGAATAACATGGAAATCATGTCTGTGTGCCTAGCTTGCGTCAGAGAAACTACTAAGCCAGGAATTCACCCCGGTCAAGTTAATTTTGATGTATGCTTGCCCCCCTCGTCTCAAAGCACTACTTGCCCGAGCAAGCGAGTTGATTGTCCCTTGGTTGTGGACCAGCAATAAAATAATACAACTTAAACATCTGTAGTTTTTTCTATCGTGACAAACATTCCAAATAACTATTTTCACAGCAAAATAATACTTTGTTCACAGGGATTCCTTTACGATAGAATTATGCTTGATCAACGAGAAATTATCTAGACCAAATCATGAATAAAAATGTGAGGGTGGTGATATCCAATCGTCTGTTTGGAGACAGAAGGTCACCAACTCATATCACTTTACACATTATACAATGCTCTTCTGGCTCGAGAAAAAAAAGAAGTTCTTTTTGTATTGATGTACCATGTTGCCCTCATGGGTTCACACACGACAAAATTAGTGATTAAAATGGCAGAGCTGCTATTCAAATTTTGATAAAAACCTATATATCTAAATAATTGAAGGTTTTTTTCCCTCTCTCTCCCCCCCCCCCCTCTCTTTCTCTCTCTCTCTCTCTCTTTTCCTATTTCTCTCTCTTATTGATGCTTAAAGGATTGGTTTCTAGAACTTGTATGTAACCTACATGTTTCGTCGCATAATAGGTGTTTAAAGCAACCTTGCTTGATGTCTAACGTTCATGTACACGACTTACACCGTAACTAAGCAATACATGCACTTCTATCTGTGATTATATTTGAACAGTGGAGATTAAAGCAAAACAAAACAGAAAATAAGTCCAATAGGCGTGTCTACAAATATGGTGTTATTCACTAGTTCTGGTTATGCAATAGTGACACAAATTGTTTATTCTGAATGGTAGATTTTGTAGATAATGGTAATTAAGTCTTAAGAGGTTTGAGGGTGTGACTGACTATGTGAGGCCCTTTTGTTTCCCTGTCTGTATGTCAGAGCATTTTTATCAGTTATTAATATTTAAAAAAACTAAACTGGATTTTAACAAACATCTAGATTGATGTTCATTCATATAGTACGTCCTCAATATTGTTTTGTAGTAGATTAATGCTAAAAAGTTCTTTCAGTTGAAAAGGTACTATATCCTCTAGGCCTATATAGTCTGCTCTCTCTCTCTCTCTTGGAAGTCCTGACTAAGGATGTCACGCATTAATACAGTACACGCCGAAAATCTCCGAAACACGATTACACGATATATTTTTTGGATTACACGGTTTACACGATTCACCTGAATCGTGTAACTGTGTAATCGTGTAGATTTACACGATTGAAGATTGTCGCTCTGAATCGTGTAATCGTGTAAATAATAAAGTGCATTGGTGGGATGATTCGACCAGATGCAACAAACGTGTAACTGTGTAATCGTGTAAATTTACACGATTGAAGACTGTCTCTCTGAATCGTGTAATCGTGTAAATAGTAATAATGGTTATAAGGGCATTGGAAGGATGATTCGACCAGTTGCAACAATCTGCTAATCGTGTCTTGCTTTCACCACTCGCTTAAACCAAGTAATTGCTTTTTACACCACTTGCCTACATTAGGTAATTACTGTACTTTATATTCGTGTATAAACCTCCTCACTTTCTACTAACCTGCACCATGAGACAAGGTAGGAAAACGTCAGAAAGAAGAAGACATGATAGATGAAAACTGAAAAGTACAGGGAAAAAGATAGCTACGAGGAGAAGGGTACATATAAAAAGAAAATGAGGGTTGAAATGGCACGATAAATATAATTAAGAAGAAAAACTTTGCAAGAGAGAAAAAAGGAAAACGAAAAAAACTTTAACGGAAGAAAAGAATGGCGAAACATAGTGAAAGAAATAGAAATGAGAAGTAGAAAGACTTTGAAACGGAGAGGAAAAGAGAAAATAAAATGATAAGAGTGGAACACAATGAAAGAAATTTAGAAAGGCGAGAAAGATAAAGGGGGCAGTGGAAAGATAGTGACAGAAAGGAGAGAGAGAGAGAGAGAGTGAGAAAGAGAGAGAGAGAGAGAGAGAGAGAGAGAGAAAGGGGTGAAAAAAAATTAGTTGAAAGAAAAGGGGCACTGATCAGATTTTAATAGGGGCATTAATCGGAGTTGATGGGGGCATTTATCTAAAGTGAAGAGGGGCACTTTTCGTACCTAAAGAGGGATAATACTTAATACTCCATGCTCCAACAACTTGACTGGACCACACTCGAGCAACGCAGAGAAAATTACAGACTGGTGATGATGTACAAGCTCCACAACAACCTGGTAGCACTCGACACAGCATCCTACATCAACCCTGTCACAAGACCCTCCAGGACTGCCCATGCACATAGCTACCAAGTCCTCCGTTCAAGAACTGAGCAACATAAGCAGTCCTTCTTTCCCAGGACTGTGAGGAGTTGGAACAACCTGCCATCAGAAACAGTATGTGCCTCATCCGTCAATGCCTTCCGTCAATGCCTGACGGGAGGCAGCAACTAAGTCCGGGAACTTTTTACTTGCACCATGTAAATAGCATTGCACCATGCACCTTGCTCTCGTAAGCACACACACACTCATCAGTCTGCAAGAATCTTCAACTGTGAAGGAGGTAGACTTAACCCAAAGAAGAAGAAGAAGAAGAGATTATAAAGGACACTTATGAGAATTGAAAATGGACACTTATTGTAAAGGAAAATAGGAACTCGTCGAAGGAAAAGGGGCGCGTGTCAAAAAATAAATAAACAAAAGGGTCCAAATGAAAGGGGCACTTTTCATAGTTGAAAAGGGGAAGGGGTACTTTTACAAATGAATACGGGCACTTGTCAAAGTAAAATGGGGACTTTTCCTACGCATAAAGGGGCACTTTCGGGATTCTTGAAAAAGTGGGGGGGGGGTGGGCACTGTACCGCTAGCTAAACGTAACGCAAAGCCAGTTGGCCATTCACTTATTATATTCATTCTCGTCTTGCTACTGCTTCCTGTACTCTGTAGCCAGTGGCTTAGATCCGAACGTAATACCTATTGTTCAGGAAATCCTATGTTCAAAGGGGGTCCCCCTGAACAATAGGTATTATGTAAGCATCTCTGTCTGTAGCTAGGACAACGCCCCCGTCGAGGGTCAATGTCAGGCCACATTCTTTTGTATGTGACAGGAAGTGTGCTATTAAGTCTTGACTGTAGTTCTTCATACTAGAGCTGAATGCAATGTTGTTAAATGTAATTTACGAAAAAGAGGAAAGCCAAAAAATGGAAAGCCAAAATAATAATGATCTTGACATAAAAGGGGAAGGGGCACTTTTTACAAATTAATAGGAGCACTCGTCAAAGTCAAAGGGGGATTTTTCCTATTTACAAAGGGGCACTTCTTACAAGGTTGAAAGGGCACTTTTTCTATGTAAAACGAAGCACTTTTGGGGTACTTGAAAAATTGTGGGGGGGGGGGGCACTGTACCACTAGCTAAATGTAACACAAAGACAGTTGGCCACTCACTTTTTCTAGTCATTGTCGGCTTGCACCGTAAATTTTACATCTAAAAAAAAAGGAAAAAAAGACGGGCCCCCACCCCTGGGAAAAAAAGTCTTAAAAAAGATTACCACAATAAGTACCTTTTTATGTTTTGCTCAAGGGGGGGGGGGGGGTGTTGAGTAAAACAATAATAGTGCTCACTACCCCCACCCCCACACACTTATGCGCCGCTGAATATTTGTTCATGAATTGGGGCCCCTTCCTCACCCCTGTGGTGTAGCCAGTGGCTTAGATCCTTAGGGGAGACCGGGGACAATATTATTGTAACACCTTTTTCCAATTCTGAAAGAAAATTCTGACATTTCAATGTTATTATAGTTATATAGGCTACTTACTTAAACGTATATGAAATGAAAGATGCATTTCTTGGCTTGAAATATGAGTAGGTTTGAGTCAAGTGAAACAAGTTATTATCAAGCCATTATCATATCAATACCGGTAGTCAAGTGTTACAATTGCCCCATATTAACACGAGGCAATTGTAACACACCTATGGGGCAATCCTAACCAAATACAATTGTACCTACAAATCATATATCCCTCAGAAAAATATATTTGTTTTCTTCATTTTTTCCCCAAAGATTATGCGCTGGATAGATTTTCATCAATTAAACAATATTTTAAAGAACCCCAATAAAAAAAATTAAAAAATAATAATGTCTATGACATATGCTTGACTCATCTACATTATATTTTTTCCTGTTACGTGGGGAGAATTATACTAGTTATAACGTTGTTACATTTGCCCCCTAGGAGGGCGGCCATACTTTTTTTTTTGTATCCTAGCATTAAATTTCGTCCTTGAAACTTCGCCTAATACAGAGCCTAAAATCTTATTTTTTGACAATATAAAAATGACAGTGATTGCACAAGCCAGATTTTTTTATTTTTTTAATTATTTCTTTTTAGGTAATTGAAGATTTTACTCCCGTGCTAAAACCCCGATGTCTTGAACTCGTATTGCATAACTTGCATAACATATATCATACTAGGTCGAATCATTATATTCCTTCCAACTTCGATCTTGTTACTGACTCACATGATTATAATACAAGGAATAGCCGATTCAACTTTAACTTGCCAGAAAGAGTAATTAGTATTGGTAGTTCGTTTTATTACGATGGCATACACAATTTTGAATTCCCTTCCTAATGATATAAAGGAAATAGAAAACTTTGCTTATTTTGAGGGTCAGAGAAGATCGAAGCGAATGACATATTATATGATTGAAATTTGTATTCTTCTGCGGGTTCATACGTTTTCATTTTGTACATACTTGTGTTTTTTTACGTAATATAAAGTTCTACATATTCATCATTATTTTCCTCTTCCTCCTAGCTCCTCCTCTTTTTCTTCTTCTCCTTCTTATTTTCTTCTTGTACTTATTATCATTTCTATCATCAGTTCAATGTTGTTATTATCATTATCATCATTATTATCTTTAATAAGTTTGATTTTCTCTTTCTTATCTGTCTCTACATATTACTATTTTAACTTATTAATTGTGTAAATATCTGTCGGGGACCCCACTGGAAATAAGCTCTCGAGCTTTCGTGGGTTATCCTGTTCAAGCTGACTTAATTTTGACCTGTTATTCTTGTATATTAATTGTTGTATGTTGGAAGCTGTGCAGGGCGTATACGCATAGCGCGTTTCTACTATAAGGGTGGGAGCCGCTGATACATTTGCCCCTTGTTACTTTTATCCCATTAAAAGACCCCCTGAACAATAGGTTTTATGTAAGGATCTACAACACTACCTGTAGTTAGGGCAACGTCCTTTGTCCCCGGCGAGGGTCAAATGACAGGCTACATAAAGCTTCCTTTGTATGTGACAGGAAGTGTGCCATTAATCCTTGACCGTGGCTCTTCATACATGTAGCTGAATGCAATGTTGTAAAAGATAATTTACAAAAATGAGGAAAGTCAAAAAAGCAATAAGTAATCAAAATGTAATTGTTTGTGACCTTTTTCAAGCTGCCAATGACGTAAAACATATCAGCCAAGGCCAGGAACTCTCGTGGGGGAAAATGACGCCCCTCGCACTCTCATGGATAATGACGGAATAAAATACATAGTAAAACAATAATAATAATAATAATATTTAATTTGTATATAGCGCTTAATACAAATGTCTCTAAGCGCTTTACAAATATACAAGTATAACGACATTTATAGTAACGAATGAGCTGGTGAACATATTTCAATTGGTATTGCCTTGTATTGTAAAAGTATCACACCATACTTAGTTATGTTAGCCCTCCTTTAAGTTTTCTAATATTTTTTAATATTTATTTACAACTAAGGAATACCCCCACCCCCTTCCTTTGTCGTTCATCACTTTTTTCTTTCTTTTTTCTCACCGAGGATTAAATCCGACAGTGCTTTTAGGGAAGTGAACTGATTTGTTATTTTCAAACATTCTAAAATTAAACTAGAGACACACACCGCAACTAAAAATATATAAGAGAGACAGAATGCGTAATCTTCGCTCTCCCCCTCGTCCCCGTTGTCTTCGTTCAACCCTACCCCCTCTCAGCTGTTGGTTATTCCTGCTTCTACTGAACAAGACATCGTAATCTGCTCATCATCACCACTGAAAATAAATTGTAACACAATTCCAGCGAGCAATCGAATCGTGTAAATTTTGAATCGTGTAATCGTGTTGCGGAGATTTTCGGCATGCAGATTACACGATTACACGATTCGATCTGAATTGAGGAATCGTGTAATTTTACACGATTACACATTTACACGATTCAAATTTCGCTTAATTGGCAAAAGACGAATCGTGTAAATTTTGAATCGTGTAAATCGTGTTGCGGAGATCTTCGGCGTGTACTGTAAGTTGTTTTCAACATGGATCGTACATAACTGTTAGAGAGAAGTTTTATTCAACAGGAATTGATGAATACGATTGAAGGAATTATTTATTTCGTCAATTCCTCTATCTTTCTTTTTGTCTAAATTTTCTTCCGCACCTTAATACCCTTATACTTACATCAGATTCATGTTGGTTTAATTTACACAACTACAAAAGATATATGTAATCTACTTCAAACAGAACTATCGCACTTGACTCTGTTTGCTTGTTGGGTCTGAGCATGATAGTTAAGCTGAGACAAACTGCTACTTAACGATCCCATCCTGACCTATATCCACTCTGGAAAACAGAATGAATGGATTTAGTATCAATAAAACCAGAGAGGGAGGGGGAGGGGGATAAGCCCAAAGGAGTTAGAGAGGAGGAAATGAAGGGGGTTTCGGGATAGATTGTGTTTTAATAAAAGAAAACTCAACATTTCAATTCTGTTTGATATGTTGAGAAATATGAAACTCATTATTTGTTATATTTTATTTCTTTTAAGTGTTCAGTCTTTTTCTGAAAAAGGTCATTGTTTTGTTCCAGTTTTGGGGTAGAAATAACTGTGAAGTGCGGTAATATCTTTCTATTATGTGATTATGATATATTTTCGTTCTATAAATTGTGAAATAATGAACAATGAATTGTGTTTTATTTATGTTTGTTTTATATCAAATGATAAAAAAGCTTTGTTATAATTATGTTCGAAAAAGAATTGGAGCTTTGAGAAATATAAAAACAATTAATGACTACTAATATATATTCCGTGTTTCTGAAGTCACCTTCAGACTGTTACGACTGCAAAGTCATCCCGTTCAAAGTTCATGTTCTTTACATGACCCATTCATCATGGTCATAGTGCGTGTCCTACTTAGATTTTCATTTACTTTGAGACAAAATCGTTTTTGTGGAATCTCATCGGTAGTTATGACTCTAGCATGATGCATAGTTGCAACCGTGATTTGGCTTCCATCTTCAGTTCTCTGTTATTTGAGTTCTACAAACGCGTTGTCTCGGAGAAGAGAGTAGACAAACCGGTGGTGGTCAACAACGTCAGAAGTTATCCAGAAAGAGTTGATATTGAGAGGGAACCGAGGATAAGGATCGCCCAGGTAGGCTCTGTCGAGAGAAGCACAACGAGAGGACGAGGCTAGGAAAGTAGTGATTGCTTGGGATAAGGACTACATTCACTGCGATTATGGCTTCAAAATCTCTTGAAATGACGTCAACCGACCAGCTTGCCAACGGTTTTGCCGAGAGCCAAGAAGATATCAAGCAACCTAAGAACAACAATGGCGTCTATTGGTTCACGTTCGGGGTCATCTTCCTTCTCGTTGCCGGCTGTGTCATCAGCGTGTCTGTCATCTTCGCAGGGGGTGATTGTAATTGTGAAGGTGAATTTGAGCCGATAGTAGGTTCACCAACCGAACCACCTGCGACGACGCCAATGATCACCACCCCTCAGCCGGAGGAAGGCAAGTCTTGTCACTTCGTTTCCATACTAGTCAGATACAGTGGTGTAGCTTACTTCAGCCATTGAGTGGGCACTATAATATAGGTAACTCCAGGGAGCTCCTTCGGTGTTGGCGTCGGAGCTCCCTGGAGTTAGAATATAGGGGGAGGGAGCATTAATCTTGCTAGGTGGATGAAATGCGAATTAGCAAATCCTCTTCTGTGGGGGGGGGGGGTAGGAAGGGTCTTACCATCTTACTTTCACCATAGACCAATGCTTGTACGTTCTCTATGCGTCGTTGTGGATGAGTAGAACAGCATGAATCAGAGATTGGTCAACTCCACTTCAAATACAGTTGATATAATGCTTATACATTTTCTGAGATTTAGTTGAATGTGATATTGTACAGGGGTGAATTCAGTCATGTTCCTTCTCTTTTCACAAAATAATCGTATAGTGCGCTTCAGTTTTGTTCATACAATACATATTTTATATCTACGAATATTGAATCAAAGAATCTCAACTTTTGTTTTTTTTAATAGTAGAATGATACGTTGAAAATAAAACTTTGGTGAAGGATGTGCTCCCTTTTGTCGGATAATATTCTAGTAATTCAATTTATGAACCGAATGCGAGTTAAACAAGGGGAAACGTAGACCTTGCTCTAATATCCTTTGTTAAAGTTAAGGTTAAAACTTTTTTGTTAGCTTTAACTAAGCGCTATAGTCAACATTATGTTATTGTGTTTGTTGCTATATACCTGTAGAGCGTTCTTCTTCACCATCCTTTTACCTCTTTCCCTCTTTCTTTCTCTTTATCTCTCTTTCTCTTTCTCTACATATCTCTCTTAGCGAGCGAGCTTTAGGGGAAATTGCTCTTAGTCGCTTGAAATTAGGGGCGCGTTTAATGATGAGAGGAAAAGGGGACAGTTATCGAAAGGACTCGGACACTTATCAGAAAAGAAAAGGAGCATTTTGTCAAAGTACAAAAAGTAATCATCAGAGGTGAAAATGAGGGCACTTCTTACGCCTGCAAAAAGAGGCACTCACCAGGGATGAAAAAGGTCAGTCATGAGAATAGGAAATGGACATTTGTCGACGGAAAAGGGGCCCCCATCAGATTTTGATGGGGGCATTTGTAAGAGGTGAAAAGGGCATTTATGAAAAGGGGATGGGTCCCTTATTAGAAAGGAAAAGGGGCACGTATCATTGTTAAAAGGGAAATTATCAGAGGTGAAAAGAGGCACTTAACGCACCTGAAAATGGGCAACGATCAGATATGAAAAAGGGCACTTATGTGAATGAAAAAGGGGCACTTATAATAAAGGAAAGTGTGCATTTGTTGATAGAAAATGGGCACCGATCAGATTTTAAAGGGGCATTTATCGGAGGTGAAGGGGGCACTAATCTGAAGTGAAAAGGAGGAATTTATGAAAAGGGGCATTTATGGGAAGAGGGAGGGGCTCTTTTTTAATGATGGTACTTTTCATTAGGAAACGGGGCATTTATTAGAAAGGTAAAGGGGCACCTATGAAAATATAAGGTGCGCTTATCCGAGTTAAAATGGGGGTAGTCGTTAACATATGGAAACATTGTATCCTCCGCTCAATCTGACTGGCGTGCATAGAACAAATAAGCATTTTTCCATGAAAAAGTCAAGTTTTCTAAAATGTGCGTTCTTTTCCAGCATTGGGGCGCCCGGAATTCACTGGGGTAACATTTCATAAAGTATAATATAAAAAGACCATATGCAAATTTTCTGTACTTTTGTCGGAAAAAATAAATTTATCAAGCACAATGTCGTCTATTTTTGCGTTGGAGAAGAGCAAATAGCGAGTTTCAATCACACTTTGGCCGCTCTCGCAAGCTCTCACTCGTTTCACTGTGGTCTAGCGACTTTGGGGCAAGCGGTTAATGAAAATACTAATCGTTAGCTTTCTTCTGGTATTAAACTTGTTTTGATTGATTGTATAATTTTGTCGGAATAAAGGAAACAAAAAGGCTCGACCAATAATTTATCAGTGTCTGAATTGACCTTTTGACCTTGAATTCCCTGATGCAAGCGCACTAATAACGTCATCTTCGCTAAATCGGCGTCTTTTATCGTAAAATGCGACACTTTCACAATGTTTATACATCTTTTTTTAACTATTAGTAAGATTTAACATATTTTTTCCGATATCACTGAAGTTTGGGGTTTTTTTAATGAGTAATTTTAAAATAAGAGCCATTTTACTGTTTTAATTTACTGGATCGTACCATTAAAGTCGCAGGGTAGAAAGATGCATTTTCCAACCGCGCCGAATTTAATTTACGTTCCGACATTCTGTTAAATGGTTCGTGTTGTTAAGAATCCACTGCTTTCTGCTCCAACAAACGTCCACATGCGGAGTCGTTTATCAACTAAATTATTCAAATTTATGGATGCTTCCTAGCTTCCCAGGTGTTTGTGTTGCTGTTGAAGCATTTCATTAACCTGCTATCATTCTTTGTACTCCCAATTGCCAGAACACAAATTTCATTTTGGTTTTATTGTTTCATCGGAGTCGTTTATCAACTATATGTATTCAAATTTATGAATGCTTCCTCCCCAGGTGTTTGTGGTGTTTATGCATTTCATTCACCTGTACTCTTTGTATTCTTTGTACTCCAATTGTTAGAATACAAAATGCATTTTGGTTTTATAGTTTCATGCAATAAGTAAGTCAATAAAAGAGTATGTTCTGCACAATAAAAACAATGTGTATCCCTATTGTACAATGTAATGTGTCCCCTCATTTTGTAATAGTTAATTTACCCATTTACATAATGGAACTACCTGCCCGATGAAGCCAGCGGCCTGTGACCCCTGAGCACTCAACACCGTGTGGGAGTCAGTTTGCGATCAACTTCTTTTATGATACAAATACAAGCAAACGTTTCCATATGAGGAGAAGGGGCACTTGTCACAGTAAAAGAGGCACCTCTCAGATTTAATAGGGCAATTATCAAAGGTGAAGGGGCACTTATCAAAATTGAAAAAGGGCACTTCTCGTACATGAAAAGGGGCACTTACTATACAGATTAAGAATGGCACTTATGAGAATGGAAACTGGGAACTTGTCGAAGGAAAAGGGGCACGTGTGAAAATAAAAGGGGCACTTATCAGATATAAAAAGGGGAAGGGGCACTTTTACAGATTAATAGGGGCACTTGTCAAAGTAAACGGGGCACTATTCCTATGTAAAATGGGGCACTTTTCGGGAGCTTGAACAAGTGGGGAGCACTATACCGCCTCTGATTCAATGAAAATTCTGTTTAGCATTTAAAGAAATTTTCCAAATTTTGTAAGATCATTATATCTAAGTTTGGATAATTTGTTTGGCCTTTTTAATAAGTTAGACTTTTGGTTCAATAGGTAGTACTGCCAGTTGAGATAAAGGGTGATGTGAATTTTTATAAATTATATCTTAAAGATTGCCTTCATTTGTTTGTTGTTCGCTGCCAAAGATTTTCCTTTTCTGTGTGTTTTTTTATATATTTTTCATATGAATATCATTGTTGGACATTATATTTGTACTATTCAACTGTATATCTTCCATGCCCCAGAAGGGGCCGCTAAATAAATATTTAAAAAATCATTGTCATTGTCTTCAGAAATTCTGCTTGAAATTTATTTTAGTCAATATTAGTTCTCATAGCAATAGCAAATACATTTGTTAATTGGTATGTTTGTGACTTGGGATACAAGGTCCGAAATCAGAACCAATATTACACACGGTCATGTCGATCATCACATAATTGCCATTATTGAATTGTTAGGCTTTAGAAAGTCATCTTGAAATTTATTTTAGTCAATATTAGTTGTCAGAGCATTAGCAAATACATTTGTATGTTCGTGACTTGGCATGCAAGGTTCGACATCAGCACCAATCTTTAGAAAGTCATCTTGAAATTTATTTTAGTCAATATTAGTTGATATTTGTGTTAATATCAGCTTATTATATTTGTGACTTGGGATGCAAGGTTCGACATCAGAACCAATATCACACACGGTCATGTCGATCATAAACAAATACTCAACTCGCTAGATATTAAACTTTATTCCAATCTTAAATCGTCTTTATTCTATTATGACACCCTGAACAAATATCAAATGACATACCACTTTGTGCTCGTTTATTGACCTACAATTGCTAAATAATTATCATTTTAAAAAGGAGGTTTAGTTCTGGTAAACATGGTAAATTATTTTTCAGCTTTTACTCAATCTTTGCATGGCAGTTTGGAAGAAAATCGTAGTGAAAATGTCCCCCTAAAAAGAATAGTTCGTACAATGCCTTCCGATTCGAAATACGACAAGAAATAGAGAAGTTTGGACCAAACATTTCTATAAACCCATTTCCGAATGCAGTGCTTGATTGTCATCACCAACAAGACTGAATCAATTTCTTTTAATTTCGATCATTCCAACGCTTCAAAGTGTTCATTAGGTTATTATATTGCAAAATAACCTTTCCCAATTGCTTTCAGATAGTATCCAATGACAAGAACTCAATTTTATCTTCAAGCCATGTGTAAGATTTGTATGCCCTTTGAATTTCTCAATTTCGTCTCCATTAAGATTTCTCTGAAGTAAAAAGAGACGGGACGGATAATTACAATAGGGCTGTTAACTGAACATTATCATCAACTAGGCAAAATCTTTGCTTTGGTCGATAATATATTGGACGCAATAGTCTGGCCCATTTATTTTTTCATCATTATTATTACATTTTTTTCTTTCTAATTTGTATTATTATCATTATAATTATTGTTTTTGTTTTTCTTCTTATTATTATTATCATTATTGCTATTATGATTATTATAATCATTGTTAGCAATATTATAAGCACTAGCATCGTCATAAATATCATCATTGCTATCATTATTATTATTAAATTAATTAATTGTTTATTCGTTTATTTATTTCAATTCTTTATGTATTTAATATTTATTTTTCATTCGGTCACTTATTTCTTTGTCATCAAGAGTCTTTACGCTTTATGCATAGGCCTATGCGTGAGTTATTCAGGCATTTATTTTGTACGTATTTTTGTATTATCTAATCTTTCCGTGTGTGTTCATCTCCTACGGAATTATTCAATCAAGTAACTTTGTTTGTTTAGTGCAACATCTGTTATGAAACTAAAAACGACCTTTGTATACCAGTCCAAGAGTCAATCACGTGACCTTTAGAGCACTGGTGTATTTGGAGGTATAGGAATCAATGATTTTATAAAACACTAGACCAAACTATTGAATATTGCCATTGCGCATGTGTAGTGAAGATCATATAATCACACGATTACCAACGTCATATTAATATTCTAACCTTTACCTTCCATTAGCCAAAACCTTTCTGATTTATATTATTGCACACTTCGTTAAATATTGATTAATCCTTTATATTCCGTGCACATATTTATTACACTTTTTTTAAGTACCAGATTGATATCAAAATTACTATAAGCTTACACATTGCTAAATAAAAACACCGAACGGTTTGTCACTTCCATTATTCAAAAACGTTTCCACCTATTTTGGCGCATCCAGCATCTTTTTTCCCTGTCACTTCGTTGCCTTTAAATTACGTTTGAGAGCATGATCTTTCTTCTTTTCTTTTTTTTCCACGCCAAGTCAGTTTCAATTTATTCGATGCATGCAGTGTTAATATTTTTGACCTGCTTTACCTAGTTCAAGCACTCTCTCAGAAACAGAAGCGATTTCCATTCGGCATGAAAGTTTGGTCAAAATTTTTCAGTGAATTCTCGTCATATTTCGAAAATGACGGCATTTAAAGAGCAGCCCATTTCAGGAGATATTTCTACTATGACATCTTTTTTTCAAACTAACTTTAGAAGAATGTGGAAGTTCACAAATTGTTTTTTTATCTTTACCATAAATGGCAGAACTCAAACCTCTTTAATACGATTACTTGTCCATTTATTTACAGATATATGTACTCTACCTCTCGACCCTGGTTCATGCGGGGAATCTTTGGTTCGATGGGGTTATGATGGAGAAACATCTTCCTGCCTCCAATTCGACTTCACTGGTTGTCTTGGCAACAAGAATAACTTCATGTCCGAGGATGATTGCCAATCCATTTGTGGAGGTGAGACGTTCATTTAATGAAATTATAATTTAGATTGTGATTTATACAACCGTCACAGGGTATGTAATAATTATTGTGATGATATTTGTTGATAATGATGACGGTGATGATGATGATCCATTTTTATCATCACTATTATCATTATTATTATTATTATCATTGTTATCAATATTATCATTATAAATATTATTGTTATTATTATTATTATTGCTATTATTATTATTATTGTTATCATTATCAAAATTAGATTCTGGTCATAATATACTACATGTATTTTGTTTTAATATTCATTGTTTATTTGTATATAAAAAGGAAATTACTTTGATAGATTGAGGAGCTCGCGCAGTGCACTCTTCACTTTGCACAGCACTCTCTTCACCCGCTCTTTCTTCCTGTCTCCTCTCCTTCTTTTGTAAGGCCGGTATCATTTCAAGCTCTGCTTACGATATCGGTCTTCTGCATTCTCCCCCTTTTCTTTCTTTTCAAATACGATTAATTGTACTATTGATTATTTATATTTATTTATTTATATGAATTACTACTTGTATTACTTATCATTATATTGCTAAAATGTATTCATTGTTATTTTTGTTATTGTTTATGGAAAATGCAGAAATAAAAAACTTGAAACCGAAACTGAACTGATTATTATTATTACTATCATTATTATCATTATCATTGATATTGTTTACGGTTACATAGTCATATATCGGTATCAATTTCCATTTCTATCTACTCTATACCTGTCCGAATTTACTTTTAATTCACGTTTTCTTAATGTGTACATGAACTCTCTTAAATTGACGTCAACTTTCTGACCAAAACAAAAGAACTTTTGGTGGATCTTTGTAGGCTAGCATAAACACGATTACAAAGAATGTCGAATACATCATCCTGAAAGAATTTCAACAGTCTTGTTCATCACCTACTGTAATGTCCGAACATTATAATGATGTATTATGTAATCCGAACATAATTTCATGGATATACTTAACCTTATTGAAAGAGTCCTTGATTTGATTTCTCTAAAAAAAAATCTTTGCGATCGTCTTAATATCACATCATTCATGCCTGAAGATCCCAGGAGAAAATCCATGAAACCCACACCCTACGAGACTCGATGCCCTCGAGCCTGACTGTCCACGGACCGGCACCCTATGAGACTCGATGCCCTCGGGCCTGACGGTCCACGGGACCGGCACCCAACGAGACTCGATGCCCTCGATCCTGACTGTCCACGGGACCGGCACCCTATGAGACTCAATGCCCTCGGGCCTGACGGTCCACGGGACCGGCACCCAACGAGACTCGATGCCCTCGAGCCTGACGGTCCACGGGACCGGCACCCAACGAGACTCGATGCCCTCGAGCCTGACTGTCCACGGGACCGGCACCCTATGAGACTCGATGCCCTCGGGCCTGACGGTCCACGGGACCGGCACCCAACGAGTCTCGATGCCCTCGAGCCTGACTGTCCACGGGACTGGCACCCTATGAGACTCGATGCCCTCGGGCCTGACGGTCCACGGGACCGGCATCCAACGAGACTCGATGCCCTCGATCCTGACTGTCCACGGGACCGGTACCCTATGACACTCGATGCCCTCGGGCCTGACGGTCCACGGGACCGGCACCCAACGAGACTCGATGCCCTCGGGCCTGACGGTCCACGGGACCGGCACCCAACGAGTCTCGATGCCCTCGAGCCTGACTGTCCACGGGACCGGCACCCTATGAGACTCGATGCCCTCGGGCCTGACGGTCCACGGGACCGGCACCCAACGAGACTCGATGCCCTCGAGCCTGACCGTCCACGGGACTGGCACTCAGAGACTCGATGCCCTCGGCCTGACGGTCCACGAGACCGGCACCCTATGAGACTCGATGCCCTCGGGCCTGACGGTCCACGGGACCGGCACCCAACGAGACTCGATGCCCTCGAGCCTGACTGTCCACGGGACCGGCACCCTATGAAACTCGATGCCCTCGGGCCTGACGGTCCACGAGACCGGCACCCTACGTGACTCGATGCCCTCGAGTCTGACCGTCCACGGGACCGCCATCCTACGAGACTCGATGCCCTCGGGCCTGACGGTCCACGGGACCACCACCCTACGAGACTCGTTGCCCTCAAGCCTGACGGTCCACGGGACCGGGCGGCAACCTACGAGACAGGCAATGTCGGTCTCGTGAGTTTTAGCATCAGGGATAGCAATATATCTGCGCTGAATCCTTCACATACATTTTTCATTTACTTTATTTATTCATGCATGTGTTTTTTTAAATTATGTTTACATTCATCAGATGCCGGTGGTCTTCCACGTACCTGTATCCAGCTGCAAGACAAACCTCTTGCTACCTTGGATGTTTCCGATATCTTCGGCACCTCGACAACTCTACAAGATTTGGCCGCACCCAGTGATAGGGTCGGGGAGCTAAGGACAGAAGGGGCTTTACCTACAGGTCACTTCGCTTGCAACCAAATCAACCACGGACCTCTCAGTCCCATCAGACAGTTTCCTCACTCAGGTACCATATAAATGTGAAATTAAAGACGCATATTAAGATACACCCCCCCCTCCCTCCCTCCCACCTATGTTATGGGATTTAAGAGTTATCATGTTGTCCCCTCGTTACTGATACACATAATAGTATAATCCTTGAAGAGAATTCTCGAGCAATCAATCTCCTTATATTCTTTTTCTTTTTCCTTCATTTCTCTATCCTACTCGCCTTTTTGCTCTCTTATTTTTTCCATTCGATCGTGGGACACGTTCCCCCTCACCCCCCCCCCCCCCCGTAGAAACGCCACTGGTAACAAAAATATGCTCTTTGTGTTTTCTTTCGCGTCGTGGCTTTTGTGTAATCTTGAATCAGTCAATTTTAAATACCTTGTTAACGGTTTTCATGACAATTATTGCTATCGATGAAGTGTTTTTTGTTTTGTATTATGTCTTTAAACACTGCTATAATATCATAAGTTCTAGAAGCCATGGTTGCGACCTTTAAAGGTCGGGTTACATCCAAATATATACAACTCATATTTTGTTATTCAAACATCTAATTATTTCAAAGAATTTAAAATAATTTTTAAAAGGATTTTCTCAGACCTGCTGAGCTCCACCCGAAAAATGCGCCAGATCTCATTCATCTAGTGACATCATCTGGCAATCATTACTGCAGGCATTCCAGAGGCGAATTTGAATGGGTTGTTTTCTTTCTCCGTAGAAGATAGAGGAAACCTATTGTATGACCCTTCTGACTTTTACCAACAGCACCACCCATAGAACGCCTTGTTAAGATAATATACATTACATCTTGAGATTGTTTTATTTTTTTAGCGACAATGGACACCATGGGGATTACATATGAAGCTTACACCTTACAGAGATGGACTGACCCTGCTCGCCAGGATCCCTTTTATGAATTGACTCCAGGAAAGGACGGAGAACCTTGGGAGAAAATGGAAGAGCTTGGAGCCGGCATGAAGCAGATGGTTTCAGCTCCAGATAGTCTGCCCTTTTCTATCTTCTCTGGTACGTCATATAAAATAAAGAAAGAGAAACCTCGCCATAGTTTCAAAACATTATCTTCTTCAAATGGGAAGCCGAAATGCCTGAGCGCTACATTATGGCTCCCAGCTATGAGTAAAGATATCGGAGCGTCACGGCGTGACGGACATGGGCGCTATATAAGTATTTGTTTGTTCTTCAGAGGAGTGGAAATCTAATGTAGGGGAGGTGTTAGGGGTCACTTCCGGTGGAGTTGAATCCACCCAAATTTATATTGGAATCCACCCAAGAGCAATACTTGAATAAATCTTTTGAGAACGTGGGTTTCTATCCGAACGAGATGATCTCTAAGTTTGAAACTCCGGTACATTTAGAGAGTACGTTAATGTTTTTGTTCCTTGGTGAATGTTACAGTCAATTCATTTCTTTCTTCATAATGGCATAACTGCGGATGCACGAGGATCGTGCCCCTCCCATCACATGGTGAAAAAAGAAGGAAAATCTTAAGAAGAAAAAATGGGGAAGAGAAAAAGGTATGTGATAAGAAGACGCATTGACCCTTACCTACACCCTCTCCTAATAAATTTGCTTGTTAGTTTGCATTTCATCCACCGAGTAGGACCGGCGCACCGATCCGCAATAATTCCGGTAACCGCCCCCCCCCCCCCCCCCACCCTCATCAATGTCTTGACCCCCGCTAATTTATTGATACACCGTACACCGTACACCGACCCAACTGACCAAATTTTCGTTGCTCCTTTGTAAAATTGACAGGACTCACCGGCATTAAAGTCGGTCTGGAAGACAACGAGAATGATCCAGTCATGACGGATTTTGGGGAGATGTACGCCAACTTTCTCTACACCGACGCAAACGGTGGTACCATGGAGTTGCCACTTGTTCGTGGGTCAGGCATGCTGACTCATCTCTTCACCGACGCCATTCCGGTCGTGAAGCCATATTGTCTGAGTGCCATCAATGCCGTACCGGCTACCTTCGAGTGCCCCGAAGAGGAATCTGGTGAGAGCATGAAGATTTTATTGTTGTTAGTATTGCTTCGTAATCTAAAAGAAGATTATAGCTGATACTATAATAAAACAAATTATAACAAAACTGTTAATATAAACAATAATAGTACCAACAACACTACGTCTTGTAGTTGCTCGTCCTCTAGCAAGGTGATTCAATTACTTATTTTGCACATACATATATTTCCAGGGAAAATTATTTCACGGAAACCATAACTCAGGTGTATAGTCCATCAGTGATAGTAATATCGTGGCATAAATTAACTAAACATAAGAATGATATTGGGGAGCATAAGATCGCGGGCATAGGGAGAATAGGCATAATGTTGCTGAATTCAGGCTCATCCAAACGTCCGCAAGACTCTACATAATGTAATGAGGCAGATCAGTGAGGGGGAGAAGGAGAGGAATGAAAAGAAGAAAATAGATGAGGATGATGAGAAGATGAAGAAGACAGGGAAAGGGCAAAGAAGAAGGAGGAGGAAGAGAACGAGAAGAAGAAGAAGACAAAATAATGGAAGTGGAGAAGAGAAGAAAAGGAGGAAGAGTAAGACAAATGTTAATATTACGATTTTTGACGCTGGATATCCATGGTAACGTGTAATATAACTTTTTTGGCGCTTTTTTCTGCAAGATCGTGCTTGCATAAAAAATTTGTACATGTCATGTGACGCGTATTGACCAATCACGATGCTTAAAGTACTAGAGCCATTTTATAATATATGATATCGCACGTTGCTATATATTTATTTGATGCTCAGTTGAGAACGCGGGGAGTGGATATGTGGAAGCCTCGTGCAATGCATCCTCTGAAACAGCTACATTTGTACTTCATCTTACCAAGCCTATCAAACACATCAGTGATGTTCAGTGGGTTGCAAGCGAATCTACCGAGTGAGTAAACAAAAAATGTTTCAACCATGTCACTGAGAATGCAACGTTCAAAGTTCAAATACATTTTTCACATGAGTCTTTAAGTGACCACGGCCGCCAAGTCTTTCGTAAAATCAATATAATTATTGCCAATTTCAGTAGCCTTGTGTGTCACTTTCTGACATTTGCGATCAGAGTTAAAACATGTTACATTATCCGAACAGGCAATCATATCAATCTGAAATACTTTCATACAACAATTATTATTAACAATATGTATATGTTTAATTACAGAATATAGGAGCCTGTCACAATACACTATGTAAATTGAGATGATGATGATCCACAGCGGCCTTTTATGGCGCCATTTATATGTTTCAAACATTTAAAGGCGCCCGCTCTTCCAATATTCATGTACTACACATTTGCTTGAAAAGATGGGTTTTGAGGCCTGACTTTATAAAGCTTACCTTTAATGTTTTGTTGAGAAGGCTATTGCATTCATCAAAAAGTCATCTACGTGATGTTACACTGGTCAGAAACAGTCTCATTACTGGAATTTTAATCGTATATAATTCATTTTATTACTGGTTTTATGAACACCAATTGTTAACTGTTATTTTACTCTCAACCATATTTTCTTCTTCTTTGTTTATTACATTTTTGTCCCTTTTTTCCTTAATTTTCTCCTCTTTCTTATTTTTCTTCTCTTCTTCTCCTTCTTTTTATTCTTTTTTACCATATCAATTTAAAAACTGAATGTCTTAATTCTATATTTGCCTATTTTACATTGTAATATTTTGCATGTATTTTATATGTTGCAGTTTTAATTGTAAATTCAAGAATATGTCAGCTTTTAGCTGTGACTTTGAAATTTTTATCAATAAACCTTATCAATTCAATTCAATTCCATTTAATTCACTGAGGCATTAAATTGCTCTTCAACTGATTGCTTGCAAGTCTTTACGATCAGGTTAATTAGTATAACAGTTGTGACAATAATCAAACAGTATTTATACATTCTTAGAATAAATAACAATGTAAATAGACATCCAAAATACAAAACTATTATGATAATCTAAATAACAAATCGAAATAAACCATAAGAAAAAAAAAAAATTAGAAATATAAATTATTTAATTTATGGTAGGATAAGCAATACGAGTGAGTTAATGTTGCAAATACACAAGCGGTCAAGAACGTGCTTTTTGAAAATGTAATTCCTTTTTTATGCATGATGAATTTTACTCTGTTCAACCCACAGTTTTTAATTTTATCACAAATTCTGTAAGATTAATCAGTACTTTTCATGTTATAATGGTCATCTTTTATTGCACATAATTTCTCCACACCTAGATGGGATTCGGACAATGGTGGTTTCATGACGTGCGATGAGACCTGTTGTCAGCTCTCTCCCGACGGTAAAACCGTGACCATCGACCTCCAAGGCGCTGTCACTTCCGTCGATTATGCGATCAACGTTATCAATAAGTACGTCGTCCCCCAGCACGACTACTCCTATTACTGGTACCAGAATCCATTGACGATCCAGTGCACGAGCACCAGCGATGTGTTTCTAACGAGAGGACAGCGCATGCCGACATGGTTTTACGGGAGCGCGAGTTTAGATACTCCGACATGCCGACAAAATCTTGTTGATGAGGATTATGAGGTCACAGCAACTCTCAAACTTAGCAGTCCTGCAAATAATCTTCAAGAGGTGATTTATTTATTTATTTATTTGTTTTTTTTCGTTTGTACAGTAACTGATTGCCAAAGGATGTATGTCTTCTCTCCATTGTAATTAAAAAATTACTAAATATTATAGGACTAATTTCGTTGTAACCATTTTATTGATCATAATTTACACAACTTTAAGAGTGATGACCTTCATCTGAAAATTGTACTGCATTCTACTCACGCACAACAATTGAATCCATTTATTAAACACTACATGAAATGCAGTTCAAGGCTGATGTTGTCTTTTTTAACAAAGTAATCAAATATTCAAATTATCATAAAAACAGAGATAAGAACACAAAAATGATATAATAATAGTAACTTCGTTCAACAATATTATCATTCATATACAATTTGCTCGTACCCGCAGAGCCTCCAGTTAATATAATATAATAGTAAATGACAAGTTAGATGGACAAAACGAACAGGTTGGAACCATCGTTGGTATTTATTCTCATTTGATAGATCCAATATATCATTGCTGATGCTGCTGATGATTGGAGCACCATGAATTCTTGGACCACGTGCAATGCAAACAGCTGCGAATTAGAGGATGATGGCAACACAGTCGTCATGACATTACATGTCAATCATACCAATGTCAACTTTGCTGCAAATGTGATTGGACAATTTGTAACGGAGGCGGTACCAGCCAACTGGAGACGTCAGCCCGTAAAAGTAAGAATTTTGTCAAATTCTTCATTTTTTTGTTTTTTTTGTTGTTCTTTATTGCATTCATTCAGTACAAAATTTAAAAAAATCATACGTAGTCTTCATTGATTTACATAACATATTAAAATGTAAAGAAAATTGTACAGCCCTCAGAAATACATAATATAGTTTAATACACAGTACATAATGTCTTCAAATTAATTATACTGAATGAATATTATAGATCAAAGCCTTTCGCGCACACGGACACACACACCACACAAGTCATGCTCACATGTATACTCAGACACACGTACAATCTTACCTACCCCCTCCCCCTCCATCCCCAAAGCTTCACAAACTCTACAAATCCCCCCTCTCTCCCTTCCTGAACACAGCCACATCTACACTGTCGTTGGAAATCCGTTTTCCTACTTCCTTTTCCTACTGACCAAATTATATACAAATGCCTGAGTCTGAGAAAGAAGTATTTGCTTCGCCAAAGGACCAATTTGTATTGTTTTTACGATCTTCAGTGATTGTACAATAAGTAATTATAATGATAACAGAGCAAACTCGCTTCTTCGTCCTTGGATTTTTTGACCGTACTGGAGACATCAGCCCCCACAATTAAGAATAATATTTCTACATTATTTTGATAACACATGATCTTGATTTAAATGTATGGCATTTGCTAGGAATATCATGATAACAGAGTAAACTCGTCTTTTCATCTTAGGACTATTAGACATTACTGAATAATGAAAGCGAATGAAGAAATGACTGGTCATCAAAGCAATTCCAACAAACTAAAGATTGCGTGTAGAAATTATGGCAGTTAGATTGACATTAGAATCAATGAACTTACAGAAAATGAGAAATGGAGACAAGGAACAGTTTTTAGATTGACGTTTGAACTGACATGATGAGCAGAAACAGAGACCATTTTCAGTCATTTCTTCGGTTATGAGTTTAAGTACTAAACATGTATATTATTATAATTGGTTTGAAAATATGACAAAAGAAAACATTTCAAACAGATCTGGAATTTCAACACAAGCACCAAGTTTGACACCTTGTGATCCATTTTGTGTACAGTTTATGTAATAAGCATAATAAAGGGGTTCATGGTTGTGCAGAACAGCAAGGGAAGAGGGGACAAGACTGTAGAGATAGAAAGAGAGAAGGATCGAGAGATCGAGAGAGAGAGAGAGAGAGAGAAAGAGAATGATGAGGAGGTGCAAACGGTTGCAGTTCCATTGCTAATGAACAGACCCCATAACGCATTTATCTGTTGAAATACGAGACTAAGTGAAATAATATCATCGTTTAAAAAAATACATTCATGAAAAATAGTAGCTATTGGGAGAGCAGCATTCACTTTACCATTGCTTTAAATGCAATTACTTACTAAATATTCATTTTATCAAAGGTAGAAGTCCCATAATGTCGGGGCCACTATGTAGACCTGGTCTAGATCTATAACTTATACTCCTGTGACGACTGAAACGGGGTTCTTTTGAGATGCCATCCTACACTGTGAAAAGGTTGGGCAATTTGCCCAACGTTGTGCCAATAGTCAACCCAACCAACTATTGGGCAATATTTTGTAATTTTTCGTATTTTGCCCAACAGCTGGTCAAGATTTTCCCAACAAGTGGGCTACTGTAGTCGGGCAGTTGAAGGGTCAGTTCTCAGTTTCCCAAATTTTGGTCAAAATACAGGCAATTATGCACGTGTGAAGTGGGGTTCTTACGTTTACCAATACCGCTGGGCAAACTATTGCCCAATAGACGGTTGGGTTAATTATTGGCACAACGTTGGGCAAAGTGTTGGAAAAATATTGCCCAACCTTTTCACAGTGTATGTCATGGGTGCCATCACCTAAGAAAGACTGTGTTCTTCTTCTTCTTTCGTATGAGATAGTAGTATCATATATCAAGTTATTTCTTGAAGCTGGGTAAGCCAGTAGACTTTTGCATCATTTTGGGCTTGACAGATCAGTCATCCCGTCAGGAGGTTTTAGAACAGGGCAGTTGTAGATGACATGGTCTGCCGTCTGCTCATCTGCACCACAGATGCATGCCGGCGATTTCCAAAGTCCCCAATGGTAGATATTGGCGTTGTATCAATTCAATTCAAAGACTGTGTTAAACATTGTGTTTGCCTCCAATATCTTTACAGACATACTGCCCTGGTGGAGCTCCCGAGCCGACTCCACAACCGATTATCCTGACTAGCGACCGCTTTTTCTTTGAACTCTCAGAGCCCCTATCAATCGAAGGTGTTCCAGACTCTACCAGGAAATACGCCATGTTCTTCTCAGAATTTATGGTCATGACCCTCGACGAGAATGGTGCTTCTTTCGTTCCCAATAGAATACTGCCCACTAAGTTCTCCGGTGTCATGCAGCTTGTCTACGCCGGGAGTGGTGTGTATTGCAATCTCAAAGAGAATTTATTGTCATCGTTAATACATCGCAAAGACTAGCTTTCATGATGACTACATTGTATATGGCTAAATCACAACCCACTGAACCGAAACGAGCACATTTACATTTATCCTATCAACAATTTATTTTCCAAAAATACAAATTAGAGCTGATCACGCTGCCAAATGGGCAACAAATTATAGAAACACTTTCGAGAAAAAATATATAAGTTAAAGTTAAATAAATAGATCTCTATTCAAAGCTGTTTGACAATTAAAAGTTGATTATAGTTATATCGAGCATTAAAAAAAATATATTATGGAGTCAGCTCGACCCCCCCCCCCCCCCCGGTGATATTGTTCACATAAATTTATGACTCTACCGAAAATTGGACGAAATAAATATGAACCAATTAAACGATATCTTTTATTCCAGGCACACCGGGAAATTTCACATGGGCTGACAAACTTGCAGGTTTTGCAGGCGTATACTCCTATAAGCCCAAGACAAGGTTCTGTACCGAAGGAGACAAAGGCTACATCAGCTTCGATTGGAACAAAATGGGCGAGGACTATCTAGGGACCAATCCGAATCTGGACCTACTCACAGTCGTTCTCCCTCATCAGGTAGGCCTGCATTAATGTGCCTTATACATTCGATGCGAAACATGTTAGCATCAGATAAATGAATAATTTGCCATGGGGAAAAGGATCATTCTTGTTTAGGAAAATGTGAGTTTTAGAAAAATCTCCAATTATTGTTTAGTTTGATTCTTAAGCCAACTCCAATAACCAAGCAAAAACATAACAGCTTGCCCTCACAACCATCAGTATTGGATTTACGAATTTACAGCAATACGTTCACAGGGTAACAGTTTGATTATTATATTTCTTTAAACCAGGCGCGGATCCAGGGGGGGGGCCGAGCGGGCCTTGGCCCCCCCCCCCCCCGGCAAAAAAAAAAAAAAAAAAAAAAAGAGAGAAGAAAGGAAAAGAAGGGAAAGGGAAAGAGGAGAGAAAGGGAAAGAAAGAAGAGGAAGAAGAAAAGAAAAGGGGGAAGAAGGAGATCGGGGGGGGGGGGGCGAAAGGGCCTTGCCTCCCAGGCTGTTGCCCCCCCCCCCCAATCAAAAAAATAATAGAGAAGGAAGGAAAGGGAAAGAAAAAAGGAAAATAGGAGATACTGGCGTACTGATAGAGGGGGGGGGGGGGGGCTTGGGGGAAATCAAATTCAAACGTGTTTTATTTCTAATTCCATAATTGTGGATTACAAATAATGCTGAAATTACATAATTTCCGAGATTTTTCCTCACTTTTTAGTAAATTATACTTTTTTATATTAAAGAGAAATAAAAAAAAGAAAGAGAGCAAGAAAGAAAGAATAGTTAACTGCCAGTGTTAACAAATAAAGAGGCATCAAAATATGATCATCTGACCGTGATTAAATGCCTAAAACCCCTAAGCTTCCGGGGGATCTACCCCCTGGATTCCACCTAGGGCCCTAAGGTGGGCCCTTCGATGCTCATCTGACGGTTATTTAATGCCTAAAACCCCTGATTTTGAGGGGCTCCGCCCCCTGGATCCCACGCCAAATAGTGTCCTGCCAGTGACACAAAATAATAAGGATTATAACAAAATGCTCATCTGAAGGTAAATAAACGCCTAAAACCCCTGAGCTTCCGGGGCTCTGCCCCCTGGATTCCACTTTGGGCCCTAAGACGGGCCCTTCGATGCTCAGTTGACGGTAATTTAATGTCTAAAACCCCTGATTTTGGGGGGCTTTGTCCCCTTGACCCCACGCCTAAGTGTTCTGCCAGTGTGACAAAACAATAAGGATTATAAAAAATGCTCATCTGACCGTAATTAAACGCCTAAAAACCCCGAGCTTCCGGGGGCTCCACCGCCTCGACCCCACCAGGGGCCCTAAGGCGGGCCCCTGAATGCTTGTCTGACCGTAATTTATTGCCTTAAACGTCTGAGCTTCTGGGGTCGGACAAGGTATCAAAATGTGTTAATCTGACGGCAGGCGCGTAGCCAGGGGGGCGGTGGGGGCGGTACCCAAACAATCACCGCCCCTCCTCCCCCCTAAAAAAAGAAAGAGGAGAGAAAAGGAAGAGGACGTAGAAAGAAAAAGGAGCAGACAAAGAACATCTTTAAAATTCAGACAAAGATTAGTGTAGAGAACGGTACAACGCATCGTCTTCTTTCTCTAATAATTTAATGAAACGTAAAAGCCCCCGCGCTTTGCGCGGGAGGGGGGAAACTGAACTCAGACGAGGATTAAGCATCGAGAACGGTACAACGAATCGTCTTGTTTCTCTAATGATTTAAAGAAATGTAAAAGCTTCCGCGCTTCGCGCAGGAGGGGGGGGGGGTGGGACTGAATTTAGACAAGAAGTAAGAGTCGAGAACGGTACAACGAATTGTCTTCTTTCTCTAATGATTTAATGAATCGTAAAAGCTTCCGCGCTACGCGCGGGAGGGGGGAGGGGGGTAACTGAATTCAGACGAGGATTATTTTCGAGAACGGTACAACGAATCGTCTTCTTTCTCTAATAATTTAATGAAACGTCAAAGCTTCCGCGCTTTGCGCAGGAGGGGTTGGGGGGTTGGGACTACATTTAGACAAGAATTAAGAGTCGAGAACGGTACAACGAATCGTCTTCTTTCACTAATGATTTAATGAATCGTAAAAGCTTCCGCGCTTCGAGCCGGAGGGGCCGGGGGGGGGCGAAAATGAATTCAGACTAGGATTATTTTCGAGAACGGTACAACGAATTGTCTTCTTTCTCTAATGATTTAATGAATTGTAAAAGCTTCCGCGCTTCGCGCGGGAGGGGGTAACCTGTATTCAGACGAGGATTAAGAGTCGAGAATTGTACAACGAATCGTCTTCTTTCTCTAATGATTTAATGAATCGTAAAAGCTTCCGCGCTTCGCGCGGGAGGGGGTAACCTGTATTCAGACGAGGATTAAGAGTCGAGAATTGTACAACGAATCGTCTTCTTTCTCTAATGATTTAATGAATCGTAAAAGCTACCGCGCTTCGCGCGGAAGGGGGAAAACTGAATTCAGACGAGGATTAAGAGTTGAGAAATGTACAACGAATCGTCTTGTTTCTCTAATGATTTAAAGAAATGTAAAAGCTTCCGCGCTTCGCGCAGGAGGGGGGGGGGGTGGGACTGAATTTAGACAAGAAGTAAGAGTCGAGAACGGTACAACGAATTGTCTTCTTTCTCTAATGATTTAATGAATCGTAAAAGCTTCCGCGCTACGCGCGGGAGGGGGGAGGGGGGGGTAACTGAATTCAGACGAGGATTATTTTCGAGAACGGTACAACGAATCGTCTTCTTTCTCTAATAATTTAATGAAACGTCAAAGCTTCCGCGCTTTGCGCAGGAGGGGTTGGGGAGTTGGGACTACATTTAGACAAGAATTAAGAGTCGAGAACGGTACAACGAATCGTCTTCTTTCACTAATGATTTAATGAATCGTAAATGCTTCCGCGCTTCGCGCGGGAGGGGCCGGGGGGGGGGGGGGGCGAAAATGAATTCAGACTAGGATTATTTTCGAGAACGGTACAACGAATTGTCTTCTTTCTCTAATGATTTAATGAATTGTAAAAGCTTCCGCGCTTCGCGCGGGAGGGGGTAACCTGTATTCAGACGAGGATTAAGAGTCGAGAATTGTACAACGAATCGTCTTCTTTCTCTAATGATTTAATGAATCGTTTAAAGCTTCCGCGCTTCGCGCAGGAGGGGCCGGGGGGGGGGGGGCGGTGAAAATTAATTCAGACAAGGATTATTTTCGAGAACGGTACAACGATTAGTCTTCTTTCTCTAATGATTTAATGAATCGTAAAAGCTTCCGAGTTTCGCGCGGAAGGGGGAAAACTGAATTCAGACGAGGATTAAGAGTTGAGAAATGTACAACGAATCGTCTTGTTTCTCTAATGATTTAATGAATCGTAAAAGCTTCCGCGCTTAGTGCGGGAGGGGGAAAACTGAATTCAGACGAGGATTAAGAGTCGAGAAATGTACAACGAATCGTCTTGTTTCTCTAATGATTTAATGAAACGTAAAAGCTTCCGCGCTTCGCGTGGGAGGTGGGAACCTGTTTTCAGACGAGGATTAAGAGTCGAGAACTGTACAACGAATCGTCTTGTTTCTCTAATTATTTAATGAAACGTAAAAGTTTCCGCGCTTCGCGCGGGGGGTGAACCTGAATTCAGACGAGGATTATTTCCGAGAACGGTACTATGAATCGTCTTCTTTCTCTAATAATTTAATAAAACGTCTAAGCTATCGCGTTTCGGAGGGGGGAAAACTCACCCCCTTCCTGCACCCCCCCCGCATTACGTCACTGCTGGTCACCATTACGTTCCAATTTTTGGCTCGCATAATTTCAAATTTGGGCCCCCCCCCCTAAGAAATCCTGGATCCGCGCCTGCTTTAAACTATTTTACTCATTTACTCGTGTACAATACAAATGTAGCATTATAATATTACAGGGAGTTTTGATGTTGGATGATTTCCATCCGGCAGACACAGTCTTGCACTATAGATAATTATTAAAGATGTTATCAAAAGAATAGAATTGCCAATATACACCGGACACAAGGCCCTCAGATCGAGAACATGCAGGAGAGAAGAAAGAAAATGTGGTCACAAACATTTTTAGCTTAAGTTTTCGAGACAGATACGGAGGGCGAGACGTCTAAAAAGACAAGCCCGAGACGGGTCTCGACTACGTCACTTCAATATGTTATCAAACTTGACTGTATCACTGCATTATATCTTATAAAACCCGACTATATCATTGCAATACTTTATTTTTTAAAACTTAAATCACTGCAGTTTGTTATAAAACATGATTTTAGAGACGAATGAATCTTAAAACTATTCCCATCTTTAAATGCACCAACAGGAGCCGTTGCTTGGTGATGATCTAGTAGAAACACCGTTTGGTTACAAGGGGTACGTCGGAGATCACTGGGTGATGGAAGAGACCCTCCCGCCGGCCTCTATGGAACCAAATATGGATGCCGTAAATCGGATCAAGGATCAGCCGGACAGACTCCAGGTGGGAGATTCCTTTCGTGCTTGGCGATTGTTTTGGGAGCATAACCTTTTTTCAGAGAACATCCATTTAATATTTCCCGATAAAATGTTCGCTAGAAAGGCGTGCATTCAATGTGTTGTTTCTGAATGCTTCATACAAACACTTTTAGACCCATAAATAAAAATTGAATATTGTTTTGTGCGTGAAAACTTATGAACACATGTATTTCATAACTTGTTATTTTAAACGAATGGCACAATGTTGGAACTTGTTAAAGTCGAGAAAATGGAATAGTACTGAGATAGACATAAATTCATAAGCTGTGGTTTCAACATGAGAGTAGTTCTGAAAAGGACTGTTGGGTTTGAACGGGGGGGGGGGGTGTGAGAATTCTTTTGGTTTCGTCCTCCTATGGAGCACTTTTTGGTATCGTATGGATCAGGGGCGTACGCAGGATTTTTTCAAGGGGGGGTTTTAAAATATTTTGCTCCCGAAAATTTGAAAATCGCGCCGGCCGAAAAGTCGCTCAGTGGGGGGGGGGGGGGGGGGGGGGGGGGGGGGGGGGGGGGGGGGTAAGCGGACACTTTTTTCTTTTTTTTTGGTCTCAAAATTTCAAAATTTGACATTTTTCTTTGTTGGGGGGGGGGGGGGGTAAGGTTACCTTATTTAGGTTAGCCGTGGGTATAATTTTTTTTTTTCTTTCTTTTTTTAAATAATAACAACAACAACAAAAAAAACCAAAGGGGAGGTCTTAGGTTTTTTTAGGGGGGTTTACATACATAAAAATACCAAAGGGGGGGTTGAACCCCCAAAACCACCCCCTGCGTACGCCCCTGGTATGGATAGAGGTAGAGAATAATGAAGAGCGGTAGTCTTTCTTGAGTGGAGTTCCAGAAATGACTGGTGAAACAGGTTAATGTAATTATGCGGAGAGAGAGAGAGAGAGAGAGAGAGGCTCGACCAGGGATATGTGAGTTTCGACTTTCCGAACAGGTTGACTGTTCGTCATCAGGAGTGATGAGGAATAAAGAAAAATGATCCCAAATCTAATAGAAGAGACGAGAAATTGCATAGGCTGACATTTTTACATAGGAATAATGAAAACTGAGACTGACACCTAACTGTTATATTATAATTCTATGTATTCAGCATATTCTTGATGCTATTGGAGTTGACACCGATCAACAGACCTTAGAATCAGACTGTACCACGGCATCCATCCACAGCTATGAGGCAGGCAAGAGCATCGAGATGGTAGCACGATTGGCCAGTATCTCCAGAGCTTTCGACACCGAGCACTACATCCAGCTCGATCAGTCCCTTCGACGATGCCTCGACCTCTGGCTCGGCATTGTAGGCGGGATCCCAGAAGATAATGCCATACGGTAATATAATTCGTTTCAGATGATCTTTGCATGGTGGTGTGTATAAAGTCACAAGGTCACAGGTTTCACGATGTGAGTAGTCTTGCAAAGGACTGTTGGGTTTGAAAGGGGATAAAAAGGAAAATAGAGTGAGAGGTAGGTATTTTTATGGAGGACTCCTTAGTATTTTATTGATAGAGGTAGAGAAAATTGAGAAAGGTATTTTTGTTTCTCTCTCTACATTCATCACCTTCACGGTTCACCGGTCCATTTCAGGACTCCACTCACGACATAATAATTATGTAGTCCTCTATAGGCAAATAGGACGAAACCGAAATAATTCGTTTCGTTGCTACATGTATACAGTATGTGTTTGAATGGGTTTGGGATGGTGTATAATAGTGATTCGACATTTTATATGGCGAAATTTGCTCCGGGCTTTAATTATATCGTCAAAGATCATTATAGGATTAAAGTTGAATGGTTGCAATCGCGATTTGGATTGGGTTTAGGGTCTGGGTTAGGTTTAATATTTGGTCCGGGATTGAAGTTAGGAATTCGGTTAATGCATGAAGCTGGCAGCGGAGGAATTTGTTATTGAATTTTTACCGACGTTTATTACTCATAAGATTGTTTCTGTCTGAAGACCATCAGAAAGCAGGGTCGGTTTCTAGGCGAAGACAGAGAGTTGACCACGAGACCAACTCATACTATCTCTCCAATATACAGAGTATAGTAAAATGTATTAATAACATGACAGAACAATATTAGTAGATATTGGTTGTCCTTTTATGCAAGAAAAATAATTACTGAGCACTCTTTCTCATGCCTCAGATACGACACTGTTTGGGGAGGCTTGTGGATGCGTGGAGCAGGGGCTGATGAAGAACTTTTCCCTTGGACAAACTATGGATTCATCAGCTATGCTGATCATCACTACCACTTTGGCATGTGGCTCTACGCCATTGCCTACTACGCCAAGTACAATCCAGTATGGGCTTCAAAGGAAGGTGAGCATAAGGCCGTTCTTGAAGCCTGCGACTAACGCCTCGTTCAGAAATAAACCGGTAAAAAAAAACCTTTGTGTGCCCATGCTTTGAGCCATAATACATGGCCGTCCAGAGGATGTTTTTTATGTTGGGGACCGGGGTAAAATGCAATAAATTATTGAAAATTTATTGCATTTTCTTTGTTTTTTTATATTTATGGAAACTGCCCCCTACCCTAGCCCACGCTTCGTACAGTCATGGTTCAGTGACAAAGCAATGGCCTCGTAACTGTGAGGCACCAGGATCAAATCCGTGTCGATGTGCTATATTAGGGCCCTTTTGTGGGGCATTGATCCTCATCATTGTCATTTATGACTTAAAGGCGTAGGTCCCCTAGTTGATAAGCATAGTAGCATACACATGCTTTAGCAGTCGCGCAAAACACACATTGGCAAATTCTTATTCCATTAAATCTGAGAATGTAACCTATTATCTAGATTTTAAAATAATTCCATAAATTTGGGTAAAACTAAAATATTCCAAATTTATGAGCGACAGTGTATTTGAAAAATAATGCTATGGGTCAATTATTTTCAAACTCCACGAACGAATAGTAATTTTAAGATACCTTCCAAATGGCAAACATACGAAATAAATATATCCTCAGCAATATTTGTATTTTAATTTATATCAACAACAGGTTGACTGTCTAAGTATATTATTTATTTATTCAGATAATTACAACCGCATCATGGCGATGGCCCGAGATGTCGGAAGTCCGAGTAAGAACGATCCATACTTCCCGACAGTTCGTCAAAAGGATTGGTATATTGGGTCATCCTGGGCAACTGGTATCGGAGGAGGCACTCGTCAACAAGAGGCCTCAGCTGAGGTAAATATTAATCTTTGTCAGGACATTAATCTACATTTGTCACTCTCCTACCAGACGTACTAATATTAGGAAGACATAGAATAAATGCATTATGTGAGTACCGACATTGGTACCTTATAGCTAGAAGGGTAACATTGGAGGGTCATGAGCACCCTGACTATGTGAACATACAAGAAGCTAAAATTGTCATTTTGCCTATCATCATAAATATATTTTGTTTTTCTTTAATAATGTGTTGTCTCTTTTAAAGGGATTTCAAAGTGTCAGTCAGATATGATGATACTGATGAGCAAAATTGTTATAAAAGGGTATTTCACCGGGTGCCGACTCTTTGATAGGTTTAGAAATTTGACAGTACTCTTTCGTCTGTTGTGAAGTGTTTGCTACTCTCTGAATGTACAAGAGGAAATCTACGCTCAAGAATAGTCGAGTCCATCCACTCCAAAAGTGTTATTCATCCTCTACTTTGTAGAGTGGATTCCACTATAATTCGAATTGGATATAACTCTAAAGGAATACGTCTACACCTCAAACAGTGGATTTCCAGCCCTCTGTATTATAGAGTACAGTAATAATAATAATAATACACAATATTTATAAGGCGCTTAATACTGGTGTCTCTAAGCGCACCATATTCTGACTAGAAAATTATTTACCAAAACTTATAATAAACACACAACTTATACATCTGTTCTTTATTCAATAAATCATTCATATATAATAATAAAAAATAAGAGTGAGATCAAACATACAGTAGAGTAGCGAATCAAAGTCTCCTCATTTCTGTTCATCGATCTCCTCCATATTGTTCATATTTAAGTTATCGTTCATCACCGCCTTGCTCTCATAACCAAAACTTGTTTCATCCATCTTGTCACTTGTCAGGCAATCAACTGCTACCATGCCCTTGCAGCACTTGGTGAGGCCATGAACGATACCAATCTACAGGCTATAGGACAGCTCACGACAGCCACTGAGATTCGTGCAACGAGGTATCAAAAGTGTACGGGACACTCGCTGCCACATAATCATCACAATGTGGGGGTGTCGTGGCAGGCGCGTACGCAGGGGGGGGGGGGGGGGTTGGGTGTTGAACCCCCCTTTAGTATTTTTTATGTGTGTATTTTGGAGGAACCCCCCCCCCCCCTTTGTTAAAAAAGTGTCCTCTTACCCCCCCCCCCGCTTTTTCAGCGGCTTGCTGAGTCGTTGCGAAATTTTCGGCCCGATTAAAAATGTTAACCCCCCCCCCCTTGAAAAAAAATCTGCGTACGCGCCTGTGTCGTGGTATAGTGGTTCTTTCACTTGAATCTTATTCTCAATCAAATGGTTGGGGAGTCGAATACCAGGCCCGTCATTAACGCTCCACAATAATGCTAGGACGCTACATAATATTTGGCCGCTCGGCTATGCCCGATGTTATAATAGAAGCGTCAAGACATGACGGACATAATAGCCTTATCAGTAGTTCCATTATCGTTATTCATTTAATTGCGATCGCAAAGACTTTGTAAAAATCAACTTATAACCTATTGAAATGTGCTGACAATGTAATGATGCATTGCGTAATCTGAACATGTTTTCTATGGGATATACAATAGGTGTATCGAAATTGCCCCAGAGATGATTTCTCAAAAGTCTTTGCGATCGATTGGGGTTTGGCTTTTTTTTCTGAGAAAGACAGAAGTACATCATAGTTTCCATGTCTTATTGAATAATCATTGTATTCCATCTATGATCAGACATTACTGGCAGGTGAGGGAGAACAACAGGCATCTCTTCCCATCGCTCATCCAGAAATGGGGAGTGATTGGACAGCTCCAGGAGGATGGAATCTCTACTACACCTTGAACTGGCCCTGTGAACCCGATCAGTTTCCTCAACGCCATGCCTGTATCGTCGGTATTCAGATCATCCCAATCATCTCCGTGTCCTATCTCTACATGGATCAGGTATAGTATTTTCTCATCATTTTCCTCTCTCTCTCTCTCTCTCTCTCTCTCTCTCTTTCTCTCAAGGTTTCCTTTTCTTATTTTTGATTCTGCTGTTCTTCTGGTCATCTCGTTTTTCTTCTGCTTATTTTCCATTATCATCCCCCTCCCAGATACACTCTCATACCTTTGTCTTTGTCCTATTCATACTCTTCCTCGATATTTTCTCTCTTTTAAACTGCTTTTCAAATCATCTCCTTCCTCTCTCTCCATCTTAATTAACACGATCGCGAACAATTTCTCGAAATTAAATCTAGTGCGATTTCAAACCCTACTCTATTGTAAAGTGGTGGAAAGGGCTAATGAGATGGGCTAAGGATGATTACTTGAAAGGTTTTGGGAACACGTTTATTGTTCTTCTTCTACCTTGTTCTCCTTCTTCAAGTCTTGGTCTAGCCACCCCATTCCCACGACTCATCTACCTTTTTCTTCGTCTACCTCCTCTCATTTTAATACTTCTCTCATTTCGCTAGAGATTGTTCTGAAGGAATTGAGGTGATGTTTAACCATTTCTCTCTCTTCATTCACTGGCTTGTTTTTTTCAATTTACTATTTTGTATACCAGTGAGGGAAAAAAGATTCACAACCCTCCTATCAAATCGATAACAAAAACTATGAAAAGCTTATCACTCTTGCTTTTTTTTTTAATCTGAAAAATCTATTTTGTTCACAGGAGTGGGGAGAGAGCGTCTATGACATCTGCAGCCACGCGATTGACCCGGCATCTGCACCCGGTGGAGACATGGTTGACACTGACCGGTACACACTTGAACCCGTCACTACACGATTTGGGTCCTTCTGCCAGTCCATCATGTCCAAGGTGGACGCTGAGAAACAACAGGCCGCGGCCGAGTACATCAGAGCACTCCAGACCACGGACTTGGAACCGGGCACCGGACTCGCCAGTACCTTACTCTTCATTTATGAATCAGCATGATCAGGGCCGCGCGGATTCAGGGATCCAGGATGTTGTAGAAGAGGGGGCATACAAAATTTGATGACAACCAAAAGGTTGAATTCATTAGTTAATTAGTATGGTCACTGACAGGTGGTTATCTCATCAAATATGCTCTCCATTAACATTTAAAAAAGAGGATCATGGGGGACCAATGGTCACTGATTAGGCACTGTTGTCATATAGAAGGTGCAAGTAGCAGTAGTGTAGTTGGGATTTAAGAAAAAAGGGAAGTAATAAATGAGGATTCTTAATATTATGATAGGGGCCAATCTATCAATTTCCTTTAAAATTATTTGGTAAGCAATAAGAAATAGGCATCATTGTGTGAATGATATCAACATACATGATGAGTTTTATGAATAGCATTTTATTTATTTGTCATATAAATTATATGAAATTGTTGTTTACTTTAGAATCATCTTTTCATTTCACTACATACGCTGGATATAATTTGATTACTAAAAGTTCAATATTTCAATGTAGATGCTTCCCACATGTTAGAAGAGAATAAATATCAGTGAAGAAACAGTATACAACGGTGTAGATTTCTTTTGATTTGCATTGGATGGGGGATTGCTGGAGTAATTGAATTTAACCACAGATACTGCTGAAATATCTAAAGGATAGCCTACACTGTGAAAAGGTTGCGTAATATTTTTCCAACACTTTGCCCAACGTTGTGCCAATAGGCGACCCAACCATCTATTGGGCAATATTTTGCCCAGTGGTATTGGTAAAACGTAATTACCCTACTTCACACATGCATAATTTATTGTTTCGTATTTTGTCCAAAATGTGGGCAAAGATATGACTCTTCAGCTGCCCGACTACGGTTGCCCACTTGTTGGGAAAATCTTGACCAGCTGTTGGGCAAAATACTATAAACAATTATGCACGTCCTTACGTTTACCAATACCACTGGGAAAATTATTGCCCAATAATGGTTGGGTTGACTATTGGCACAATGTTGGAAAATGTTGGAAAATATTGCCCAACCTTTTCACAGTGTAGCATATTCTAAGTCAGGGAGACGCGAGTCAATCAATAAGAAACCGTATTAACTCATAGCCTGCCATGAGGCTGCATGCACGCTATTGTTACTCTGCTTCTTGCATGCTAGCACGCATTCGTAATAGCAGTTATTGTTCATGCCCATTGGACTGTGCCTAGTGTTTTGCACGCGCTATTGTTAGTACCATCGCGTTAATCCGATTATCTCGTTATAAATCTGGCACTGGGGGGATTAGCCCTGTGGCAGGATAAGAGTTAAAGCCCCAATATATTAAACACCAAGTAAAATTTCTGAAATATATTCAAATGGTATGATAGTCGACAGTGTGTTCTTTAACTTGGTAGGCTCATCAGAATGCTATTTTCAAATAGCTTGCTAAAATCGATTTTGCCCGAGTTTGGGATAAATGGTGTTCAAGAGTTGATTTCATCCATTTATCCATTCAGTGGGAATAGAAACCATTAAACCGAACCTTGTGATGACCACCAATTTCATTCAAAACTTAAGAGGCCAATTTGACATGAATCAGTAAAATTGCTACTGTTCATGTCCCCTTAGTCGGATTTTGTTGATCAAGGTGTCAAATTAAAGAAAACATTATATATAGGCAATGATGTATCTTTGACTAAATCTTCATTCACTATTTACAATGATTTAGGGTTTAATTTAGGTTTCTTTTCTTCTGACTCGCACTGTATAAGTATTTTCATCATCATAGTGTTCAAATCGAATATTATTCTCTCGATAATATCTAGGATCATTCTCATTATTATAGTATTATGTATTAAAAAATCTACGTATACAAATTAGACCAGAACCACGATTCCATTCGTATAGCCATTTAATAGAGAATTTTCAAATTGCGTGATATATTAAATGCCTCACACAACATACCCAAATGTACATAAAAAATATCATATATTGCATGTAATAATAAACCCTCATGCGCATGGGTCTGTCAGACTCCCTCGAAAATTAAGACAATTCTTTTTAATGACTTAAGCCCATCGCACACATATACGACCAGACTACACTCCAATTTCGGAATAATTTGCTATAGCATTTGACATGAACTGGGGTGTAATACATGTACGATAGCAAAGTCAGGCGACCGCAAGCTTCCTTGAAGGACGAAAACTCATCATGCTCGAATCGGCTACGAATCGTAATGATGTCACTTCAATTATGCGACCGTCTACGATTAAAAGCCGATTTGGCTTCAACACCGAGTAGCAGATTTAAGTGTAGGTATGTAGTACTATTATTATTTAGAATCTCAGTCGGGAAGACGATTGTTTAAATTTCTATTTTCAATACAACATCGATTTCTTTGCAGATCGGATCGCAGAAGGATCGTATAGTGTGCGTGCGGTGGGGATTAATTCTTATGTATTTGCTTCCTCTTGTTCTCTTATATACAAGATGAGAATACACCAACTAAATACCTTTCCACAACAAAGAAATTCGCCGATGGACATTCTACTACGTTCATGTATCTCTATAAGGGAAGAGGTATTCATGGTCCCCGAACTGACATATTTCAGAAGAATTCAGGTTGCATACATTAGTTACATTTTTGAGCGGTTTGGGGCAGACCTTTACACCGATAGCGTGTTGAAAGGAAATGAACATAAAAATGATATTTCACAGGTATCAATGAAGTTTTGTTAACTTATATAATAATTTTGCATGTTGAAATATACTGTGTCGATAAGAATTTTCAGAAGATTTAAAAAAACAAGACTTAAAAAAAATAATTAAAACATGTTAAGATAAAAGTCTAAAATAAAAACATTCATGATTTCGATATAGAATTAGAAGATAGTGCACCTTACCAATCAAATATAACCACGTAACATATTTTTGTCAAAACACAAATGAACATTAAGATATAAGCAGTTTCATTTTCAGAAGTCCCTTCTAGTTCAATTGTCTTGCTTTCAAAATTTTCCCCTACTACAGTACATCAGTCAGTTCTACCTTTTCCCTTCTAAAAAATTAACTAATGTTAACATGACAAAGGCCTAGATAAATCCCTCTCCATTATTATTTAAAGCACACTTAATTCACTCTTGCTTATTATCTTTCCGAAGACTTTGATATCCACAAATATAAATTACATAAATCAATATAATAATTCAATATTAGGAGTCTTGTACTGACACTGTCAAACCTAAAGGAAAATGTAAAAATTTGTCTTACAAAGATAACAGTTTCAAAAAGAAGATCTTTTAAAAATGGACAAGTTCTACTTTGTCCATGTTAGAATAATCACTGCCAAGTTACCTTTTGTTAGCCTCCTTTATACCATATCATACTTTCATGATCACGTATCTAACATTTGTCTTGATGGGTATTAGAGTACAAATGTACAAATAACCGCTATCAGCCCAAGCGTAGATAGTATCTCCAAAATGGGTTATGCAGTACTTAGCAACAACTTTAAGGTTCTTCCTTAGATGTTTACGATGTTGAGATTTGACATATAAAAATTCAAAAGGTCTGATGGACCAAGTAGACGTACATTAACCCAAGCACCATTTTAGTTGCAGAGGCATAAAATCGCGATAGAGTTTTTGAAGTCCATGCACTTGTGTACCAATCTGAAAATTAATAGCTTCAATGTGGCGATACGTAGTTGTGATGAATTAAATTATAAATTTCTTGAGACATTTTTTTAATCAACATGACAAATTAACAACAACCTTCTGTTCAAATACCATATAATAATGAATAGAGCAAATTTGTGCAATATTATCCTGAGGTAAATGCATGTATGATACTTATTTAATGCAAAGAGATAGTAACTAATTTGATATATATATGATTTACAGTAATTAATTTGATAGTGGGAAGTCACAATCTTTTTGTTCAATACATTTATAATTTCATGATAATCTCTCTTTCTTCTTACAACCGTCCCTACTTCTCTGTTCTTTACCTCGCATCAGCTCTCTTTCTCTTTCTCTCTATATCCTTCCCTTTCTCATGACTCACTCCCTCCCCCCCCCCCCCCCCCCCAGCTCAATCTACTGTCCTTCTTCCTCTATCATCCTCTTACTTCCCCTTTTACTCTTTCTTAGTGTTCATGCTATGGGTAAATTTACTTTTTAATATCCAAGATAATGTCAACGTCTGTGTATTGATGATTGTTTTACCTGCCTGCTAAGAAAGCATATGCTTGTAAGTAAACAACCAGAGGATCACATGAAGCCTAAATGACCCCCCCCCCCCCCCCCCCCCCATCATATTAAAACATTTTCCCAATCGGCATCTCTGATTCATAAAACACAATGCTGATGATTAAACTAAAAACACATATAATCCACTCTCTGTACAGTCATTACATAATAAAATAAGACCCCAAGTACAAGTAGAAATGGTACCACGATCATAAAATGCTCTGAAATACCGTGGTACAAAATATTAATTAACCTGTTGACTGCTGAATTATCTCATTCTCACCGGCTTTACACGGACTACCAAGTTCCCATAGGCAATGGACTTTAAAAAAACTATATCGGCAGCACTTCAATGAAACATGTTTTTCTCTCTGTGAAGAGGCAATGAGGTAAAAGAACAACCCTCTTCATAAAAAACAGACACACTTTTCAATCTAATCAACCACAGACATTCACGAGGCAAAATTCACATAAATTTATCAACATAATTCCTTTTAAAAAAATAGTTTAAGTCTCTCAATCATCAAGTTTACCAGCAGATTCTGCATTAAAATACAGAATAAATCACACAAACAAACCATAAAGTTTGTAATATGGCTGCTTAACATACCAATACATTCACAGAGAGGGAGCCTGATAGAATAACCAGAAAAGTGGCATCCTTGCATGTATGAATTTACGAGAATTTTAAAGATATCACAAAATAGTCAATTATATTTATTATTAGAGTCTATAATATTCTAACTACAGCTAAAATCCTATGTCACCATTGGATACTCTCGATGAGTTCTTTCCGTAAGCTAAATCTTTTGATGGTCTCGTATCCTAGAACAATGATAAGACTGGTTGGGATGGTGGAGAGAAGTCTCGCCGTCAGACCTTTGGTTAGTCCTCCCATGCCTTCCTCTGCAAGCAGGTGGCGAAACGTCTTTGTAATGGACTTCTGACCAGTAACCTGCAAATGACGAAAAAATTGTATTTTCCATATTTCTACAGGGTATATCTTTTGAAATCTTCACATACTGAAATAAATTCTTTTTGAAATTTTGTCAATATTCATTAATATGCTAGTCTTTCAACAATATGTTTTAGTTTCACACATGCTGATGATTATTGTAAGAACTGACTCAAAGATCCTTCTAAAGTTCTTGCTCTTATTTCTGATGAATCTGTTTACAATCTGGACTGTACGATTTGGAACTACCTGTGAACATCATGTCCCTAGGGAATATGTCCATACATGTAGGTGTACTTGTCTGATTTTTCTAAATGTCTTACACCTTACGGTATTATTTTGGAATTAGTCATCCAGAAACAGATTTTAAAAACAAAGTTTTTTCTGGGATGTAACTTTGAATGATAGTAATGGAAGATTTCAATAGCTACTGACCTGTAATCTAGTCCTGACGGTATCCATAGGATTAGTAATGAATGCAGCACTACATCCTGCACAGGACCCTGAGACTGCCTGGATTGCTAGGACAGGCACTTGTAGTTGAAGACTGGTATTCAGGATGGAGGCAAACAGTTCTGAGGAGAATAACAAACACACAATGAAAATTTGTTATAACGATCAAGCTTTTGAATGTCTGGGTCACACTCTGTGTAAGGCAGGATAACAATAAAGTCAATTAAAATCCTGAAATGGATGCAAATTGAAAATAAAATCTTACCAGCTTGGCAAAATGATCATTTAATGGCTAGCATGTACTTCCAACTACCGGTAATAAAAATTAAAACTAAGATGGAATGAATCCAGGAATGGAATATTAAGCCCACAGTTGCAATTAATATCAATTGAAATTTTGTACATAAGAGATTGGAGACTGCAAACTTGCAATTGATTGGAGGACTTGCGATTGATTTGGATCAAATCGCAACTCTTTAAAAAACGGGGCCATGGTTTCTTCAATATATGAATATCCAGTATACTACATGCACATGTAGATGAGTGTCTATCTTCAGAGAATGCAATGGTAGGTTAGTCTGGCCATTAACCCTGTATCATCACAATTATGCAAGTGTGTAGACTTGTACAAGCATCCCAAGACTTTTCACTTTCAGTCAACTTGAAAACAAAGTGAACAGAGTCCCCCCCCCCCTTCCTTGACTTCAGGAGCTGAATTATTTTGCTTAATTCTAATGTTATCCTGTATACAGTGGTAGGCTTTTAATTGTAAAATATTAGCATTAACACTTACCTGTGTAGTTGTGATAGAATGTCCACCACAGAGCACTGTTAGGAACAAATGTCAAGAGAGAAGCAACATATCCTCTGTAGAATCCAAAGAACCCATGATTGTGGTACGTTTCTTGGGCAAGTCGGTACACATCATTGAACCTTACTTGTTTAGCGACAGTCTTTGCATCAATAGCCAGTCCCAGCATCATCGTCTTTTGAGATATAACATCAACAGGCACCCGTATCGTCTGTGACACCAGGGATGCAAATCCACCTGCTATGAGAGTCCGAGGGGTGTTGTCCATATTCACACAAGCATTTCGCATCATCTCGTAGCTAAGGATGTACATCTGCTCTGAACCTATGGATATCAGATTCACACCGAATCCTTTGTAAAATCCTCTGACCCCTTCGTACTTGATGATTTTCTTTAATGCATCCCATGTTCCTTTATAGAGGCTGTTTTGATGTTGCATTTGTAGTCTGGTCTTGATGAGATGGGAAGGGTAGACTGAAGTCCGAACAGCAAATGACAGCATGGCACCAAACGCAAAGAACTTGCGCTTGTCCATGTCATCCCACTCAATGATTCGGATGACTCTCTTCTTGGTGACCATGTTTGAAGAATCCATTGATCAAAGCTGGCAGGTAAATGGGATGAAATACGTCAGAATGACCTCAAATGGATTCTCTAACTCTGAGTGTCAAGTAAAGAGTCAGGTCGGATAGCTCCATTTGTTCTGTTGGGGAGAAACAGTGATAGGAAGAAATGCTTTGATATTACAGATAAAAAGCATTAAATAAACAACATTTCTTGAAAGGGGGGGGGGGGTAGGAGTATTCTGGTCATATACATGTAGCTTAACACAAAATACTGTATGACCCAGATCATGCTAATCATTTGATCAATACAATTTGTATTTTTAAAAGGGAAAAGAATCTCTCAGTGAGCAATATGCCCCCTTTTTGTGCCCCCCATCTTCTTTGTATGTATATCAAAAGAGAATATTTGACCTCCATGATGGTTGGTTCTGCAGTAGACCGAAAGCTTCAGTCTGTGATATCGATGGTTGTTCCGCTGAGACTAGGTCTGGCTCCACTGACCACCTCTGTGTATGGGGAAGGTTGACAAATGTCAGGCTTATAAATGCCAATGACAAAGGACTAACCCAGTATATTTGCAGCCCTCACATAAAGTCAGAAAAAGATGATTAAAGAAGGGCCACACACAAAGTAAAGAATTAAGAAATAGTTTTAAACTAGATAGAACTTCAACTGCGCGCAGTCGAAATGATGCCTCCGTCATAGAGCAATTTTACAAACCAAAACAGAAGAAATTTGTCAAATTCAAGTTCAATTGTAATCCATTAACAGGTTCTCAGAATATCGTGATTACAAGCAATTTCTCATATACATATATGACCCTTTGATCTTTGACCTCATGACCCTAAAATCTACTCAGCTCATTGGCTCTGCAAGATGTCCCGAGTTAAATAGTAATCCCTCTGTCAGTTCTAATGAGAATGCGTTCACAAGCTATTTTTGCATACATTATGAGCCCATGACCTTTGACCTATGACCTCATGACCCAAGAATCTACTCAGTTCATTGGCTCTGCAAGATACATACATAAACTAAGTTTGGCAGGAATCCATCAATCTGTTCTAATGATAATGCGATCACAAGCTATTTTTCAATACATAATAAGCCGCATGACCTTTGACCTTGACCTGATGACCCCAAAATCTAATCAGTTCATCGGCTCTGCAAGTAACAAACATGACCTAAGTCTGGCAGGAATCCATCAATCGGTTCTTCAGATAACGCGATCACGAGCTGTTTTTGCATACATAATAAGCCCTGTGACCTTTGATCTCGTGACCCCAAAATCTAATCAGTTCATCGGCTCTGTAAGATACATACATGACCAAAGTTTGGCAGGAATCCATCAATCGGTTTTTCAGATAACGCGATCACGAGCTGTTTTTGCATACATAATGAGCCCTGTGACCTTTGACCTTTGACCTTGTGACCCCAAAATCTAATCAGTTCATCGGCTTTGTAAGATACATACATAAACTAAGTTTGGCAGGAATCCATCAATCTGTTCTAATGATAATGCGATCACAAGCTATTTTTCAATACATAATAAGCCGCATGACCTTTGACCTTGACCTGATGACCCCAAAATCTAATCAGTTCATCGGCTCTGCAAGTAACAAACATGACCTAAGTCTGGCAGGAATCCATCAATCGGTTCTTCAGATAACGCGATCACGAGCTGTTTTTGCATACATAATAAGCCCTGTGACCTTTGATCTCGTGACCCCAAAATCTAATCAGTTCATCGGCTCTGTAAGATACATACATGACCAAAGTTTGGCAGGAATCCATCAATCGGTTTTTCAGATAACGCGATCACGAGCTGTTTTTGCATACATAATGAGCCCTGTGACCTTTGACCTTTGACCTTGTGACCCCAAAATCTAATCAGTTCATCGGCTTTGTAAGATACATACATGACCAAAGTTTGGCAGGAATCCATCAATCGGTTCTTCAGATAACGCGATCACGAGCTGTTTTTGCATACATAATGAGCCCTGTGACCTTTGACCTTTGACCCCAAAATCTAATCAGTTCATCGGCTCTGCAAGATACATACATGACCAAAGTTTGGCAGGAATCCATCAATCGGTTCTTCAGATAACGCGATCACGAGAACGGGACGTACGGACGGACGTACGTACGGATGTACGGACGGACGTACGTACGGATGTACGGACGGACGGACAACCCGAAAACATAATGCCTCCGGCTACTTCGTAACAGAGGCATAAAAATGGAAAAAGTGAAAAGGTAAAGGGATTTTTTTTTAAGGAAGACACAAACAAAGAAAAATGGAAACAAAAGATGAAAAAAGAATCAAATACATGAGCAGATATGGAAAGAGAAGACAATAACGAGAGAAGGTAAAGGGAGGATATAAAATAAAACTTTAAAAGATTGAAAGGGGTAAAAAATAATAATACATTTTTTTCATTTGATCGCGGTGGTCATGGTTGTCAGGCTGTAATGGGTTTTGTTATACCTTGTAATTTCCTCCTTTCATGTGGATTGGACTTGTTTTTATATTTTGTTGTTGCCTTTTGTATATTTTGCCAACATATGAATAAGCACTAAACTGCTTTTTAGAACCAGAAAGCCATCGTTTTGTTACTACAAGCTGTCATGAACATTCTTGTGGTGGATGCAGAAATTCTTTCATTAATTGTGTAAGTCAGGTTTTTAACCCATTTGATTGTCTTCTGAAACACTGTGTATTGATCTCTATTATTAAAAATCATAGTGCAATTCTAAAAACCAAGCCAGATACTTGTTCAAGTAATAGAAGTTAGACAAAAATGCCAAAAGATGTCTCTCTATTTCTGAGATTGCTACTGATGACAATAATATTCAATCAAAGAATTCAGAAAAGGGGCCATCTAGATAGCGTCAATTATCTACTGGAATAAATAGACATTGCTGTACAGTACGCAGTAGCCAAAGCCATAAAAAAAAGGAGTGAATCAAGCTACACGTAGATAAATAAAAAAGTTTTTTCGCATCATTACCACTCTTACAATGCACGAGGTCTAACTGTTAGCGGTAGGGACCTATAGGCCTAGACCTGTTAGTGTTACACTCATCAGGGGGTGATAGTGAGCACTAAAAGCAGGGGGTTCCCTCTTACTAATGCTAGTCTTAGTAAGTATTATTAGTCATTATCTTGCTCACTCAAACTTCAATAGATCTAGTCTACTTCTTCAGGTCATCTTTACTCAATCCTATGTAACTGGAACCTTGCCTCAGGATTGGCTTACGGCAAACATCGTAGCCATCTACAAAAAGGGGTAATAGAAGCCTCCCAGTGAATTACCGCCCAGTGTCCTTGACGTGTGTAACAACTAAACTGATGGAACACATTATCTTCCACTCAATCATGGATCACCTGGAATTGCACACTCTACTCCAACATTACCAACATGGATTTCGGAAACAACATTCCACCGAGTCGCAGCTTGCTATAACAGTCGAAGAAATAGCGAGGGCTCTGGACCATCACCACCAGATTGACATGCTGATACTCGACTTCTCCAAAGCTTTCGACACGGTACCACATCAGCGCTTACTGGGGAAAATAGATCACTACGGCATCCGAGACAACACCAAGAACTGGATAAAGACCTGGCTGACTGCACGGACACAACGAGTAGTTGTTGATGGAGCAGCATCGGAAACCATAGATGTTGAATCAGGGGTGCCGCAGGGGACAGTTTTAGGGCCACTGTTGTTCCTACTTTACATCAATGATATTGGAGAGGACATTAGCTCAACCATCAAGCTCTTTGCCGATGATTGCCTTCTGTTCAGAAAGATCGACAAAGATGAGGATGCCCAGGATCTACAGAAAGACCTTCACAAGCTGCACAAATGGACTGAAAAGTGGCAGATGCTATTCAATGCGAAGAAGTGCTACAGCATGAGAATTCATCGCAAGCAGAAACCCATCATCCTTAACTACACCATGGGAGATGAGGTGCTCGCCGCTGTTTCCAGCCAGTCTTACTTGGGGATGGAGATCCATGAAAAACTTAGCTGGAAACATCACATCAAGTCAGTCGCAGCCAAAGCCAACAGAACACTTGGATTCATTCGAAGAAACCTCAGCCTATGCTCATCTGCCATCAAGAAACAGGCATACACAACACTAGTCAGATCACAACTCGGACTCCCAACTCTACAAGAGCGACGACTGGAATCACGTCTAGCCATGATGTACAAGATCCTCCACCACCAGATAGCCATCCCTCTTCCAGATTACATCTCACAGAAAGACAGAGCTACAAGGAGTCAACATCATCTTCGTTTCACCAGACTTGGTACATGTACATCCTCCGATTCTAACAAATACAGTTTCTTTCCTCGCACCATGAAAGACTGGGATGAGCTTCCTACAAATATCATTGAGCTGCCCACATTGAAGCAGTTCAAGGAAGCCATCAGCTGCGAATAGTCACAGCATCATCATTATTTTTATGATTTTTATGATTTTTATCATTTTACTTGCATCATAAACATGTATATATTTCGGCACAAATTCACACAAGCCGTCCACCGTCGGAAGAAGATCACCCTTGTCTAGATGCTGAACAGGCTTTGACAAGTAGCAGAATAGAAGTAGAAGTACTTCAATTTCTCAAAGCCACTCTTTTCTCAATTTAATAATAATACAAATCTAGATCTAACGTTAGATCTAAAACTAAAAGTCTAACTTTTTTTAGATGTTAATTATTTTTTATTTAGGTCTACACCTTTATAAAGCCATAGTTTTAGTGTTTCTTTGTTTTAAGAATCAAAATCTATTCAAAATTTCTGAATACTACCGTATCATTTAAATTTAAATTTTCATAATTTTGCAGAAATCATAAAGCCGTCGGTCTCTCGCTCTCGTGAAAATGTGTAGCCTCCCTATCAAATCCCGACACAATTCTGAATATGCGGGACTGTACTAACCAAAAAGCCGGTAAAAACCACAAGCATTTGCAAATGTAACATAGCGGTACTTATAAAGAATTGACAGTTTTCAGTATACAGTCACGTACATTATCAATCGAACTCTTACCCCAACAACTGACATAAGAGACATGACATAAACATTTTTACTTACCACAGAAATGAGTTCATTTTATGGGACAGATAACATACACTGATGATACCGGTGTGACCGCGTAGAATGTTACCCGCACCGATCGTCCGCCTATTAGAGATCGATCGAGAGCGGACGATCGGTGCGGATTTTATCCGCGCAGAATGTCCGTGTCGGACATTCCGTGCGCGCCTCAAATGTCCGACGGACAATCTGTGCGGAAAAGGTCTCGCACCAATAGTCCGCCTGCCGCACCGAATGTCCGTACTCTAGTCAATACAAGTATAAATATATGAAACGACTGGATAACCCATATTCAGCTTTGCCAGCAGCTAGGGATGACACTACAGGTCTTCCCGGCGCGGATCAAGGGGGGGGGGGGGGGGGGGGGGGGGGGGGGCCTTGACCCCCAACCGCCAACAAAAATGAAGAGAGAGAGAGGGAGAAGGTAAAGCGGAGAGTAAGGAAAGGAAGAAGAGGAAGAAGAAAAGAAAAGGGGGGAACAAAGGAGATCGGGGGCGAAAGGCCTTCGCCACCCCCTCCCCCCCCCCCCCCCCTCAGCAAAAGAGAGAAGAGAGAGAGAGGAAGGAAAATAAGGGAAAGGGAAAGAAGAGACAAAGGGAAGGAAGAAGAAGAAGAAAAAGGGGAAAGAAGAAGATCGGGGGGGGGGCGAAAGGGCTTTGCCTCCCAGGCTGTTGCCCCCCCCCCCCCAGCAAAAAGAAAGAGAGAAGGAAGAAAGGGAAAGAAAAAGGGAAAAGACGAGATAAAGGGAAGAAAAGAAAAGAGGAAGATATCAGTTGCAGTTACCCCGCCAACAAGTTGAAAAAAGAAAGGTACGGAGATCAATTGTGATTTTTCCCACCCAACGCGTGTGGATCGGGGCGAAAGGCCTTCGCCTGCCCTCCCCTGGCCCCTCAGCAAACAAAAAGAGAGAGAGAGAGAGAAGGAAGGAAAAGAAGGGAAAGGGAAGAAGAGAGAAGAGGAAAGGAAGAAGAAAAGAAAAAGGGGTCCGACAGGGCCTTGTCGCCATGCTGTTGCCTCCCCCCCCCCCGCAAAACAGAGAGAAGGAAGGAAAGGGAAAGAAACAAAAGAAGAAAAGAAAAGAAGGGATATCAGTTGCAATTTTCCTGCAAACAAGATGTGGATCGCGGAGAAAGGCCTTTCCCTCTGCGTTCAAATATGGGTTACGCACGGCCAGGCATTAGTGTAGGAAATCTTCAATGTTAATCAGGTATATGGACTAAATTACTTGTCTGTTGCCTAACGAAAAAAATTATATCTAGTCAGGCCTGAATTGAGTCGCAAAACAATCATTGTGTTAAAAGGAAAAAAACATATTTGATGACATTCGAATTCCCAAATAACCAATACGATTGGAGAGGCGAGTACTCCGTTTTTGTTTTTCTTCAAAAATTACTCAACTATAAATAGCTGGCCGGATACTTGAGCCTCTCACAAAACGCAAGTATAGGCCTGATGTGTCGTCAGGGGCGTCGCTAGACTTTTCAGTGGGGGGGGGGGGGGGGGGGTGGTATAGAGGCCAACGATTACCGACAAAACAAGCCACCAATTACCGACAAAATTAAATGTCCCAATATCTACAAATGTAACCCTATAAACCCGAGGCCAAAGGCTAAATTGTTATGCGCAAATGGTCCATTTTCGTCGACGACATAAATATACAAATTATTTCGTCAACTTAGTAAGCATCATAGCTATATTATTTTATGCAGGCGCGTATGTAGGATCTTATTAAGGGAGGGGCGGTATTGGGCAAGCGAATCACTTAAAGAGCACGCAAAGCGCTCCCTAGGTGGAGTAGGGGGTGGGTGAAAGGCCTCCCGCGCGAAGCGCGGAAGCTTAGACGTTTCATTAAATTATTATAGAAAGAAGACGATTTGTGTATACCGTTCTCTATA